>CAXALB010000022.1:0-115892 GCA_963969585.1 Drosophila helvetica | reverse complement strand
TGGAAGAACTGTGTAAGAAGTTCCCAACTACAAGTTGTTTATAAATCGGGTAAGAAGGCTTGGGTAGTGGGCTGGTTAACTTGCACATATATGCTCACGTACATTGTTTAAGTATTGCTGCCTGGTAGAACGAAATTTCTCAATTCCCCTAAGATTCTTGGATTTCTGTGCTCTTGTTACCCTTTACTTTAGCATTTTTAGAGTCGACACGTTTTGAAGACACTTGCCTTATAATATCAGAATAACTCTTGTTTTGTATATGCTCTAGATAACAATTTTGTTTAATATAGAAAATATGAATATAATGAGCGTGCCTATAATAATGACGTGCCTCGTCTTCCGGCCCATGTCCTTGTATAAATATAAACATAAATGTAATAAACACAAATATAACATTAAATAATGTTTATACTGTAAACCAAGAGGACACAAAACCGCCACTGGACAAACCAAGAAGTAACGAAGATAAAAATAAACAAAAGGAAGAGGAGGAGGAGGAGAATACGAAGATGAAGGGGCCTCTTCAAAAATTGGGCTCATCGCTAAGGTCAGCCTTCAGGTAAAACTCTTCAGAAAAATTTAAAAAATTTCTCTTGCAGATTATTGCAGCCGGAATAACCGTAAAATGTTTTAAAAACTATCATGATAAGGAACCACCCGATGAGCCAAGCACCCATGGTAAGTAAATGTTGTGGTCTTAAGCCTAGTACTCATTTATGTTCCTCAAAAACGGAATAAGCCAATATTGCTGTTGCCGCCGAAATTTAAATACAAACGGCCACGTAGGCGCATACGGCAACGCCACCACCCAGAAACAACACCATTGACAACACTACGAAATGACGAATGGGCAACGATAAAAAAACAGCCGGCAAATGCAGGGAAAAGCAAGAACACAAAGTTTTTTTAAAGCTCTCTCTAATATTTTATCTCACGAAAATAAATGGAATGCTACACAAATTTGTTTACTTCTTTGCTTCGAAATACCCCGTGCCCCAACATTCTTTAAAAAAACTTTTATTACGCACAAACAACAAACATAATCGTGAACCACGCTTGGATTTCAACAAATTGCGAAATACACAAAGCCGCACGCATACATAATTGCCTACATATACACACACAAGTGTAAAAGCCATGTTTGTGTAATAACTTTGTTGTAGTAGATCGCGCCGAATACAAGCAAACACAACAAAACTAAGTTAAAGTGCACAAGTCTATAACATATAGACTAAAATGCCTATAGAACGAGACGATACGGTCTGCGGCGTCTGCAAAACGAGCCGTATAACAGAAGGCGTCCAAAACTGGGTGCAATGCGACAAATGCAAGACTTGGCACCACTTTGCTTGTGTTGGTGTGAACAGCACTATTGCGCAGTTGGAATGGACATGCGCCGCATGCAAGGCACCAGCAAGTGATCGCGCTTCAACCAGTAATGGTGGCGGACAGCCCCAAGATCCGGAAAACATCAGTCCTTTTGACACCATGCAAGTTGACCAAGTCAATGTTGATACATTAAAACTACTTTAAAACCTTGATGTTGGCAATGCTGGAAGAGACACGCGAAGCTGAAAAAAGGTACATAGAGCAGAAATACATGGTTCTTGCACAAGAGCAGGGAACACAGGCTATTTCGTTCCCATCAATTGGACCAAGTGCCTCCCATTTAGCTGCAAGACAAGTACTACCACCGGATCTGCCCACGTTTAACGGCAATTCGGAGGACTGGCCGATCTTCATAAGCATGTACGAGAACAGCTGCGCAGTGGTCGGCTTTTCGAATGCAGAAAACATGCTTCGGCTCCAGAAGTGTCTTAAGGGAAAAGCTTATGAGTTGGTGCGTGATCTGCTGCTGCTGCCAGCATTAGTCCCAGAAGTGATCAATACCCTAAAAACCTTCTTTGGACGACCGGAACAAATCCTTGACCGTTTGATTGATAAAATTAGAAAAATCAACGTACACAAAGATAAATTGGAATCTTTTATAGACTTTGCAATGGCAGTACGCAACGCGTGTGCAACTATGGAGGCCTGCAAATTGAACTCACACCTGGACAACCCATTACTGCTCCGCGAACTCGTCGATAAGTTGCCCACTCAACAAAAATTAAACTGGGCCATGCACCCTCGCAGTGACGTCATCCCAGTCATCAAATCATTCAGCGATTGGTTATACAAGTTAGCCGAAGCAGCATCAACTGTTATACCTAGACCAAGCTCAAGGACTAGCACCGTCAACACTCACGCACAGGTTCGCCATGGATTGGACAGTAACGAAAACTTTCAGTCAGAAGACGATCGGCCACAAGAAGCTACGTCAATTCTCATCTGTGTAATGTGCAAGTCTGCCGAGCACCACGCTGCCCAGTGTGAGAAATTTCAGATGTTGACCGTCGAGGAGAGGCAGCACATTATCAACGAAAGCAAGGCGTGCTATAGATGCCTGAAGACCCACCGCCGCAAATGTTTCTCCAAACGAGATTGTGGCATCGATAACTGCCAATCTAAGCATCACCCACTTCTTCATAAAGACGCACCCAAGGCCGAACTCGTCAGTGCCCACCTGAAAGATAGCAACATAGAAGAACAATACTTCCGTATTTTGCCCGTCACACTGCACGGAAACGGAGTTACGTTTGACACTTACGCCTTTTTGGATGAAGGCTCATCCGTTACGCTAATCGATGACAGCATTATGGGAATTCTTCAGGTTTCCTCGACTCCCGAACCACTTTGCCTGCAATGGACCAGCGAAACCACTCGAGTGGAGAACACATCCGTTCGAGCTCACATGAAAATATCAGAACCGGGATGCCACAAAAAGTTTTGGCTCAATAATGTACGTTCAGTAAAAAATCTTGCGCTACCAAAACAAAGTGTCGATGTCAGCAAACTATGCAACAAATATTCCCACCTACAAGGATTGCCAATAAAATCCTACTCAAACGCACAACCAATGCTCCTAATTGGTGCCAACAACTGGGCTTTGGCAGTACCCCGTAAAATTCGTGAAGGACGACGACACGCACCCATCGCATCGAAGTGTACACTAGGATGGTGCATCCAAGGAACAAGTAATACAAACAGACATATTTCCTTGCATCATTGTAGCTGTAATTGGAGTGAAATCGACAAAGCAGTTAAGGAGAGTTTTAACGTAGACCCAATCACACCACGGGAGCTCCACTCTGAAGATGACAAAAAGGCCATGACTATTCTCGAAGAAACTTGTAAAAAAGTTAACGGCCATTATCAAGTCGGCCTGCTTTGGCGAGATAAGAAAGCCATTCTACCGGAAAGCTACTCTGCTGCTTTGAAGCGCCTTGAATGTCTACGAGCTAAAATCAGCAAAGATCCAGACCTGTTCGAAAAAATACAGGGCCAAATTGATAATCTGATATCAAAAGGGTACGCATTTGAACTCGAACCCGAAGACGCAGCTAACCAGATGGGTCGCGTATGGTATCTGCCGATCTTTATTGCCTTAAATCCAAATAAACCAAGTAAAATAAGGCTAGTCTGGGATGCAGCTGCCAAGAGTCATGGAAAATCACTAAATGATTTTATTTTAAACGGACCTGACTATCTTATTCCACTAACCGATGTTCTAATGGCATTCAGAGTCGGCCAAATTGCCGTGTGTGCAGATATCGCCGAAATGTTCCATCAAGTTACCATTCAAGATAGCGACATGCATGCTCAACGATTTTTATGGCTCCGTAAAGAGAATAAAACTCCAAGAATATTCGTCATGCGCTCAATGACATTTGGAATTAGCTGCGCCGCTTGCATTGCTCACCATGTACGCGACAAAAACGCGAAAGAATTCAAAAATCTAAATCCAAGAGCATACGAGTCAATTACAAAAGCGCACTACGTAGACGATCTCATTGACAGCTACAAAGACGACGATGAAGCAATTGCAGTTGCATCCGCAGTCCGAGATATCCATGCTAAAGGAGGATTCACCATAAGAAACTGGAACTCCAACTCGACCTCTGTACTTCAATACTTTGGAGAACGACAAATCGACAACCAACACCCAAAAGAATTAGGGGGACCGGAAAAGGTACTTGGGATATATTGGGAACCCTCCAGAGACGTTTTTATGTATATTTTCAGATTTGCGAGACTGACGTTTTGAATAGTGAAACAGCCCCAACAAAACGCGAAGCCTTACAAGTATTGATGTCCGTGTTCGGCCCACTGGGCCTGTTATCATGCTATACCGTTGGTCTGAAGATGCTACTCCAAAAACTATGGCGAGCTGGAATAACATGGGACGAAGAGCTTCCAGATATACTCCTTACATTTTGGACACAATGGAAAAGCGTACTTCTTCAAGCTGGAGAACTGGAATTTCCTCGCTACTACTCCCACCTGCTGCCTAATGCAGACAAGATCGACGTGCACACATTTGTAGACGCAAGCGAAGACGCCTATGCCGCAGTCACCTACCTTCGCATAAAGAGAGGAGAAGACATCGACACGGTATTAGTAGCAGCCAAATGTAAAGTGGCACCATTGAAACCCGTCTCAATACCACGCATGGAGCTTTTGGCAGCCGTAATGGGAGTGGGACTAACAAAAAGAACCATTATCACTCGAGGACTTAGAGTCGATACAAGCACATACTGGTCCGACTCTAAAACCGTTCTTCAATGGTTAACTATGGACCCTCGAAAATTTCAATCCTTCGTTATGCATAGAGTTGGTGAGATCATGGATAACACCAACCGTAATCAGTGGCGCTGGATTCCTACGAAGGAAAACGTTGCAGACTCAGCTACAAAATTCTACAAAACTCCCGATGCATCCAGATGGATCCAAGGCCCACAATTCCTTAGACAATCGGAAGAAAAATGGCCACACCAAGATGTCGTTTTTGATAAGAATACCGACCAATCCGAATTACGTAAGCATGTCTTCATAATAACGAAACTTAAGCACTTCGATTTTGCAGTGGAATATTTTTCGGACTGGTGACGTCTATATAGGGCCGTAGCGATCTTCATCCTTTATATGCAAAGGCTACGAGCAAATCACTGCCAAAATCTCTGAGTCCTGAAATCATACATGCAGCAAAGTCGTGGCTATTTAAACAATCGCAGTCCAAAGCATATTCTATCGAAATCGGCTCCCTTAAAAACCATTCAGCTGTGGACAAGTCAAGCCCATTAATTGCTCTGAACGTTTACCTAGACGCAGAAGACATCATACGTGTACAAGGAAGAGCAGATCGCCTGAATCCAAAAGAACCACGCCATCGTATTGCCAAAAGAGTGCAGAGTCGCCTTTTTAGTAGCAAAATACTACCACGAAAAATCTCACCACATGCTCCACGAGTCAACTATCAACCTAATTCGAAGCACATTTTATATACCACGTCTACGAGTATTGTACAAAGCCGTACGTAAGAGATGTCAAAAATGCAAAATCGCCAATTCGACACCAAAGATACCCCAAATGGCACCTGTACCAGCTGCCAGACTAGCCTGCTTTGAAAGACCCTTTACATATACAGGTGTTGATTATTTCGGTCTTATATTAGTGAACGTTGGAAGGCACAAGGAAAAGCGTTGGGGAGTCCTATTTACATGCCTCACATTGAGAGCAATACACTTAGAAGTAGCACACAAGCTTGACGTAAGCTCATGTATAATGTGCCTGAAGAATTTCATGGCCCTCCGTGGGACTCCAAAAGAAATCTTCTCCGACAATGGAACTAACTTCAGAGCCACTGAAAAGGTCGTAAAGGAGGAACTGAAGCAAATCAACTTTGATGAAATCACCATCCACTACGAAGCTATTAAATGGAGTTTCAACCCACCAGCTGCACCCCACATGGGAGGAGCATGGGAACGACTAGTTAGATCTGTGAAGACTGTCCTAAAATCGATCTGCCCATCAAATAATTTCAATGATGAGACCCTCCGAGCCGCTCTAATGGAAGCTGAAACTATTATAAGCCAATGACAGAAGACAACACTGATCTAAGGCTGCGTTGGCATCAATCGCGACTGTTCGCCGATCAATTCTGGAAGCGTTGGGTAAAAGAATATACACCAACACTGACTAGACGCAGCAAGTGGTTCACCAAACGCCCGCCAGTAGCTATAGGAGATATAGTCATCGTTATTGACGACCAGCTGCCTAGGAACCTGTGGCCAAAGGGGCGTATTAGCGACGTAGTAACAGCCAAAGATGGACAAGTTCGCAGAGCTACAGTATGGACACCCAAAGGGATAATGGTCCGCCCAGTGGCCAAATTAGCAGTCTTGGATGTCGGCTTTAAAGAAGGTGAACATCCGAAGGACCTTCACGGGGGGGGGGAATGTTGCCGCCGAAATTTAAATACAAACGGCCACGTAGGCGCATACGGCAACGCCACCACCCAGAAACAACACCATTGACAACACTACGAAATGACGAATGGGCAACGATAAAAAAACAGCCGCAGGGAAAACAAATGCAGGGAAAACGCGAAGCAAGAACACAAAGTTTTTTTAAAGCTCTCTCTAATATTTTATCTCACGAAAATAAATGGAATGCTACACAAATTTGTTTACTTCTTTGCTTCGAAATACCCCGTGCCCCAACAATTGCATTGATTCATCCGTGCATTGTCGTCCTCCAGCGCCACAGCGGTAACAAATAATACATTTCTGCTTGCTTTGATACAAAGTTTACAAGTGATGCAAGTTTCGATTTCGATTGTAATCAAACACATATGCACGCATAAAATTCTAATAGAATAGGTCATTAACATTGGAACAGAAACAGCCATCGTGATTCCTCCCTTTCTCCCTATAATTTTCCCTGATTAGCGGCACCATTTGGGTGATAGCTACTGGTCGAAATGCTCTGGTGGTTCTCGTGACCAGTGTGCTGGCCTACAGCACTTGTGAGCAGATGGACACCTTTCCAGTGAGGATGTACGGACAGGACAACTGCTGGACTACTTTAATGGAAGGTAAATTCCATTTTGATCATACAATAATATTAAATATTCTTTTCAGCAGCACAGCCGATCCCAGTAATCTCCTGGAAAAATGTCTAAGTAATAAAAATTATTATTTGCAGTATGTTTTCGGGTTTTTCCTAAAACACAACAACCGAAATTTTAGTGTACATTTAAAAATTTTTTTTTATTTTAAAAAATGTTTCTTCCGTCTAAACTTCTTCCGATGGCGAAAGCATTCAATAAAACATGTGGCGGGAGGGGCCCGGTACGGGGGGCGGGGTACTCACGTGCCTCATCTTCCGGCCCATGTCCTTGTATAAATATAAACATAAATGTAATAAACACAAATATAACATTAAATAATGTTTATACTGCAAACCAAGAGGACAAAAACCGCCACTGGACAAACCAAGAAGTAACGAAGATAAAAATAAACAAAAGGAAGAGGAGGAGGAATACGAAGATGAAGAGGCCTCTTCAAAAATTGGGCTCATCGCTAAGGTCAGCCTTCAGGTAAAACTCTTCAGAAAATTTAAAAAAATTTCTCTTGCAGATTATTGCAGCCGGAATAACCGTAAAATGTTTTAAAAACTATCATGATAAGGAACCACCCGATGAGCCAAGCACCCATGGTAAGTAAATGTTGTAGTCTTAAGCCTAGTACTCATTTCTGTTCCTCAAAAACGGAATAAGCCAATATTGCGTTGATTCATCGGTGCATTGTCGTCATTGTCATTGCTCGGCAATGAATAGGCCATCGAACTCCAGGCGTCGGGCAATCTCCTTCTCGTGTTTGAAAATGGCCAGCGGCACCTTCAGGTGGTAGTAGGCGATCAGCATGGCCAGCGACACGAGCGAGTGGAGACACGCAGCAATGCGCAGCACGTGGACCATATAGAAGAAGTCCTCGTCCACGTGCACAAACTCTAATATCTCATCCATTTCCCCGTCCCCAGAGCCGCCGTCGCCAGAGCCACCAAATCCAGATCCATTCATGTCCACGCATGCCCCCGAACCGGAGCCCAGAATAAGCTCCTCCTCGGCAGAGCCCTCGGATTCACTCTCGAATGAGGTGACCTTGTAGAAAAGCAGCATGAAGTTGATGCTGAAGGCCAGCACCTAGGCGACGTATTTCAGATTGTAGAAGTTCCTCGCCAGGAAGCTGACGGCCCTGTGCGTGTACTGCGAGAAGTCGATCTGGTGCACCGCGGGCGTCTCCTGTGGGGCTGCCGAGGACTTCTTGGCCTCGGCCTCAATGGATGCCATGGCCGCCTCTTGGGCCTTCTGCGTCTCCTGTCGCTCCTGAGCCGCCTTCTTGGCCGCATCTCCGCCGAGCAGATCTACAATGGAGATTGGCTCCTGGTAGGGCTCGCCCTCGGCCAGTTCCCCGGCCACGGCTGCACCGTCCTCAGGGCTAGATTCGCCGCCTTCCTCCACCGAGGAGTTGCCAGGCGATTCATGAACCACCACCTTGTACACGCCGTTATCCTCCTTGTTGATGTCCAAGCCAAATGCCTGAACGGTCCCGGGCGGCTCTTCCAACGGGAGCGGCGGCAGTGCTCTGCCAAACGCCTCCTGCTCGGGGGCGGGGCCGCTCATCAGGTTCAGGAGTATGCCAAATATGTAGCGCACCACGCAGAAGTGGGCATATCCAGTGTAGTATAACATGTAGAAGATGATCTTGAAGAAGCCGACAATCAGCTCCGGGATGGACTTGATCTGCATGACGAATATACCTTAAGGGACACACATCACAGCCCAAAATTCAAAATTTTAATAAAAATTTCAAATTTAAGTAAAAACTTAAAGAGGAAAAAAAGAAGAAAGAGGAAGCGGGAAGAAGACGAGGATGAAGATAATAGTCCTTCCAGTGTTTCCGAAGGCCTGCCAAGATTTAAACGGGACGGGCGGTTTGATATAAATGGATGTGGATTTATACAAATAAATACTCCTATAACAACTAATATAACATTGAAAAATGTATATATATCAAACCAAAAGGACGAGAAACCGACTCCGAACGAGTCGAAACAGGATGAACAGAACGACTGGAAAAAGGCAGAAAAGTAGGAAGAACAGACCTCATCCGCTCAAATAAAATTGGTCTGATCGCTATAGTCAGCCTTCAGGTAAAACTCTTCAACAAATTTTAACAAATTTTTCTTGCAGATTATTGCTGCGGGAATAATCAATAATATTAACCGCAGTACATCTAGAAAAGAATTGTGATGAAAAACGATCCGTTAAGTCAAGCGAAAAAAAAAAATTGAGGAAATTTCGGGACCCATGGTAAGTAAATGTTATAGCCTGTTTGTCATATTTCGCTTAAGCCTAGTACTCAGACCCGAAAAATTTTTGCTAAGCGAAATGGATAAATCTATGCAATCAACTATTTTTTATTCCCTATTTAAGCCTAGTACTCAGATCAGCAAAAGTTCTGCTGGCACAATGTACAATATAAAGATACTAAATATGTATATAATTAATGTCAGTGTTAATTATATTTATTTTTATTTTTTTATAGGGTAACAACAGTTAAACATACATTACAGAGCTCTAGAGCTCTCGACATTCCGCCAAGTAGAGTATTTGTAATTTAACGATGTAAAATGAATAAATGAAAAATTATTTTTTTTTTTTGCATTTGACTGGTGGTTAACATTTACGGCGGTTATTCATTATTCCCGCCGCAATAATTTGTCAAATGGCAATTTGTCTTCTACAAATGCGAAGCGTCTGCCAACAACAAAACTCTATATATTAAAAAATTACTACTAACAAAAATTTCCTTAATAAAAATAAGCTTCTTTTACGCCGTTAATCTCGCCACAAGAGGGTGGCCACCCTACTGTCAAGGCTGTGCGCATCCACTACAAGCGGGGCCGCAGGATTCACCACCAGATATATTTTCACATCACTGTATATCGAATACGAGTATATATTTTGATACCATAATGGAAAGAAGAGTAAGCGGGAAGACAACGAGGACGAAGATAATAATTCTCCCCAGAAGGTAACACGGGAGAACGTTCCGACTGCAGAAACCCCCTTAATTAAATTTGTTTATTTTTCTTCCAGTATGCCCTATATAGTTGGAATTATAATTACGTAGGATGGGGTGGAGGACGCGGCGGTGGGTGCGGAAGGACGCTCATTGAAGGCGTTCAACTTGAGTGCATTGAGCGAGCTCCTCACCATGGAGCTCACCAAGGTGCTACTGAAGGTGCATAATGGCCGCCGCCATGTACAACACTTCCAGGTACGACATTTTTCTTATTCCTCATTACATAATCACAATTCCCAAAGAAAAGGCGGCTACAGAGGAGGAGGTGAATACACAGGATGCCCTACTCCGGATGATGTCATCCGCCTGGGATACCTACATCGCAGCGGAAACGGACAACTCACTGCGAAGTGCTCACCCATGACGCAGCGTTGACGACTGATCGGGATGACGAAGACACCTCACTTGATGCAATTCTGTTAAATTTGTTAAATAAATTAATTGTTGTTTTTCTTTGAAATTCAAAAAAATAAAAATTGCAATCGGAACAAAAACATCGAAGTCATAAAAGAAACAAAGTGTGCAGTTTTTTTCGGGATATTCCTTAAAAAAAAAATGGAGCAGCTGATTTCCAAATATTAAAAATTTAAAAATTGAAAACGACAAGCTAGGATATATGTAGAAATCAGCACGAAGACGGGCGACCCCAGAAGACAAGGCTCGGCAAAGGGCCAATAAAATGGAGAGGGATCGCGTGCGGATGCGCTCAAAGCGGTTTGATCCCGAGTACCGGCAAGGACCAAAAGCTCCCAACAAATTACAGACAAAATCTGGTTAGATAGTTGAATGTCGTGCCCGCTCCATCTCAACCCAAGACTGTGCCAAAGAGACTGGTTCCTTGCCTGGTAAAAAGCGTAAAAATAATAATTTCAAAATAAAACCTTTAGAAGCTATACACAAATATATTATTTAGATTATAAAAATAATGATAGTAAAAATATGGACTGGAAATTAGGAAAGCAGCGAAGAAAGATTTAAGGCTGCTATGAAATGTTACAAATCTCCCCAAAACTTGTGATAGACTAGCAAGAGGAAATGCTCTTTTGGAGAGTTAATCCTTCATCCCTAATACAAAACATACAAACAGATATCACAAATCAATAAAATGGCATACCAGGAAATGTGTTAATAGAAACAAACGATATGGAACACTAGCTCATGTTTTGTATAAAACAATGCTCCATTAAAAATGAACAAATTGGCATAATAGCACATGCGCAACTCCTACCACTACTATTTAGATTTACATATAGGTACATATACAAGATATTAGACACCCACCAGTAATGTTTACTGAATGGAGAACTTGACGTTGCCTATCATTGCTCTGATCATCTTCCTCTCATCGTGATAAATGTCAATAAAACCACAGACTATCCCAACCAGAACATCACTGTTAAAACTACGCTCATATCTGGCCCTGTTTAATGGAATACTAGGTGACTTACTGAATATCTGCCTGAACCTTTAGCCGCTGAGGAAGTTGAAGCGATTGACACATTCTTGGCCAAAATACGTGACGTTCTTTAATTCGGAATACGAACCGTAGAACCATGACAATATACATATATAAACATATGGCGTCGACCGCCAAATCTTATTTCGGAAATGCATTCATGCGCTGGGAGCAGAGTATGCATCGTATGTGGGGTTGAAATAAAATTGCACTTAAATGAAAAACCGATAGCAATTTATAGAGATAACAATAGCGCTGTGAATTTGGTTGAGAATTCGGTTGATCATGTGCGCAGTAAGCTTATAGACATTAAAAATATTATGTTTGCGGTATTTATAATAATACTGAAATATTATCCTACACATGCTGGGTCTGAATACATACAACAAATTAGAATTGTATTTACTTACTCTGAATCAATTGATCTTCTGTTTTCAAGGTTAGTTTATGGAATCCATTTGAGAGATTCTCTATTAGACATTAAAAGTATTGTGTAAACAACAAACGAAATACGGATTTTTCTCAACTGTGGAACAATCAACTGCTTATCATAATCCTCGTTGGTAGAGTGGAACTTTTGGGCGCTGTAAGGAAATCATTACAGAAATATGCGAATACCAGCACGAATATAATACATACACGCACAGCTAAATGTGCTAGATATGCCGGAGCCGGATACGACACGGCGCGGTTGCAACGTGGAAACGTGACATAGATTGCTGTAGGAGATCGATATCCAGGTTGCCCGTATTCTCAGTCACATAACGCGTCGGCCTGGCCGTCCCCTAAATGGCCGGATGGCTGACCAGAAAGAACTGCAGTGGGGTGCGGTCTACGATGGTTCAAGGATCCACATTGTTATACGTGTATTGGGATGGAGAGCTAGTTGGAAGGAAGCTCTTGTGATGCCTTTTACCAACAATAGCGCAACAAATCTTGGGATTATTGTGCATCTGAAAGGAGGCGGATAGAATAAAACGATGATTAAGGATTAAGCAAAAGCTTAAAAGTTGAAAAGTTACCTTGCCGCAGGACGCAGAAATTCCCTTTAACTCTTCATTCTTGATCTCGGGAAACTGACCATCGCTGACACAATCACGATAGTAGAAAATGTGTTCGGGATAGCAGTTCCGTCAGTTCCGGAACTTACAATAAACACGCAAATGCTCAAGGGTTATTGACTCCATGAACTCGATCTCCTCCAGCGAAGAGCGTTGCAAGCGATATTGCTTGCTGTATGAAGCCCGAAAGGATCATGGGAGGCGGCAGCCCCCACAACACTGGGGATTTCACGTTGATCGCGTGAAGGATGAGTCACATCGGCATCTTCGCGCTGCGATAGGAAACATACATAAAACAAGCCAGCAATCTTGATGAGTGCAGAGAAGCAGGGAGCTATTTAACTCACATTGAGAAACTGGCCATCCTCGATGCGACACAGTTCGGGGGGTATCGGTCACCTGCAGAGGTGTGGCTGTTGGAGAGGACTATAGGCCTGGCAGACTCCTTGGCATTGATCACTATGGCCCTGAAGACGTCGATGATTGCCGTCCTGTCCTCACCGTTGCCAGGCCTGATAGTGCTTTTGCTAACTCCTCTGTGGCTGCCATTCTCCGGGCCCTGTATCCCGACGGATAGGGACAGGGTCGTTTCTTTGGCTGATGAAAGATGATCAGGGATCGTTAATAATGATCTAACAAAAAAAATGATATACACATGCACATACCTGCGTTGACACAATAATATGACTGGCGTTGGCCCCTTAAATGTCAGCCTAAATACGTATTGACTTGAGGACGCATCATATGCCAGCCGTGGCCGTGTCGAAGCCGCAACATGAGTGCCGCACGGAATTTTAACGAGCACTGTTGGCTGCATATGTGGGGTAAGATTCCCTTTCGAGAACTGCTCCTGTTCAAGCACTTCGTTGCCATTGCGATGGTGATACAGGTCTGCTGGTGCCGCGACTGCGTGGCCGTCGTTTGGCAGCAAAGGTAAACGGTGTTCCTTTTTTTTCCACTTCGATAATTGACAAAATATACCTGACGTCAGCAGAAAGTAGGAATTAAATTCAAGATGGCGGATTAAGATGGAAAATTCAATTAAATTAGATACCCGAAAAATGTGTGAAATCATAAATACACCACAAGTAAATACTGCTTGTTCATTACAAATATCAAAGGTTATGGCTAGTACGAAGAAAAAAAAAATCCAATGTGGCGGCTTGCAAAAAAAAATGACTAGGTCTGAAATTGTAATTTATTCTATGCGAAATCCGAATACCAACTAGAAAATCATGCAGAACAACACAGGAATCGAATAAAATAGTAATTTACGTTCCGAATAAACACACAAGACTTTAATTGCTAAAAAAAGCACACACAATTGCAGCACATAATGTGCAGTCACAAATTTTACTTATATTTCACGCACACAGTGCGTACCATAATCAACAGCAGGAGCAACCTTTTCTTCGAGAGGTGAAAGCAGAAAAGAAATAAATTAAATTATAAACCCAAAAAATGTCCGAATTCATAAATACACCACAAGAAAATACTGCTTTTCCATCACAAAAAACAAAGGTTATGGCTAATATGCAAAAAAAAATTCAATATGGCGGCTTTGCAAAAAAATGACAAGGTCTGAAATTTTAGTTTTTTCTATGCGAAATCCGAATTGCAGGTAGAAAATCATGCAGAAGCAACACAAGAATCGAACAAAATAGCAATTTGCATACCGAATACACACACAAGACTTTAATTGCGAAAAAAAAGCACACACAATTTCAGCACGTCATGTGCAGTCACAAATTTCACTTATACTTGAAGTTTCAACTCACTTGAATGCAATAAATCCCGCACAAAATGCGTACCTTAGTCAAAAGCGGAAGCAACCGTTCAGTCGAGAGGTGAAAGCCGAAAAGAACTTTTGTGATACGGCACCGGCAGTCTGACACCGGCAGGTTCGACAGTCTGCTAGAGGTGGCTGGAAAAAATATCGTTTCCGTCGATGTTTTGAACGAACCAACCAAAAAGAACTATTCACTGAAGTGAACGAACTGAATAAGTTCATCTCAATCGTTCTTTTTTTTTGCGTCGTTCTTTTTTGTTCATCTTAATCGTTATTTTTTTTTATCTTTCACTTTCATTCGTTATATTTTGATCTCTCTTTTTTTGAAAGTATTTTTTCTATTTTTAAGCTTGTAGGTAAATAATGTACCACAATAAATGGACCTTTGAACTTCAGAAATTTATTTTAATTTCTACTTGGTGGTTGATATAGTATAGTCGACAGTTTCAACATGAGAATGAACAAAAATGAACGATAAACATGTAAGAACGATTAAGATGAACTTTTTCAGTTCTTGCACATAAGTGAATATTTTTTTATGAAGTTCGTTCTAGTTTCAACGTGCAATTTTCTGAATAAGTTTGTTCGTTCATTTTTTTTAGTGAACTAAGTCGTTCTTTTTGGGGGTCCTTTTTATACCCGGTACTCGAAGAGTAAAGGGGTATATTAGATTTGTGCAAAAAATTAATGTGTGTAACACCCAGAAGGAAGCGTTTCCGACCCCATAAAGTATTTATATTCTTGATCAGCATCAATAGCCGAGTCGATATAGCTATGTCTGTCTGTCCGTCCGTCTGTCCGTCTGTCCGTCTTCATTAGCGCCTATAGCTCAAAGACCATAAAAGCTAGAGGAACACTATTTTGTATCCAGACTCCTGTCCTATCGCACTGTTACAAGTGTATTTCAAAATTTCGCCCCGCCCCCTTCCGCCCACTCCAAGGACGAAAATCTGTGGCATGCACAATTTTAAAGATACGAGAAAACTAAAAACGCAGAATCGTAGAGAATGACAATATCTATCAGAGTGTTGAATCTGGATCAGATCGACTCATAAATATAGCCACAATGAAGAAAACAATTTCGAAATGCATCGTTCCCTCTCGCTCTCTCTCACACACAGGGGTAGGCGCTATGCCTGATCGAATTTTTTGACGCCTAGTTCTCAGAGACTATAAGAGCTAGAACCACCAAACTTTCTATCCAAGCTCCTGTGATATCAAACCGAGACGAGTTTGTTTTAAAATTTGGCCACGCCCCCTTCCGCCCCCACAAAAGATGAAAATCGACAATTTTGAAGATACGGGAAAACCAAAAACGCAGAATCATAGAAAATGACTATATCTATCAGAGTATTGAATTTGGATCAGATCGGATCATAAATATAGTCAGAAGGAACAAATGAAATTTCAGTGGCCTCCCAAGCGCAGACTGATTCCCTCTCTCTCTCGCACACAGCCGTGTATGTATATGTAGGAAGTAGATAAAAACATGTAGAAATGGCAGATGTAAAAAATTTATGTTAACCAATATGGAAACATCTAATAGATCAAAATCTCCGAAAAGGTTCGACTTAAATTGTTTTTTTTTGGCTAAAATTTAATTTTTTCCTTTTGCGAACATGTAATAAATTACAACAAGCTCACATACATACAAACTGACTGAGTACCGGGTATAAAGTAGAGCCGCGGCGCAGACGCGGCTCATAACGTTCCCCCTCGTTTTTGTTTATTCTCAACCGGATTCACCCATAAATCTGGACTCTCAACCAGACTCCGTGGACCTATCCTTGATTTTCGGGATTAATACCCAAAACTCTCTAGAGAGGGATCTCCATAATTGGACCATTTTACATGAGATTCAATGGGATGATGATGATGACCCCCTGATTGCAATGTCGAATGACGATAATTCATCATACGTTCATACGGAAAGAAGTGAGGCAGAATTTTAATAATAAGAATATTTTATGTATTTTTCTAAAAATAATATATACATATGTATTGTTCGGACCAGCATCATTATCATAATTCAAACCCACTGTACTTAACATTAATAAACCAACATATGTAAACGCTAACATTCGGCAGCGCTGCTGCGCTCTCTCTGTATGCTAAGGGCTCTCCGCAGCCGCCGCTTCGGCTCTAGCATTGATCTGCCGACGTTACGAAATTTAGTGCTATGCTAATCTCTCTGCGCATTGGTTGCATATCGATCTCGTGTACATTTATCTGGATGGGCAAAGAGCACGCAATCGGCATATAAATAAATATTATAAACTTTAAACAATCGTACTCCCTTTGTTTCTGGACAGAAATAGGTGCCAAAAAATCTTGGCATCTCAAACATGTATAATTAATAAAATGCTACATTTAAACAATATTATTTTATTTTCAATGGTTTCTTTTTTACTTTTGATTGGTTGAATTTCGCTTCCTCTTATTACATGTTACATCCCCCAAAGAGAATCATAGGATTTTTGTAAACTGGTTTTCCAAGTTGGGATTACACAAAAAGAATAAATGGATTTCAGGTAGAATACAGGTCCAGGTACAGGTGTATTTATTGGTTCAATTTCACATTCTATTATACAAGGTACATTTATATAGTGCTGTTACGTCTGCTCAATTAAATTCGATACCCGGCTCAATATTTCGTGTGTTTATTTATGTTTCTTTATATAACAAATTTCAAATTAAGTCGTTCAAAAATTAGTTTTCTGCTCGTAGCGTGTTCACTCTATCTTTTCTCATTTACTAATACTAAAATATCATTCATATCGCTTATAACTACCGTATAAAATATCAAATAAAAATATCGATTTCACGATAGACTACGTCAGGGCTGCCTTGGATTCAGGGCAGCAGAACCGACGCATTCAAAACAGGCAGTTAGATTTGAAATAATGAGTATCTATAACATTCCACCCACCGTAAAACGACTACGGCGTTTTACCCAATACATCGAGAATAGCTAACTTTGATATGGGTCGCTTCAATATGCCCTTTGATGTTTCGATCTCTGCAATTCTGGCTTGTCCATCTTTTGCTTTTATGGGTCTCACAACTATTCCCCTCTTCCAGTTACCTCTTGGCTCGTTCTCATCATATATTAACACTACGTCTCCAGCTTTGATTGGTTTTACAGGTGCAAACCATTTCGTTCGTCTAGTTAGTACTGGCAAATATTCCCTTATCCAGCGGCGCCAAAAAATGTCCTTTAACTGTTGCGATATCCGGTATTGCTTATGATAGCAAAAGTTTCCACTATCGTTAGGTCGTTGTGTTGAGTTCATGGTTCCCAATAAGAAGTGATTGGGTGTGAGTGGTTCTGGCTCATCCATACTGACAGGAACGTGTGTTAAAGGTCTGCTGTTTATAATGTTTTCTGCCTCTATAATTAGACTTCTTAGCGTTTCGACTCTGGGAGCCTGTTCTTTTAACGTACCTGCCAGAACTCGTTTCACCGATTGTACCATACGCTCCCAGCATCCACCTGAGCTTGGATTGGCTGGACAATTAAACTTCCATTGAATCCCTTCAATTGATAGCCTCGCCTTAATTTGTTCCATATCCAATAAATCCTTTACTCTTCTTAATTGATTGTCCACGCCAACAAAATTTGTGCCCATGTCAGATCTTATAGAATGCGGTATGCCTCTTCTGTTAACAAAGTTTTTTATAGCTATTAAGCACGCATCGGTTGATAAGTCTTCCGCAAGCTCCAGATGAATAGCTCTGATTGTCAAACACGTAAATAAAGCCACCCACCGTTTCTCACGGCGTCTACCAATAGTGACGATAACGGGCCCAAAATAGTCCAGTCCTGTAAAGGTGAATGGTCGATTATAAGGTGTAACTCGATCTAAATGCAGCTGTCCCATTAACGTCGGGATTGGTTTCACATTTTGGTTTTTGCAGTATTGACATGAAGACTTAATTCGTTTTACAGCATTTCGCAGTCCAGTTATCCAGAATTTGCGGCGTATTTCGTTCACTATGAGGTCGTCATTCTGATGATGATATATTTTATGATAATGGTGTACTATCAAATTGGTTAACGGGTGCCCTCTTTTCTCATTGGCATCATCACTTGATGGTTTTAATATATCCTGACATGGCCAGAAATGTTCCTCTTCTTTTAAAAGTGAAGGTCCCTTTGTCCAGACGGTTTGTGGCTTATATTCAAGGCTTTTGTACGTTTCTGTAGCCTTGTCCGCTGAGTTTAGATGTGTCGGTACCCAGCGCCAGTCGTTTTCATTTGTCGTTTCCAGGATCTCGCCTATCCGATGTGCTACAAACTGTTTGTATTGTCTATGGTCAGAGCGAATCCACGCAAACTAATGCGCCAATAGGCCACTGCAGCGAATGCCTGTTCGACAAAAACGTGAAGTTCTAATTTCACATTCGGGGACAAAAATTTTGAAGAATAGCAACGGGATATTTTAAAGTTTTTTACGTTATTTAGTTGCTGTATCCACATCCTAAAGCGCTCGAATATGTTTATAGGGATTAGATCGTTCCAATTTACGCCAGAACGCCATACATCCTGCACCAAATTTTTTCCATATATCATAAGATCAGACAGCATTCCGAGCGGGTCATAGACAGACATGATAAGGCTTAATAACTGTCGTTTTGTGGGGCGCTTGTCACCCCTTACTATATTTGGATCCACTCGATTCATTTTCAGGTCAAATATAAATACGTCGTCTTGATTTTCCCAATACATCCCCAAAATCTTATCAACTGCCATGTTATTCATTTTGAGAGGCGCGGCGGTATCCTTACATTCCTCTCCACCGTTAAGTTTACGTTGGACTTCTGCTAAATTAGAAATGAAACCTCTCAGGTCAAAATTGTCAATCTTATGCACTTTCTTTACTTCCTTGCTTATTGAATATGCCTCGTCTTCGCTGGTAAAACTTGCCACATAGTCGTCCACATAATGCTTCGACCTAATTGCTTTTATCACATCCTCTCTTTTTTCTGTAGCATTCAGAGCATTCAGATTCTTAACGTATTGAGCACAACATGGGGAACATGTAGCTCCGAAGATCATTACTTGCATCTTGTAAACTTCGACTTCTTCGTTTGAACCATTTCGCTTCCATAAAAATCTTAACGAATCCTGATCACATTCCCTGATTCGCACCTGCAAAAACATTTCCTTGATGTCTGCACATACCGCCACCTCACCCTGTCGAAACTGAAACAAGATCTGAATTAACGGTGGGTTTTCATCTGGGCCTTTTAATAATTTAGAGTTCAGCGAAATTCCATCTATCATTGCGGCGGCGTCGAAAACGAGTCTCATTTTTTTGGCTTATTTATATTATAAACGCCAAAATGCGGAAAATACCAGGTGCGCGGAGTATTTTTAATCGATTCTGACCGGGACAATTTTACAGCATATCCCTTTTCCACAAAACTCTCAATAGCGTTTTCGTATTCGTCCTGCAGACCGGAGCTACGTATTTTATTTTCTATTGCTCGTAGTCTTTTTAGGGCCATTTGGTAACTGTCAGATAATTTTACATCATCTTTCGACCACAGAAGTGCTGTTTCATAAGCCCTGTCGATCTTCTTAGTTTCTTCAGCCATTATTTTACGGGCTCTGATTATATCATTTGATTCTAATGGTTTCTCGGGAATTTTTACGCCAAAGTTTTCTATTGTAAAGTACTCCTCAATAAGTTTGTGCATTTCATCATCTTTGTTAGCAGGTTCTAAGTGTATGTGTGTTATGGACATCATGGGGGGTGCCCTTATCTGGAACGTTTGGGTCGATCCGTAAACCAACCAGCCGAGCGGAGACTTAGCTGCAACGAGATTATTGTCTAAGAATATACTCTTAATTATTTTGAATAAATGACAATTATCTATTCCAATCAGGATCAAAGGTTTAACACTGCTGTAACCTCTCGGAAGGTTTTTTAATTTCTTACAATTAGCCCTTAGTATTTCAGCGTTCAACGACTGCAATGGTAAATCCAAATTGGGCACTGTATTGCCAGTTAGTTTCATCCAATATTTTTTATTATTTGCATTCCGTACTTTAAGATCACATTTCATCGAAGAGATTTGTTTAGAATGATTACCAATCCAATTTAATGATAATTTTTCTTGATCTTCATCTACACCCAAGCTCTTTGCTAACTTCTCATCAATAAGTGTCGCTGATGATCCTTCATCGAAAAATGCAAATACTTGGACTATTGATCCGTTCGGGCCAAGTACTTCAATGGGCAGGACTTTGAAGAGCAATGTTGACGTGTTGTTGGTCACTGCATTTATATTGGCCATGTTGGGGGGTTCAGAGTTTTCCGCATATGTAGTTCTTATATCTGAACAATCGACTGTTATAGAATTAATAGGACTAGGATTTCTATCTTGGTGCAACATGCGACTATGATACGATTTGCATTCACCGATTTTGCATTCTCGTTTGCCTCTGCAACTATTTAGACCATGACCAGGGCGGAGACATCCGAAACACAATCTTAACCTTTTTACCAAAGACCATCTTTCATTGACACTAGCCTTCTCAAATGTATCGCATTTCTCGAACAAGTGGTTTCCTTTACATTCATAACATTTGATTTTGAATTTTTCATCACATTCGTCGGTTGTTGTTTGCATTAGCATCTTTTGATTACCATAATTTTTTATTATTTGCTGACTCGGTGCGGCAGCGAGAAGAGCTTGTGTAATATTCTTCGCCGTTTCTTCTATCCAGATTCCAAAATGACTTATATCAGGATATGGGTGTATATTCGACGCATATGTTGTCCAATCCATACGGGTTCTCATTGGAAGTTTGCTTACTAGATCGCCTAACAGTACTGGATTCTGTAAATGCTGTAACGCATTCGCTGATCTGAGAAATATAATCAAATTAGCAACCTTTGACGCAAATGGTACAATATTCTCCAAGTTCCTTTCTGTTATAACCTGAATATCAACAACTTTATCCAGCTGACTTCTTATAAGAAGGCCTGATTGTCCATAGCTAAATTGTAAGCGCTTCATTATGTAGTCGACATTCCAGAGACCTCTTCCCTAGCTGGTCCCTTTAAACTCTTTTGAAGTCTCAATAAATTCTCCAGGTTAGAATACCCAAAAGCAGCTGAAGTTTCGAAATACATATTGACAAATAGGGGCAACCCGATGTAGCGCCAAATCCATCAGCAACACCCTGTGTGTTGCCGGAGCCATAGTTGCTGCCTTGAACAGCACGAAAAGTCGCTGCGCCACAAGCCGATGTAGCGCCAAGTCCATCAGAAACACCCTGTGTGTTGCCGGAGCCATAGTTGCTGCCTTGAACAGCACGAAAAGTCGCTGCGCCACAAGCCGATGTTGCGCCAAATGTATCAGCAACACCCTGTGTGTTGCCGTAGCCATAGTTGCTGCCTTGAACAGCACGAAAAGTCGCTGCGCCACAAGCCGATGTAGCGCCAAGTCCATCAGCAACAACCTGTGTGTTGCCGGAGCCATAGTTGCTGCCTTGAACAGCACGAAAAGTCGCTGCGCCACAAGCCGATGTAGCGCCAAGTCCATCAGAAACACCCTGTGTGTTGCCGGAGCCATAGTTGCTGCCTTGAACAGCACGAAAAGTCGGTGCGCCACAAGCCGATGTTGCGCCAAATCCATCAGCAACACCCTGTGTGTTGCCGGAGCCATAGTTGCTGCCTTGAACAGCACGAAAAGTCGCTGCGCCAAAAGCCGATGTAGCGCCAAGTCCATCAGCTACAACCTGTGTGTTGCCGGAGCCATAGTTGCTGCCTTGAACAGCACGAAAAGTCGCTGCGCCACAAGCCGATGTTGCGCCAAATCCATCAGCAACACCCTGTGTGTTGCCGGAGCCATAGTTGCTGCCTTGAACAGCACGAAAAGTCGCTGCGCCACAAGCCGATGTTGCGCCAAATCCATCAGCAACACCCTGTGTGTTGCCGGAGCCATAGTTGATGCCTTGAACGGCACGAAAAGTCGCTGCGCCACAAGCCGATGTAGCGCCAAGTCCATCAGCAACAACCTGTGTGTTGCCGGAGCCATAGCTGCCTTGAACAGCACGAAAAGTCGCTGCGCCACAAGCCGATGTTGCGCCAAGTCCATCAGCAACACCCTGTGTGTTGCCGGAGCCATAGTTGCTGCCTTGAACAGCACGAAAAGTCGTTGCGCCACAAGCCGATGTAGCGCCAAGTCCATCAGCAACACCCTGTGTGTTGCCGGAACGAACATTCTCTGCTCCACCAGACGATCCATCTCCAAATCCATCAGCGACAACTTCTGTGTCGCCGGCGCGAACTTTCGCTGGCAGTTTGCTCTCCGCAAGTTTCTCTTTGATGCTTTCTATTTGTTGAGTTAGTTCAGCCTGTACTTGCTGTTGCTGTTGTTGCAGTTTTTGCATTATTTCTCCCAACATACTCTGCAGATCTGCTTGGCTTTTCTTTTTCTCCAATATAGTTTTGTCTAAAGTTTCGTCATCCATGTCTTCTTCCGTCGAGTCGGACGTCTTTTGCGTTGAAGTCTTGACTTCCATTTTTTCCAGAAGCTTCGCCTTGCTTCTTGTCTCCATTTTGTACGCGTATGTATTCTGACGCCGAGAACACTCACTCACACATATGCTTGTACTGCATCAATTATTTTATTTGGCTGGCGAGCAGTTTTCTTATAATTTTTGAAACTGTTAGGTCTGCTCAATTAAATTCGATACCTGACTCAATATTTCGTGTGTTTATTTGTTTCTTTATATAACAAATTTCAAATTAAGTCGTTCAAAAATTAGTTTTCTGCTCGTAGCGTGTTCACTCTATGTTTTCTCATTTACTAATACTAAAATATCATTCATATCGCTTATAACTACCGTATAAAATATCAAATAAAAATATCGATTTCACATACTACGTCAGGGCTGCTTTGGATTCAGGGCAGCAGAACCGACGCATTCAAAACAGGCAGTTAGATTTGAAATAATGAGTATCTATAACAAGTGCCATATATAAATAAAGAAATGCACAGATTATTTTATTTCTTATTATTTATGGTCTTTAATTCTTTGGTATGCGTCAATAAAATATGCATATTAAAGTCAAATCTCAGCCAAAACAGCTTAGTTCCAGGACAAAAGTAACATTGATAAAATGATGATTTTGATTTTGAATATCTAAAGTTGTGGACTTTTAAGGTGTGTTTTTCCAGTCCATTGCGGGTACTAAACAATTTTTTTACACAACACAACTCGCAATGAAATGCACTCATTTCGAATCATGAATGAACTAAATCATCTTAAGAACTTGAAGTTTTTATATAAGATTTCAAGAGATGATCATATGTACAAAAATGGTAACTATTTCATTATTTTTATATAATGTATTGTGAGGAATTAATATTCCTCACAAAGCCCTAGTAGGGGATACGGCGAATTCGCCGTACGGGAGCGAGGCGGTCCCGTTATGAGAAAGTACAAGGCGGACACCGCGAGAGGAGGGGAACGATGACAGTGAGCCGGCCCATGTAGGCCATGTAGCCGGGCCCATGTAGACCATACATGCCATGCAGGCCATGTAGGCGGGTCCCGGTGGAGAGGATGTGGGAACACAACGGAGGCCGATGGAAAGATACCGACGCCACCGGAATTAACCGTTGCGGCCGAGCAGCAGCGCAGAGGCTGGGCCGCACCGAGCCTATAAGAGGAGGCCGGCGGCAGTGGATAGAGGAATCAAGTGCGGAGAGTGAGCGAGTGCGGAGAAGAACAGAGCGAAATACAACAGAGTGACGCAGGAGTGAGATACAGGAGACAGCGGAAGGACGATCTCGACAAACAGGCCACGAGCCCGATCAAAGGTGAGAGTTACCGAGCCAATTTCCTAAGTGCGGAGTTGTGAGTGGTGGTCAGAGCGGTAGCCGAGACAGAACCCCCAACCGTTGCCCAAAGGAGCCCCGAGGACACCCGATTGGTGCGGAGTTGTGCGGGCGGACAGAGCGATAGCCGCGTCAGAACCCCTAGCCCGAGCGCCATCGGAGTCGTGGCGGTAAAGGTACCACCGACATACCCCAGCGAATGATATAGCCGTAAGATAGCCGTAAGATAGCCATAAGATACCAATAAAGCGAAGTACCATTAGAATACCTGACCCGCGTGTATTTCTTGCTTGTCGTAGGGGCAACAAACAAATTCGTTGCAGCAACCTGCCGACCGCTGAGCCAGCCCAGCTGAACTTGACGGAAGAAAGCGGTTCGTTACAACTGGCGCCCAACGTGGGGCCTCACGACAAAGCAAAGAAAAGTACATCGGGGAGGGCGGTACTGAGCGGGGTATCCTATAGGTGGCAAAATGAAAGGCCGGCAATGGATTCATTCGCTGAAGAAGGAGGACTTGGTCCAGGTCGCACTGGCATGCGGAATCCAGTTGGAGGGCTCATTGTCCGAAATGCGGAAGGCATTCAAAGACTGGGCCGAAAAGCATGGGGCGGAGCCAGAATTCGCGGAAGTGCTTGAAGCATGGGAAACGAAGGCGGACGTGGTCCCGGCGGCTGCGTCGACTGACGAAGGAGGGGACTCGGTTGAACACCTGGAATCCCCGACCGATTCAGGGCGAATGTCGCGGGGGAAGACACCAACAGAAGCCCAACAGGAATCGGCAGCGAGCCTGGCGGTGCCAAAGAAGAGTCGGTCTTCCAGTCGACAAAGATCGGCAAAGAGCCCGCAGCGAACGGGAGAAGAGCCCGCCGCAAGAGGGGATCGGCGAGGGACCGAGGATCAGACCGCGAGGCGGCCGCGAGAAAGTTTTGCCGGCGTGGCCAAACAGGTACGAGAGTGGTCGTTCCGTTTCGACGGGTCCGAGAAGCCCCTCGAGTTCCTGGAGCAGGTGGAGTGGTCAGCCGACATGTACGGGCTGGAGCTGGATCAGATCCCGAGAGCAATGCCAGAGCTTCTGAAAGGGCGGGCGCTCATGTGGTTTATCGCCAATAACAAGCAATGGCAGACATGGGAAGCGTTTGCCCATAGCTTCCAAGCCTATTTCCTACCGAGAGGGTACTTGGAGAAGTTGCTCCAGGAGGTTCGAATGAGGAAACAAAGGTGGGGAGAATCCTTCAAGGATTTCATGGTGGAAATGCAGACCCTTATGAGGCCGTTGAAGTGCACACCCGACGAACAACTGGAGCTCATAAGGGAAAACAGCATACCGGATCTGCGGATATTCATACGACCACACCACTGCCAAAGTCTCGATCAGCTGATGATGCTGGCGGACGAGTTCGAGGCATTAGAGCGAGACCGAGTGGAGTTCCAGCGGGAAAGCCCGGCTGGACGGGCGAGGGCGACGAATCCGTTCACCCGCACGACGGGGACAGAGGTGTGCCGAAGGTGCAAAGAAGAGACGACGCCCGGGAAGGCTCACGAGAGGAAGCCAACGGTGCCAGCGAGTGGGCATCAAACCAACGCCAACGTGGTGAACGGGTATGTGCAAAACCCGTCGCAGGCATGCCGAAGATGCGGAAGTGATGACCATTGGGCCCAAGGGTGCACAGGCAAGCCACTGACGTTTTGCTGGAGGTGTGGCAAGGTGGGAGTGCCCACCTGGCAGTGCTGCAAGCATGCGGAAAACGCGCCGCGACCCAAGCCGCGAAGGGCCGTGCCGGGGTCGCAAGTCGAGGCCCCCAAAGCAGAAGACGGCCCAGCGGTGGCTCCCCAAATCTAATCGGTGGTCTGACCGAAGAGGAGGTGCAACTGTCGGCCGTGGTGGCGATTGCCGGAAGCGAGTGGAAGGCTACGGTGGATACAGGTGCCACCAGTAGTTTCGTAAGCCGCGAGCTGGCAGACAAGTTGCGGGGAGCCGGTCGGGAAAAGGACACGCGTAAGAGGGTGCGGCTGGCAGATGGTCACAGCCAGGAAATCAGATCCCAACTCGAAGTAGAGGTTGCGTTTGGAGATAAGAGAGTCCCAATGGCACTCCTCATATTGCCAGGGGTGATCGACGCACTTGTTCTGGGTTGGGATTTCATCGCCGCCGTGGGAGCAGAGGTGACCTGTGCGGGGCACAGGGTGATAATCCCTGCGAGAGGTCGGCAAGGCGGAAGGCTAGAAGAGAAGTTGTCGGTGGCGATCGTGGAAACCACGGCAAGACCCAATGGAACAGAGAGTGAGAAGGGCGAACGAAGCGAAAGGCCCAAGCCATTGGCGGACGACGAATTTCTAGCCAAGGAGCTACAGGAATTCCGGGACATGACGGGAGTGTCCAATGTGGCGGTGCACACCATCACCATGAAAGACACGCAACCGGTCAAACAGCGGTACTACCCGAAGAATCCCAAAATGCAGACCGAGATCGACGTACAGGTGGAAGAATTGCTGGAGACGGGGCGGATTGAGCCATCGAAAAGTCCCTACAGTTCACCCATTGTGATGGTCAAAAAGAAGACGGGAAAGTGGAGGCTGTGCGTCGACTTCCGCCAAATAAACGCGAGGTCCATCAAGGACGCGTATCCCATGCCCAGAATAGACTACATCTTGGATCAGCTCAAGGAGGCGCGTTTTATCAGTAGCCTGGACTTAAAGGATGGATATTGGCAGATACCATTGGAAAGGAGCAGCAGACAGTTCACAGCTTTCACGGTACCAGGCAAGGGGCTGTTCCAATGGAAAGTGATGCCGTTTGGGCTCCACTCAGCGTCGGCCACGTTCCAGAGGGCGTTAGACCAAGTGATTGGACCCGACATGATTCCACACGCGTTCGCATACCAAGACGACATCATTGTCATCGGGCGAACGAGAGAGGAGCACCGGCGAAATCTGGAGGAGGTTTTCCGCCGACTGAAGGAGGCTAATCTAAGGTTGAACGTGGACAAGTGTCAGTTCTTCCGGAGGGAGCTGCGGTACCTGGGTCATCTGGTGACAGGGGAAGGGATTTGCACCGATCCCGAAAAAGTGGCAGCCATTGTGGAACTACAACCGCCGGCGAACGTCAAAGAGCTACGCCAGTATTTGGGCGTGGCCTCATGGTATAGGCGGTTCGTAGAAGGTTTCGCCACGCTAGTGCAGCCACTCAGCGCCTTACTGAAGAAAAAGGCGAAATGGGAGTGGACGCACGAGAGGCAGCAGGCCTTCGAGGCAGTGAAGAGCCGGCTGGTGTCGGATCCCGTGCTGACATGCCCGGATTTCTCCAAAAGGTTCGTGCTCCAGACGGACGCCAGTGATTACGGGCTAGGAGCGATTCTCACCCAAGAAACGGACAAGGGCGAGAGGGTCATCTCGTACGCCAGCAGGACGCTGAATAGCGCTGAAAAGAACTATTCAGCGACGGAAAAGGAATGCTTGGCCATTGTATGGGCTGTCAGAAAACTGAAGCCATATTTGGAGGGGTACCACTTCAAAGTGGTCACCGACCATATGGCGCTAAAATGGCTCAATAGTATTGAGAGTCCGACGGGAAGAATCGCGAGATGGGCGCTGGAACTTCAGCAATATGACTTCGAAATAGCATACAGGAAGGGACAATTGAATATAGTGGCGGATGCACTCTCTCGCCAGCCAGTAGCGGAACGATGCCTGAGAGTAGACGACCAAACAGGGAAGGCCGAGTGTTCGTGGATCAAGAAGATCAAGGAGAATAGAGAAAAGGAACCGGCCAAGTATCCCGATTATATGGAGGAGGCGGGCCGGGTGTACCGGCACATACCTCACAGGGCCGGAGATGAGGAAGTGGCGTCGTGGAAGCTCTGCGTTCCGAATGATCTCCGGGAGAGGGTGATCAAAGAAAATCACAACATCCCCGAAGCGGGACACGCGGGGAGCAGAAAGACGATGACGAGGATAGCCGCCAGATATTATTGGCCCGGAATGCACCGCGACGTAAGAAATTACGTTAAGAAGTGTGAAGTCTGCATGCGGTTCAAGCCGAGTCAACTGCAGGCGGCCGGCAAGATGCTGACGCAGGTGCCGGACGAGCCATGGGCGACGGTATGTGCAGATTTTGTGGGCCCGTTGCCAAGGTCAAAGCACGGGAACACCATGCTGTTAGTACTGGTGGATCGGTTCTCGAAGTGGACCGAGCTGGTGCCGATGAGAAAGGCCACGGCGGAGGCACTAATAAGAGCATTTAGAGAACGGATTTTGTCCCGGTTTGGGGTACCTAAGGTGGTGGTCACCGACAATGGCGTCCAATTCACCAGCCGAGCGTTCAAGAAATTTCTGGAACAATGCGGGGCACGGCACCAGTTCACGGCGCCCTACACCCCGCAAGAAAACCCGACTGAGCGAACCAACAGGACGGTGAAAACGATGATTGCACAATTCACCGAAGGAGACCAGAGATGTTGGGACGAGAAGTGGCCAGAACTGATGTTGGCCGTGAACTCGGGTGTGTCAGAGTCTACGGGATATTCTCCGACGTTCATCGTACAAGGGAGGGAACCAAGGTTGCCCAAGGCGCTATACGACGAAGAGACGCTTGGTACAGGGCAGGAGACCCGCACCCCGGATGAGAACGCGACAAAACTACGGGAGTTGTTCCAGTTGGTAAGGCGCAACTTGGAGCGGGCAGCGCAGGACCAGGCAAGACACTATAACTTGCGAAGAAGGTCGTGGAAACCGAAGGTAGGAGAGATGGTGTGGGCGAGGCAACACCACCTGTCTAACGCCGCCGAAGGATTCGCCGCGAAGTTGGCCCCAAGATTCGACGGGCCATACCAAATAATGAATTTCGTCTCGCCGGTGATATGTGAGCTCAGGAGGGAAGGCAATGAGCACAAACGGAGGGCGCACATTGGGGACCTGAAGCCACAACCGGAGGGGGAAGAGAGAGACCCATCCAAAAGAAACAATACGCAGGTGGTAGGACACGGAGAACCAGCGGCAGGGTGTGAACGACGGACGGCGAGGAGGAGTCTGGAAAGAAAGCAGGCAGATTAAGCCGGGTCGTCAAAAAGGGGCAAGACATACCTGACGGCGCTGAGCGTGCGCCGGCCGGGCCCCGGGCTGAGAGGCGTCCGGAGGACCGGGGGGGGAACTAAGAATCGGGTCCGGTGAATACCGTGCCAGAAGTCCAGATCCGAGGGCCTCACTGGTCTGTCGGGTACGGCCATGCAGAAGGCCCGCCCAAGCGCTGCCTTACGGGCGGGGATCCGGAGGATCCCCGGGTCCGGGGCGGTTGTTTGGCGCAGAGGCCACGCAGGAAGCCAAGCCAGAAACAGAGGCAACCCACACCTTCTCCTCGACCGCCGCCATATACCCGGGCGAGAGGTCGGATGGCCTACTAGCGGCGGGCGGTGACGGCGGTCGATAACCTGAACCTGGGATACTGGACGGGCTGGAAGAGAGGTCGGAATTAGTGGATGAAGGAGTCGATCTTGGATACTCACCTGGTCCGATGGGGGTCGAACAGGCCGGGGACGGCGTCCCTCAAATAGGAAACAGAACACTACAAGAAAAATAAATAAAACAAAACAAAATAATAAGAAAAAAAAAAGGAAATTAAAGAAGAAAACAAAAAAAAAAATAATAAGAAAAAAAAAAAAGGAAAAAAAAACACATGAAATGGAAACACTGCTAGGAAAATAAAACACAAAAAAAAAAAAAAAAAAAAGGGGATAGGATCGTCGCTACGATCAACCCTAGTCATCCTAAAATATCCCAGCCCCGAATAGGGAAGGGTATCGCGGAGAGGGAAGCAACGGGATCCCAGGAGAGAGCAATAGAGGGAAGTACCGTACGGCGGAACGAAGGGAATTGCAACATTAGCAGGGCGGCTACCGAAACGGCAGCGAGCGATCACTTGGAGATCATAGCCCAAAGGAAAGACACGTGGTAAGAAAATATGGAGAAGTTAATGAAGAGATACCTGGAGGAGCAGTTCCGAAGCGTGGGCACAGGAGAGGCCGGTGCACACCGCCAGCGACGGGCGGAGCCCTCGCGTGGTGAGCGGTGTGCTCGGCGGTCCGAGACGCCAGAGCTGGAGCTGATGGCATCACCGATGGGGAGCCCCGGAGTTTCCCCAGCGAGCGCGTGGTCGGCGCTGGACTCCCCGCAGAGTAGGCGGACAATCGAGGTGTCAGAGGACAGCGACGATGTAGTGCTGGTGTCAGTGCAACCAGCGCCGACACGAAGGGCGCCCATACGGGATGAGGAGGAGGCCAGGCGGGACGCGGCGTTCCTGGGCATTGCCATCCGGACTGCGGAGCGGTTTCTGCGCGAAAAGAGGAGAGAGGAGCCGAAGCGGGCAGCACCGAAGCCGACGCAGGCAGCGGCAGAACCAACGCAGGCGGCGCCGAGGCCGACGCAGGCAGCGTCGAAGCCGACGCAGGCGGCGCCGAGGCCGACGCAGGCAGCGTCGAAGCCGACGCAGGTCACGCCGACACCGGCGCTGGCAGCGCCGAAGCCGAGGCCGGCGGCGCATAGGCGGGCAGAGCCAAAGAAGGCGCAGGCAGCATCGCGACCGACGCCGGCACCGCAGGAGTTGGCCGGTAGGCAACGGTCCACGGCGGAAGAGGAGGAGGACAGACAATACCTCAAGCAGACCATATCGGCTTTATGGCAAGAGCGGATGGACCAGCGGCGGACCCGGAGGGCAGAGGCAGAGGCGCGACGCGAGGAGGAGATAAGGCGGCGTGAGCAGGCGCGTCTCCAACGCATGGAGGATCAGCGGCGGCGCGAAGAGGAACGCCAACGGAGCGCGGACCGAAGGGCGGCGGAAGCGCGGCGCGAGGAAGAGCGACTCCAACGGGAGGAAGGACGACGGGCGAAGGAACGCGAGGAGGAGCGGCAACGGAGCGAGGCGCGGAGGACTGCAGAGCGAAAGGCGAGGGAGGAGGCGGCCATGATGCAGGCGGCTCGAGACGCGCTGCGGCGCCAGACCGAGGCGAGAGCACGGAGCGCGGAGCGCGGAGCGGGAGGCCGATGGACGAGAGGAGGCGGTGGCCCCACCGCCACCAAAGTTCGTGCGGATAAGGTCGGCCGCCGAAATGCAGCAGTCGCAGCAGCAGCAGTCACCACAGCAGCCTTCGCCGCAGCAGCAGTCGCCGCAGCAGCAGTCGCCGCAGCAGCAGTCGCAGCAGCCTTCGCGGCAGCAGCAATCGCAGCAGCAGCAGTCGCCGCGGCAGCAGTCGCCGCAGCAGCAGTCGCAGCAGCAGCAGTCGCAGCAGCAGCAGTCGCCGCAGCAGCAGTCGCCACAGCAGCAGTCGCCGCAGCAGCAGTCGCCGCAGCAGCAGTCGCAGCAGCAGCAGTCGCAGCAGCAGCAGTCGCAGCAGCCTTCGCTGCAGCAGCAATCGCGGCAGCCGCAATCGCCACAGCAGCAGTCGCCGCAGCAGCAGTCGCAGCAGCAGCAGGCAGCGCAGCAGCCTTCGCCGACAGAGGCCCAGCAGGAGCCGGCACAGGAGCCGCAGCCCCAGTGGCAGGGGCCCGAAGCCGCGAAGTATGGCCCGTTTGTGACGGAGAAGGTGCACTCGGTGGTCGGTGACGGGGTGGTATGGCACCACCAGACGATCCAGATCACCTGGGCCATTGAAATGACGCAGAAAGAGCGCGAGGAGCCCCGACTCTGGGAAGAGGAACCGCCGAGGTGCAGCAACGCCCGGGATCCGCGGGGACACCCGGAGGAGAGGAGAGCTCCCGACGAACCGGGTGCATCCACACCCGCGGGCCCGAAAGCGGGGATGGCGACCGAGGCGAGTGGACCCGCAGCAGCGGCGGTGGTACACGGTGCACCGACAGCGGGGGAGACGGCAACAGCGGAACCGGCAGAGGAGCCGACAGCGGAGACGGCAGCGGCGGGACCGGCTGAGGAGGAGTTGGAGCGCGGTCCGTGGGTGTGGCCCTCACCTGTGAAGGCGCAGGAGCGGCCTGTCCTGGCAAGGCAAGTCTCCTGCCCGGAGGCGAGAGCGCCCGTCGCTCGGCCGCAACTCCAGCGGCAGCGGTCGATGCCCGAAGGGCAGCCAGCGGAGCAGCAGCGTTGGCGCCAGGTGGCCGAGGAGGAATGGCCAGTGGCGGTGGTGCGGGCCGTGGACGGAACCCGACCTGTCGGTCGCCGCGTGAAACGCCTCGTGCGAGTGCGCGGGGTGCGGTACCGGGTGTCGGTAGCCGCCGGTAAAGCCGAGGTGTTTGTGGAGGCATAAGGGAGGCTGTAAGGAAGTGGATGAAGGAATAAATAAAAAATTATGAAATTAGTACTCACCGGGCGTTGGGGCAGCAGCGATGGAAGGGATTGGGGTGGCCAGATTGCAGGCCGGGAAACGCGGTACAGGCGGATATTACACGTGAGTATCGAGCGGGTCTGGTAGCCCAAGCCCGTCGCGCACCTATCGGGTGTTCCACGATCGGAGCTGATTCCGGACGATCATCGGTTCTCTGAACCGATAGGTGAACATCGCCAGCCGCGGTAACTCGCGAGCGATGGGAGCAGAGCACCGACAGGGGGCGCCCTGAGGGAAACGGCCGCGCGCGCAATTTAAAAGGCTCATCGGGGTCATGAGAGGGCCGTACGAGAGGTGAGCCGGAAAAGGGACAGAAAACCAAGGGTTTTCAGTAATGAAGAAAGGGGGAAGTGTGAGGAATTAATATTCCTCACAAAGCCCTAGTAGGGGATACGGCGAATTCGCCGTACGGGAGCGAGGCGGTCCCGTTATGAGAAAGTACAAGGCGGACACCGCGAGAGGAGGGGAACGATGACAGTGAGCCGGCCCATGTAGGCCATGTAGCCGGGCCCATGTAGACCATACATGCCATGCAGGCCATGTAGGCGGGTCCCGGTGGAGAGGATGTGGGAACACAACGGAGGCCGATGGAAAGATACCGACGCCACCGGAATTAACCGTTGCGGCCGAGCAGCAGCGCAGAGGCTGGGCCGCACCGAGCCTATAAGAGGAGGCCGGCGGCAGTGGATAGAGGAATCAAGTGCGGAGAGTGAGCGAGTGCGGAGAAGAACAGAGCGAAATACAACAGAGTGACGCAGGAGTGAGATACAGGAGACAGCGGAAGGACGATCTCGACAAACAGGCCACGAGCCCGATCAAAGGTGAGAGTTACCGAGCCAATTTCCTAAGTGCGGAGTTGTGAGTGGTGGTCAGAGCGGTAGCCGAGACAGAACCCCCAACCGTTGCCCAAAGGAGCCCCGAGGACACCCGATTGGTGCGGAGTTGTGCGGGCGGACAGAGCGATAGCCGCGTCAGAACCCCTAGCCCGAGCGCCATCGGAGTCGTGGCGGTAAAGGTACCACCGACATACCCCAGCGAATGATATAGCCGTAAGATAGCCGTAAGATAGCCATAAGATACCAATAAAGCGAAGTACCATTAGAATACCTGACCCACGTGTATTTCTTGCTTGTCGTAGGGGCAACAAACAAATTCGTTGCAGCAACCTGCCGACCGCTGAGCCAGCCCAGCTGAACTTGACGGAAGAAAGCGGTTCGTTACAGTATTCATGTTGTCGGTTTTATATATAGACAGAAAACCCACAACCAATCAGATTTAAGACATCTGGCTTTTACAATATTAGAACTATTAGTTATCATCCCTCAATTATGTACTAATGAGAGTATAAAAGACCATGGAATCTTGATTAAATAATTTAGTATAAAACAGTGAGTAGTTTGAATAGTTTATATTATTATAATGTTATGTAAACAATTCTTTACTTTCTTATATAAAAGGATATTAATAATAAAATGTGTATGCACTTAGGATTTCCTAGAGATACTTAACGAGATAAAGCCAGCGATTGGATACACCATGGTAGAGAAAAATTCATGTATAGGATTTGAGTACAAGATCTGTGGATGTAAACTCAAAAAAACAACATTTGGAAATAAAGTAGTCTTTATTTAAGTGATAAGGACAACGAACAACTGTGGATATTTTTACATAAGAGTTATGTTAATAAATTTTCAAAGAATTTCCCATCTTATATATAAAGGAAAAGAGATGACTAGATATAGCACATCCCATTTTCAATTTATATGTAAAGAATAAATAAGGAATTTAATAGAATACATCTTATATAAATGTAAAAGAAAAAGAGACAAACAAATGTTGTAAATATACATATGCAAAGATCTCAATAGAATATCACTGCCATATGTAAGAGAAAAAGAGACAACTAGACATGTATAGAATATATTGTAATATGCGCTTCTCGCGTATTAAAGAGCGAACGACGTCTGTATACATCAGTGGTTTATTCAGAACTAAAAAGATGAGATATGTACATACGAATAAGAATTCAAAGGAGATGCGAGAGATAACATAGGCTCTCGCTGTTCACGTACATTATGTTAATTAGCGTTGCCACACAGATCATGTTATGGTTACAATTCAAATTCCAACACTTTTGCTTAAACATAATATTATATGATTACAATGTATTAATCAATTAATCCAAGCGATTTTACAAATCCGTAATGCTTTTGCTTACATAAACTTTTGGTTAATACATCGGCAACGTTTTTCTGTGTGGATACGTATTCAAGTTTTATCTCTTTACTTTCTACTTTGTCTCTAACAAAATGATATTTTAAATCTATATGCTTTGTGCGTTTATGGTGAATAGGATTTTTCGCAATATGATGCGCACTGAGGTTGTCACCATAGATGGTCATCGGCTCTTGATTTGAGTATCCAATCTCTTGCAACAGCCCTTGTAGATATACTGCTTCTCTAGCAGCTGTTGATAGCGCCACATACTCTGCTTCGGTGCTGCTCATGGCGACGACACTCTGCTTTGCTGATGTCCATGAAAACGCACTACCAGCTAGGAAGAAAACGTATCCAGAATATGATTTTCGGTCCAGCTTGTCGTTGGCCCAATCAGCATCGGCGAATCCTTTTACTGGCGCTCCAGACTTTTGGTAGATGATGCTCATATTCATAGTGCCGCGCAAATAGCGCAACACATGCTTAGCTGCAGTTTCGTGCTCCACATGAGGGTCTTGGTTTCGCTGTGTTAGTTTGCTTACAGCATGAAGAATGTCGGGTCGGCTCAAAACTGCTAAGTACATGAGCGAACCAATTAGTGATTGATAATATGTCATATTTACCTTTGCACATTCTTCATTTTTACAACCAACGTGAAAACCTGGGTCAAGTGGTGTTGCGACTGGACGGCAATCCAGCATACCGAAAGTATTCAAAACGCTTTCAATATACTTTGTCTGGCATAACTTGATGGCGCCTTGTTTGCCTTCTCGATGAATTTCCATGCCTAGGAAAAAGTTGAGCTGGCCTCCATCTTTCATCTCAAATACGGATGCGATCTTTTGCTTGATCGCGCTGACGTCCTTCTCTTTAGGACAGATGATTATCAGGTCGTCGACGTAAACTGCTATATAACTGAAGCCTTGTTGATTCTGTTTGACGTATAGACATTGCTCGTGTTGACTTCTTTTAAAGCCCATGTTCACCAGCACCTCGTTCAATGTGTCATTCCAGACACGTCCGGACTGCTTCAGCCCGTAGATAGCCTTTTGAAGTTTGAGTACCTTTTCCGGGTTCTGCTCATCTATAAAGCCTGAGGGTTGCTTCATATAGACGACTTCTTGGAGTTTACCGTTGAGATACGCGTTAGAGATATCCACCTGATGCATGTGTAACTGCTTTTCTGCAGCGATCGCAAATAACATTCGGATTGTCTCATAGCGTATCACTGGAGAATATGTCTCCCAGTAGTTTACGCCAAACTGCTGGCTACATCCTTGTGCCACAAGTCTCGACTTAAACCTTTCAATGTCACCGTTTTTGTTGCGTTTGATTCTGAAGACCCATTTTGAGCCTATGGCCTTTTGTCCCGGCGGAAGATTAACAGGAGTCCATGTATTATTTGACACGAGTGCATCAAATTCCTTTTGCATCGATTTTTTCCATTCTTCTGCATCGTGGCCATGCAACGCATCTGCAACGGTCCGTGGAGTTTCAATGTCATCGGAGCAGCTTAGATTGTTGAGAACATTGTACTGTTTCTTTGGTCTGCCAGGTTGACCAGTACGAATGATTTTTGGCCTTCCTGGGCCACGTATTTGTGGGATGTCTTCATCTGAGCTTCGGCTCTGTTCTGGATCGCTTGCACTTACGAAGTACTCCTCCTCCTCATCATCGCTGTTGTCAACGTTGCCTTCCGTTTCGTCTTCGGGCTCATCAACAGTTTGTACCTGCACAGGTTCTTCGTTTGACTCAAAGCGTATGATAATTTCAGCAAGATCCTCATTCTGATCTCCATTTTCGTGAATATCATTTACTTCATTGACGAACTCACCCTCCACAATCTTGACGTCTCGGCGTTCCACTACTATTCGCTTTTCTGGGTCATATAATCGATATGCTTTTGCTGCAAAAGAGTAGCCAACAAAAATGTACTCTTTTCCTTTGGCAACAAATTTGCCTTTTTTTGTTTTGTCCAGTGCAAATGCGCGTGAACCAAATATTTTCAGATGGTTTACCGATGGTTTGCGCTGATTCCAAGCCTCGAAGGGGGTGCATCCATTTAACGCTCTAGTCGGACATCTATTTCGCAAATAGACTGCAGTGTGTACTGCTTCGGCCCACAAAAATTCATTTAAATTTGCGTGAATTAACATGCTCCTGACCATTTCAACGATTGTACGATTTGCGCGCTCAGCAACGCCGTTTTGCTGAGGTGTGTAAGGTACCGTTAATTCTCTTTTTATTCTACACGTGCTTAAAAAATTTGTAAATTCATTGTTTATGTACTCAGTACCATTATCGCTACGCAAAGCTTTAATTGTTTTTTCGGTTTGGCACTCGACATAACTGTTATACATTTTAAATTTCTCAAAAACTTAATTTTTGGCGCGCATAAAATATACGTGAATTTTTCGCGAGTAATCGTCTATAAATTTAACAAAATAACGGTTTCCAGCCAGAGATTTAACATTCATAGGTCCGCATACATCGGTATGGATCAATTCGAGAACACTTTTCGTAACACGTTCTGCCTTTTGTGGGAACGGCAATGCACATATTTTAGCCTTATTGCATGTGTCGCAATTTGTGTCTACGGATACGTTTTTAATTTTCATTCCGATCACACGTTCTTTTTCGCAAAGATTCTTTAAATTTTCAAAATTTAAATGCCCGTACCGGCTATGCCATTTCTTTGCAAGAGATATATCGGATATTAAATGCACTGCATCATGTGTTTTTTCCACTCCATACACGTATAAATTGTTTTTGTGTACCGCACGCAACATTATATGTCCGTGTTTATTTCGCACTAAAGCTTCTGCATTTCCGAATGTTGTGATATTCCCGAACTCGGCTGCTTTGCTCACCGACAAAAAATTCATTTTTAGATCCGGCACATACAACACGTTTCGCAATTCTATATTTGCTTCATTAGATTTAATTTTCACAGTTCCAAAGCCTGGGGACTCAATATACTTTTCTGCAGCCAACATAATTGTTGTGCTTGTCTTTTTAAAGGTTTCAAACAAATCTTTATTGTAACACATATGCGATGTTGCTCCACTGTCGATACACCAAGAATTTTTTCGCTGTGTAGAGACGCAGCTGTGCATTAAACAGTTAGATCTTTCATCCCTTGCGCACTGTTTCGAATTCTCTTTATTGCTTTTGCACTCAGATGCGCGGTGCCCGCTTTGTTTACATTTGTAGCATTTTCCTCGAAACTCGCGATGCTCGTTGGATTTTTTGCCGTCTCGTTTGCTGTCTTTTCGACTTGCGCCGTAATTCTCCGAACGCGAACCGTTGTTTTTTTTGAGTCTGTGTGTGTGCGTACATAGCCTGTACAGCAAGTTCACGATCGTCTCTTTCATTTTTACGTGCTCCTTCTTCAAGTATTTTTACTTTTACCGTTTCAAACGAGGGCAGAGTGTCGCGTGTTTCTATCGCCACGACGAAATTTTCCCAACCGCTGGGCAAGCTTGACAACAGCATTATTACTTTTAGCTCGTCTTGAATTTCGATATTAAGCTCGGCTAACTTTTCAGTAATTTCCACGAAAGAGTTTACATATTGTACCACGTTATCACCGTTTTGCATATTTTGCCGCAAAAGTTTTTTGGTATAACTGTACCTTTCGCACTGGTCCCACTGACACATGAACATCGCGTAATTTTTGCCACGCTTGCTTCGACGTTGTGCATGACTTAATGTGCATCAACTGCGTTGGTTTTACATTTAATATAATGCATGCCAGTGCCTTTTGGTCAAACTTGTCCCACTGTGCCAACTGTTCTTCCTCCTGTGGCCTTTCGATTTTACCACTAACATGTGTCCACAAATCCGTTGTGATCAACACACTACGCATGGACATTGACCACACATCGTAGTTGTCTTCACCCAATTTTTCAATTTGCAGAGACACACTCATTTTGTTTTAATTGCCACACGTCACTTTCTAACTGGTGCACGATTTATTTGCAATTGCATCAAACAAAATGTTAACTTGCAGTTCAACCACGGTTTTTTTTTTTTATACACGCCTAAAATGTCTTTAATACACGCCCGATCTTTCGGTGATCTGGGCCCATAACCTATTGTAATATGCGCTTCTCGCGTATTAAAGAGCGAACGACGTCTGTATACATCAGTGGTTTATTCAGAACTAAAAAGATGAGATATGTACATACGAATAAGAATTCAAAGGAGATGCGAGAGATAACATAGGCTCTCGCTGTTCATGTACATTATGTTAATTAGCGTTGCCACACAGATCATGTTATGGTTACAATTCAAATTCCAACAGAATAAATACAAAAAAAGGTTTACATATGTAAAAAGAGATAAATAGCACTGCTCATTTACAATTTATACATAAATAGGTAAAGGTAGAATATAGAGTTAAATGAGTAAAGGCGTGAATATAAAGAGTCCTGCTCTTTGAATTAATATTAGTATCAACATCATCTTCAACATCATCAGTTATAATATGCACGCGAAGCAAATAAAACTTGTTTTGATGCAATTCGAGGAAATGATCTTCGAATATCATGTTACAACATTGGAAAACTTGATGGTCATTTTGGAGGATCTGGAGGAAAAGGAGCTCCAGTACTCAAAGTTCGGATTCCACTATAAGCTGTGTCCCTGGAGTGACGATGATGCTACCGATGGATCTGACACATGCCTGTGTCATACTTTACCAGCAAAGAAAGCTCCAGCAGTAGACTTAATGTTAAAATATTATAATCTAAACAAACGAATTAATTCTAAGTCAAAAAATCAATAAAATATATTTTATTTACTTTAAAACAATATTGTGTTTTTTATTTAAAACAAATTTTCTTGAACATTTTCATGATTAACTTATCATTATAATTAAAATCATTTTTCTTAAATTGTTTTAAAAAACAGTTTAATGTTTTTTTTTTTGCTTTTAAAGAGACCATATAAGATACAGTAATTACCACTTGTATTGGAAAAATATCCTTGCAGTGGTTGTTTGTTAAATTTAAACCTAATTGAATTTTTCCTTTATAATTTTAAGAATTCTTTCTTCTGATGATATTGACCGTATGAATCAGAAAATTCTGCCGAATCTTTGCTAGCAAAGTAAAAAGCAACCCAATGAGTTCCTGGTTGACTTCAAGAATCTGTGTTCGCTATTATAAAAGCAGGATATTTCGATATGATTTTGGGTAGCTTATCAGAGGGATAAACTCCTTTAAAAATGTTGCGAATATTTCGATGTTTTCAATATCAATCATTGAGTCATATTCACATTACACCAGACAAGTAACTGCTTCGGTAAGAGGTTCAGAAAACCTTCATTCAATTCGGATGGCACCTTGAGAAATTAAATTTGAGCTTACAGTTGAATTGTGATGGTCTGCAGTTAAGTCAAATGATAATATAAAACTATTTTTATCAAACATTTCCTTTGTAATTTGTAAGCCGCGATCATAATGTTTTATTCCACTTGATCTGAATATCATATTATATCCTCTAGAGCTTTGAGCATTTTCAGAGTCTGAGAAATCAAATTCAAGAGCCTGCGATGGTACTTGCACCCCATTAACCAATAGATTAAAGCGTTGATGGGGCGAGATGGTGTGGGCCAGCTATGGCCGATCGTTGCTTGGTTTTCGGACCCTTTTTTTTGTCTGCTTTCGCAAGCTCCCCCGATCTTTCTTTCTCTCTCTGCTTTATGGGCTGCCTATGGACCCTTTATCGTCATTCTTTCGTCATTCCGCAATTGCACTGGATCAACGGAATTTCTGATTGGAATGCACGACACTCGCACTATGTGCCCTTCAGGGTGCTCCGGGTCATCCGTTCCGAGCCAGTTATGGTTTAATGGTTATGGCCTCGGGAAAACAAATAGGAGCCCCACTTGGTACACCAAAAAACAATATTTCCTTAACTTGGAGAAGCGAGCCGCCTTTTGGTACAAAAAAAAAAAAACCAATATTTCCTTAACGTGGAGAAGTGAGCCGCCTTTTGCTTCAAGTTAACGCTGCATCGCTATATTCCAAAACGTTCACTCCCGACTCGAATTCAGCAGCCTCAGCGACGTCGATCCGGCTGCGCGCGAAGGTGTGGACTGAATTCGCCTTCGTCTCTCTTCTATCAACCGGTGCTTTGCGTTGGCTCAGCTGTTCCTTGGCTGCAAGCTGCTGCGCCAGGAAAAAAAAATAGATGGGTGCCAAATCTAGCAATGGGAAACAAACTCTGACATGACCGGCACTCCCATGTATATGTGGGATATCCCCAATTTGCTCGTGCTTACCCGTGGGATCTGGCACCAGTGGAGGACTTGATTGATATTTGAGCAAAAAATATAGATTTTAAGCACTTTTGCTGCTGCTGGACACCACTCGCGCTTGACCACCTTTATTAACGAACACTGAGAAAAAACTTCCGATCTTAAAATTTGTCGGAGCAGACGATGCTACCCGCTTGCAATCCAAATTCCAAAAGGAAGATGGACCCGCCCCGAGCTGACAAGAGCCCTGTCGGACAAGCCAAGTGACATCCCAAATGTCAACGCTTACTCCTCCTTTCTCCACCTGCAACAAGCGCTAGACCACCCACAGAGGGAGCCACCATCAACATCTGCCCCGCGTACAGTTCTAGAGCCCCTGACTATAAGCCCGCTGTAACAGCGCCCCTTACGAAGAACATGAATACCAACACCTCACAAGTTGCGAGGCACTACCGGTTGGATTTAAATTAGCTACAAGCCTCTTACACTGTCTAATAACTGCGTTGTCAATCGATAATGTATTATTTCCAGGATATATTGTGAATGATTTTACTTGAACTTAACTGTATGGATAAATGGAATTTTTAGTTTGTAAAACATGATGATGGGCCAATAAAATGCCTGGATTAAAAGTTATGTGGTTCATGAATAGTTGTGCTTCCATTATCTTAATATTTGAGTCAGTTTCAGATTCCATTAAATAAAATGCTGTTTTTTCAATATTAAAAGTAATTCTCAAATCAACATTATTTATAAGCAGCTTTGGTTGATTAAATATGTCTCCATGAACTTTTCGGAATATTTCAACCTTATTACTGTTTTGAAAAATATTTTTGAGCAAAATGGATCCATCGGTATTAACATATATACCAGATAATATTTAACCATAATTAATTTAATTTAATTTAATAACCTTGCGTGGCTAAGTGACTTTCGGTGGCGTCACTACCATAGTTTAGAATCGTTTGCAAATACGATCTATATTGATAGTTATTATCACTCTGAGAAACCAATATATTATTTAAATAAACCAACGAAATTCTGAAAATGGAATGCAAAATATTATTCACTACTCCAACATTGTTTCCTTCAATGTTGGTATTGTAAGGAAGTTGTAATGGCACAATGACAAAGGGGAAGGGGTGAAAACAATCGGGCGGCGAATATTGGCTGTGGTTCATGTGCAATGGTCATAGATATGTGAATAATTGATGTTTGTTTTAATTCATTGATTTATTGTCTGCCTGCTTATCTATCTATACATATATGTGTGAAAATCGAATCCCTACGTCGCACCTATCTCCCTCTCACTCGCTTACGCCAGGCCAGCTTACCCCTCTTGCTCCGTAGAACTCGGGTCCATCATTTTTTCCTCTGCGGCTGCTGCTCCTCGCTGGTCCAGAAAATGGCGGACCTCGTGCTGTCTGTCTTGATTTCCAGGCGTTTTAATTTTCCCGCACTCACGACTCCCCTTGGTAGAGGCTCGATTTTCACTCCCGATCTCCCTCATTTTTGGCAGCCGGCTCAGCCGGCCGTTCGAGCCTCTGCTCCCAGCTTCTGCCGCGACCCGGCGCTTTTGTCGCGTGCCTTTTCTCTCGCTCTCCTTGGGTCGTGCGTGGGTGCTTACGGCGCAGCTTTCGCTCTCCTCGGGGTCGTGCGTGGGCGCTATTGGCGCAGCTTTTACTCTCCATAATTTTGGCAGCTGGCTCAGCCGGCCGTTCGAGCCTCTGCTCCCAGCTTCTGCCGCGACCCGGCGCTTTTGTCGCGTGCCTTTGCTCTCGCTCTCTTTGGGTCGTGCGTGGCTAGCTTCGGCATGTGAGGGTGGGTTTGCATTTGTCTTCGCTCCGTGTCTCTGCTGCTGGTCTCTGCCGTTGATCTCTGCTCTGGTGTCTGCTGCTTCGTGTCTCTGCTCCGGCCTCTGCTGTGATCTCTGCTCTGATCTCTGTTCTCTGCTCCGGTGTCTGCTGCTGGTCTCTGCCGTGATCTCTGCTCTGATCTCTGCTCTCTGCTCCGGTGTCTGCTGCTTCGTGTCTCTGCTCCGGTGTCTGCTGCTTCGTGTCTCTGCTCCGGCCTCTGCCGCTGCGTTTGCTGCCAGTGATGCTCTCTGCTGGTCTCTGCCAGTGCTGCGCTCCCTTAAATAATACTTCCTTTTTCGTTCTCTTACTCTAGATTTATATTATTTGGATTAAGGCTTAATAGCTAGTGAACAAAAGGGGAAGAAATTAAAATAAAAATATTCTTGGCAGGCTCCAGCCTGGTCTGTATCTCTTCGCCTCCCGGACGAATGTTGCTCCTTGCTGGCCTACGTCGTTGTGAAGGGGTATGCTCCTTCACACTCCCTTCCTACTTCGGGGGCTGGATTGAAATGAACACCTGGCCTCCCCGATTTGTGGAGACCCGAAACTGTCGGCCCTCGTGCTCCTCGATGGTCCAGGTTTGAGGTCCGTTGACCCGTGCGCGTTGCAGGAGGTTGTCCCGTAGCGTGACTGGGATACGCCTCTCCGGGGTCTCCACCCTCCATTCCGCGGGTGCTACTGGCCACCCCTGTTCCTCCTGGAGCTCGTGTAATGCGGGCATTCCGTCGAATAGGACCAGGAGATCCTCGAGCCCTGATTCGCTTAGCTCGAGCGAGGTGTCCGCTTCCTCGCTGGCCCCCTCGGGTGGTAGCTGAGGAACCTCCTCGTCGTAGTCGGCTTCCTCGATAGGTGCGGGGGCTTGGGCACCGTTAGGGTTCCTTCGCTCTGCTACTCCTGGTCTTGGTGACTGTGGCCGCTCTACCTCAGGCTCCGGTGCGGGTATCTCCGCGTCGTCGTCTCCTCGTAGGCGTCCGTCGTCTGCCCCCATGGGTTCGTCGTCATCTCGAGGCGGTAGGCTGCCTCTGCCGGAAGATGACCCCGGCGATCGTCGACGAGCGTATGCGCCCAGTGGCAGGTACCTGCGGCGTCTGTTTTGCCCCGGCGGCTCCCTGGCCTCGGCTCGTGCTCGGGCTAGGTCCTCCTCGACCTGTCGACAGATGTCTGGGGATCTGGCTCTCTCGGGTGCAGCGGGGACTGGCTCCTGTCCGGCCAACCACTCCCCGACCAATCGCTCTCGATCGGGTATCACTAGGGCCTGTAGGTCTTCCCATGGTCCTGCCTCTGGCATGGGTTCCAACGGGGCTGGGTTGATGCCGGCCTGTGATGGCGGTCCCTCGTCCGAACTGATGTCGGAGTAGTGAGGTGGGTTATGCTTTGTCCCTAATGGTCCCTGCTTCTGCTTCTCGTTGTTGTGGCCGTCGAGCTGCTCTGCAGCCTCGCCTTCGTTGTCGCTCCAGTCGTAGCCCCACCCCGGTGCGGCGTCTATGGGTGCGTCGTGGCCGATATCCACTATACGTGCTGCTCGCTGGGGTTGGGGACTGGGGCCGTTTCAGGGTCGTGTGCTTGCGCAGGGTGTCGCTGCTCCCGGCCGCATTGGGTTGCGTTTTGACCGCCGCTCATACGTGTGGCGCCAAGCTACGCGGGGTGGTGCCAGCTGTGGTTTCCGCGTCCTCCTCTTCGGACTTGTTGGCCCTGGAGATCGGCTTTGGACGGGCTTGGCTTGGGCCAGTTGATGGCAGAGGTCCCGCAACCGTTTGACCTCCCAGCGGAGCAACTGGTTCTCGACGCGTAGGAGTTGGGCCTCGGTTGGGGATTCCGGGCGCCGGCCCTGTCGGGGGATGCCCATGGCCACCGTCTGGTCTCCGGCGGCGTAGAGGCGTTGTCTGGGACGTGGAGGGTCCCTCGGATTCGTGGGGTTCCCCAGACGCGTGATGCGACCTGGTCGTTGTGGCCTTGGCTGCTCGGAGGCGCTGAACGGCGTCCTTCAGGATCGCGATGTTCACTGGGCCGTTTAGTGGAGGCAGTGTTGGGGTTGGTGCCCGGGGGGTTGCTGGGTTTTCTTGGCGGGTCGGCCTGGTCTTGACGTCGTGTGCTTTGTTTGCCTTGATGAAGGCTAGCGGTGGTTCTGCTGGCCTGGTGGCGTTGCTGGACTGCGGTTGTCCGATGGCGCTTGCGGGTCCTTCCTCGTGGTCTGATTTTCTTGATTGGGTGTGCGATGGCAAAGGGGGCTCGTTAGGTGTTGACGGGTAGACGTGGGCTGCTACCCATGGTGGCGACGCGCCTCTAGGGTGTCCTTGGTGATCACCTGCTGCCCCTAAAGGCGGTGCGTCGTCCGCCCGGGCGATGTTCGGGTCTTTGTTCCTAAGGAGGAAACCCTCGGGGTTAAAACCTGGATAATTATGCTATTTCCCTATCCATGCCCTACCTATAGGTGCGACTTACATGCTGGAGCTAAAGCTAAGGTATTGTGTGGTTATTACAATGTTGGGCTTATGACTATTTACGTAGAGGTGAGTGTGGTCTTACTGTGGGTGTATACGCGGCTGCCCCTTGCGGGGCGAGGACGTTAGGACAGCGCACTGCCCTAAGTGGCCCTCATGAACTCGCGTGTGGGAGGGCTCGTCCGCCCGGGTCGTCTTCGTCTGCGGTGTCTTCGTGCTTTTTATCATCGTGGCGTTCGTGGTATACCTTGAGATCCGCCAGCCCGGCGGTTCGTCGTTGCCGTCCGTTGGGTTGCTGCAGGCGTACTATGGTCGGGGAGAGGAACTTTATTACCCGATATGGACCCTCGTACTTCGGTGCCAGCTTCGCAGCGAAATTTTCCGCTGCCTTGGAGAGATGGTGTGTTCGTAGCATGACCAGTGTCCCGATGGTGGGCCTCCATTCCCGTCGTCTGAGGTTGTATAACCTCCCCTGGTTCTGTGATGCCTGTTGGGTGTTTTGGCGAACCACCTTGAAGATCTCCTGCAGTCTCGTAGCTTTGTCGGGAGGCGTTTCTCCAATTTCGCCCAATCCTGGGGTGGTCTCCTCGTAGAGGGCTCCTGGTAACCGTGGCTCCTGTCCCAGTACGAGGAAAGCTGGGCTGAAGCCTGTGGTGGTGGAAGCGCTACTGTTGATGGCCAGGCTGAGTTCGGGAAGCAGGTCGTCCCAGGTTCGTTGATCTCCATCGATGTACTGGGCAATCATTGTCTTGATTGTCCTGTTGGCGCGCTCGGTGGGGTTTTGTTGTGGGGTGTACGGTGCTGTGAGTTCCAATTCGATGCCGGCTAATTTGCAGAAATTTCGGAACGAGCGACTTGTGAACTGAGTCCCATTGTCGCAGACGAGTTTCCGGGGGATGCCGAATCTACCCAGAATTCGTTCTCGAAATGCCTTCTCTAGGAGGGCTGTCGTAGCCTTGCGGAGTGGAATCAATTCTACCCATTTGCTGAAAGCGTCGAAAAACACCAGGAGCATGGTGTTCCCGTGCTTGGACCGAGGCAAAGGGCCCACAAAGTCTGCACATATGATGTCCAGTGGTCCTTGGGCCTGTCGTGTGTGCATATGTCCTGCCGGTTTGACTTGGCTCACCTTGAATCGCTGGCAACTACCACATCGTTGGACGTAGCGCGCGACATCTCGGTAGAGTCCAGGCCAGTAGTACCGCTGGGTGATTCGCGTGGCTGTCTTTCGGATTCCAAGGTGTCCTGCTGTTGGGTGGTCGTGGCATTCTTCTAACACTCGTTGCCGATGGTCCTTGGCGACGCACAATTTCCACTGAATGGGGTCCTCTTCGACCGATCTGTTGCTTGCCTGTTTGTAGATCTGCCCGTTTTCCGTGATGAACTCTGGATGTTTCTCTGGCTGGTCCTGGATGCGTTTGAGTAGCCGTCTGCGCCATGGGCAGGTGTTCTCCTCTTCATCAGTGCGCTGGAGCGCCTCCACTGGCTGTCGTGAGAGGGTGTCGGCCACGATATTCTGGCTTCCACGTCGGTAATGGATGTCGAACTGGTACTGTTGCAGTTCTAGTGCCCATCGAGCGATGCGGCCTGTGGGGTTATCGATGGAGTTAAGCCATTTTAACGCGAGATGGTCCGTGATCACATCAAAATGGTATTCCTCCAGGAAGCAGCGAAGTTTTCGAATGGCCCAAACTATAGCCAGACACTCCTTCTCGGTGGCGGAGTAGTTCTCTTCGGCCTTGAGTAGTCGTCGGCTGGCGTAGGTGATGACCCTTTCCTCTCCTGCTATCTGTTGTGTTAGCACTGCTCCGAGGCCGTATGCGCTGGCGTCCGTTTGCAAGGCGAACCTCTCACTGAAATCTGGGCATGCCAGTACCGGTGCCTGTGTCAGCTTTTCCTTGAGAGTTTCAAATGCCTTCTGTTGCTCCTCGGACCAGACCCACTTCTGGTCTTTCTTCAAAAGGATCGTCATGGGCTGGACTATGGTGGCGAAGTTAGGGACAAAACGTCGATACCATGAGGCCATTCCAATGCAACGTCGTAGCTCCTTCAACGTGGTGGGTGGGGTTAGCTTCTGGACTGCGATGACTTTTCCTGGATCGGTGTGAATGCCTTGTTCGCTAATAACGTGCCCGAGATATACCAGACTCTTCCTGAAGAAGCTGCATTTGTTCCGGTTCAGCCTGATGTTGGCTTCCCGCAGCCTACAGAAAACCTCTCGCAAGTTCTTGATGTGTTCTTCCAGGCTTGCTCCGATCAAGATGATGTCGTCTAGGTACGCGAAGGCGTACGGCTCCATGTCGGGTCCAATGACGCTGTCCAGGGAGGGAGGCCAAACGGCATGACCTTCCAGTGGAAGAGGCCTCGGCCCGGGACTGTGAAGGCGGTGGCTTCTCTGCTGCCCTCGGCTACCGGGATCTGAAAGTATCCGTTCTTCAGGTCCAGCGTTGAAATGTAGAATGCGTTGCGGAGCCTTTCCAGTATGTGATTAATGCGTGGCAGTGGGTAGGCATCTGGCACCGATCGGGCATTTATCTGCCGATAGTCCACGCACATCCGCATCTCTCCCGACTTCTTCCCTACCAGAACGAACCATGTCTGCGACGGCGGCCAGAATTTCACATTCGTAGTCGTCCTCATCGATTGGTCGGAAGGGGTGCTTCTCTCGTGCTAGGTCCACGTCACGTGCGCGGAATGGGTTCTTCTCTCGTGCGGTGGCTGCGTCCGCTAGTGGTTCCAAATCGTAGGTTTGTTCGGCTGAAGTCCTGCGCTTACGTGGTGACCGGTCTTGTTGGGCCTCTGCGGTTGTAGTCCCCGCTCCGTTGGGACGTAGTGTCGGGGTTTTGCGTTTATTGCCGGTGATGGGTCTTGTCTCGTTGAGTTTCCCTCGGGTGGGTCCTTGATTCGATGCCCCATATGAGGGCATTCCCGTCAAGGTTTCGGCCCGGGGTTGCTGATCTATGGGGAGTTATTTGGTCGACGAGACGTGTGTGCTCGTCGCGGCCAAAGTCCCTGCCTGGTGTCGTTGTGTTGTCGGAAGAACTTGGGTCGACGAGGCGCGTTCGCTCGTCTCGGCCAAGGTTCCAGTCCTGCTCGGTGGTGCTGCGGAGGACGCTTTGGTCGACGAGACGGGTGTGCTCGTCACGGCCAAAGTCCCTGCCTGGTGTCGTCGCGTTGTCGGAAGAGCTTGGGTCGACGAGGCGCGTTTGCTCGTCTCGGCCAAGGTTCCAGTCCTGCTTGCTGGGGCTCCAGAGGACGCTTTGGTCGACGAGACGTGTGTGCTCGTCACGGCCAAAGTCCCTGCCTGGTGTCGTCGCGTTGTCGGAAGAGCTTGGGTCGACGAGGCGCGTTCGCTCGTCTCGGCCAAGGTTCCAGTCCTGCTTGCTGGGGCTGCAGAGGACGCTTTGGTCGACGAGACGTGTGTGCTCGTCACGGCCAAAGTCCCTGCCTGGTGTCGTTGCGTTGTCGGAAGAGCTTGGGTCGACGAGGCGCGTTCGCTCGTCTCGGCCAAGGTTCCAGAGTGTTGTCGTTGCTGTGCGTCTGAGCTATGGGCCGTAGATCTGGTCGTGGTTTGATCTTTCGGGCCTATAGGGCTCGGGGTCGTGGCCACGTATGGGTTCCCGCCGTGTAGTGCTAAGGTCGTCTGGTGCCGTTTGCGGCGCTTGGCTTCCTGGATTGGGCCGGCCGTATGTTCGGAAGGGGTGGTCGAGGACAGGGGAACAGTTGAGACTTGACTTTGCGTGTGGAGGGGCTCGGCGAACGTTACGGTCCATTGTGGCAGTACCGCCGTGTGGATGGAAGGGTCTTGCCTCAATTTTAACTGGAGGTACGCTCGGCCACAGTGGATCCTTGCCTGGATACCACACAGGAAGTCGAGGCCCAGGATGATGTCGTCTAATACAGTGGGCAAAATAAGTAGGGTTACCTGGGTTTCCTTTTGGTCGAGCCGCGCCCTCGCTGTGATCGCTTGAGTGATGTCCTTCCGTGTTCCGTCGGCTAGGCTGATCCGAGAGGTGAGGCGTCGATTCTCCGCCGTTCCCAGTTCTTCGGCCACTCGCTGACTAACGAAAGATCGGGTTGCTCCAGTGTCGAGGGTGGCTGAGAAGGCTCTCCCGTCGATGGTGACCAGAGCGGCGATCCTTCCCCCAATCATACTTAATGGGTGGGGGACTCCGGGTTCCGGGTGTGTGCCTCCGTCCGTGTCCCGGTTGAACGGAGACCTGTCCCGTTTCCCGACTGGGTCTTTCGGCAGCAGTAGATTGTCCTGATGTTTCGGCGTCCACATTCCCAGCAGAAGAGTTTCTGTCGGTTGGTACATCCATCCCTGAAATGACCTTCCTCTCCGCAGTTCCGGCATGCTCGGCTCACGTCGATTGGCCGCTCCTCCTCCTGAGTGAGCTGCGTCAGCTCAGACAGCGTGTGAAAGTCCTGCCTGCGTGTGTAGATTTGGTACTCTGGTCGGAGGTTTTCATATATCCGGTCCAATTCCTGCTCCCGGGTGTATTTGGCACGCTGCATCATCAACCGAAGGGCGATCATGTAGTCGCGGAAGGATTCTCTGGGTTTCTGCTCCCGGCTCCGGATGGTGTCCTCCAAGCGTTGGAAGTATCTGGGGGGCAAGAAGAAGTCCAGAAATTCTTTGCGGAAATCCGTCCAAGTCTGTCCCTGCATCTGGAAGGTACGGAACCATCCTTCCGCCCTTCCGGTTAAGAGTCCTGAGATGGCACGCGGCAGCTGCTCTGGGCTTTCCCCGTAGGAATCGACTCGTTCTTCTAGCCTTTCGATGAATGCCAGTGGGTCGTCATGTCCGTCAAAGGTGAGTCCCCATTTCCGGAGCTTGTCTGCAAGGAGGGAGTACGAAATTCCTCCTCCCCCTGGCCGATGCAGTTGTCGGTCATGAGTTGGATGGTTCCCCTCGAGGGCCGCTGGTTCAATTGCACTGGTCGATTGCCGGTTTGCCTGAGGTCCTGGTCCTTCAGGCCGGTGGCGTGGCTCGAGAGCGAACACCGGTTCCGGAAGGGTGGCTTGAGGGCGGCGGCTTGGGTGTGCCGAAGGCTCGCTTGTGGCGTTGGAATGTCCGATCGCCAAGATTCCTGCCGGTTGACTCGGGCTGGCCACATCGGATATGAGTATCTTCAGGGGTCCTGTCGGTGGGTTCTGTTGCTGAATACCTGCGAGGATCGGTGGGTCGAGCGTCTTCTACACCGATCTGGTGGGGCTGGTTCCCGTCGTCCGAGAAGTACCTGCTTGGTCTGGTAGACAGAGTCGCTGCGGCTTCACCTCCTTGCTATCCTCCTGCTTGGCTCGGCTTTCCGGTTTTGGCGAAGCGGCGGGGCTGGGCGGTTCCCTAGGGCTGGGAATACTGCTGAAGTGGGCGTCCAGTTCGTCGATCCTTGCCTGTATGTCCTCGGGGTGGTCTTCACGGGTAATGAACGCGGCAACCCGGATGCGGAGTTCATCCAAGTTTCCGCCCACATCGAGGCCAAATTCCCGGGCTAGGGAATTTAACCACCGAGTGTTCATCCTTCCTTTTGGTGTGGTATTCCCCAGCTCAGGGTTGTGTCTCTTGACCCGGGGCCTGCACTGCCCGGGCGGGTCGGCGATGACTGGTGAAGGTCTCGAGGCTACGTGACACAGGGTAAGGCGCGGTACGCGGCTTGACACTCGGACTCAGGGATCCTTGGTCAGGATTTAGATTACCGTGCGAGGATACGCGGCGTTGCACTGTAGGTCAGGGATCCTTGCAAAGGATATGCTTTACAATGCACGGATACACGGCGCGGCACCGTAGGTCAGGGATCCTTGAAAAGGATTTGGTTTACAGCGCGAGGATTCACGGCCCGGCACTGTAGGTCAGGGATCCTTGAAAAGGATTTGGTTTACAGCGCGAGGATTCACGGCACGGTAGCGGAGTCAGGGATCCTTAGTAAGGATATGTTTGTGTCACGGTTGATCGCTTGGTTCTTGCTGGTTGTCTTTTTTGGTCGACGGTTGTGTCCCGGTTGAAGGTCCGAACCTAAGTGACCTTCCTGGGCCTGGGCTCCCACTTAAATCCTCCGCCGCCAAGCTTTTGGGCAGAGGGTTCAAGCTTTCGGAGTGGAGGGCTCGGCCGCCCGAGTGCAGCCCTCTCTCGATTCCGTTGTCCCTGTCGTCGTGTCGCCGCTGCCTCTGTCGGGGAGGCTGGGCGCCCTCTCTCTGTCGTTGTGTCGCTTTCCAGTGCTGTCTCGCCGCCTGATCGTCGCTCGTTCTCGCTGTCGCCTTGTCGCTTTGGCCTCTCTCGCCGCGCGGCGAGGCGCCATTTCTGCTCTGCTTCTAGGCGGCCGCTGCTGCGGTCTGGCTGATGCTCACCGATGCACGTGGGTACAGTTTCGCCAATTTCCGCGGCGTCACTTGCCGTCCCTTTCGCACGATCCGCAGCGATGGCGCGGTGGCTAATGGCGTGTCTGCCGTCGTTGCCTGCCTGCTGCGACCACGTGGTCCCGCTGGTGTCCCGTTTGGGCTCGTGGTTCAAAGCTCGCGGTTGCTGTTGCTAGGGGAGGGGAAAACCAGCCTCAGCTGTATTTGAGCCAGAGTTTAGGTTGGTGCACCCTCTTTCCTCTATACTTCTCCTGGCTGTCCGCCCTTAAATTTGCGGCACAGCTTCGTGGCCGGGCTACGTGGCCACGTGGATCTGTGACTACTATGCTGTTTGTCTGACTGTACTCAGGCGGGGGGGTATGGTAGGCCCGGTGCCGCGCGGGACGCGGGGCGTTTTCGGTCGTGGCTTTGAAATTTTGGTTGGGGGGGGGTAAAAATCTGGCATCGGCGGCCACCGACCACCTGTCACTCATTCTATGATCGCTTTTCTACTTTTCCCTTTCCCGCACTACTTTGTATTTTCAAAAATGCATTTTCGCGCACAGATAAACATACAGAAAGCTGTTGATGATGGAGGGGGATCACCGGACCGCCGGACAGCAGGATCCACCACAGCCACAGAGTACGATGTGCGGAGTTTATTTTTCCTTTTTTTCAATGCCCCATTTCCGCTTTTGAGCTCGTGCTCTGCGCTTCCGGTTTATTAATGTTTTTTTAAGCCACGCCCCCTCACAAAATACCAAACCAAGCCCAAATAAAGAGAGCGAGAAAAACTGCCCGGCTTTGGCCTCTTTTTTATTTGTATTTGAAGGGAAATGGCGGAAGGCTTATTTCGTCACATATCACATATCATTTGGCTAGAAAAACACACATCCTTCTCTCGCCCTGTTTAATATTTATAATGGCCATTAAAAATACGAATGTAATGCAGGAGCAGGGGGAGCAGCATGGCTGATGGCTGATGGCTGTTGACGTGGCTAATGAAAGGGCTGAGAGGCGGGTCATGAATAATTCCCAGAGAGGAGTGCCTGGATTCGATGATGAACTTGTTGGAAAAACTTAAATTGATATTAAATCGAGAACGATAATCGTTTAACTAAAGCGATGGCTGGCCTGGCCCATGATATGGGGGATATGGGGAAATGGTGGGTGGGGGGAGTGGGAAAACTTTCATCCCTGTGTGGGGAGTGAACCGGAAATGTGTAAAAAACACTAACGAGTGCCACTCGGCAATAACTTTTGTCGGACGCTGAAAGAGTGACGGATGACACAACCGAAGGATCTGGCGTGGCGCAGTCGGGGGGGAAAAAGAACAAAAAAAACCAAAAAATATTGAACGAAGGTGGAAAAGGTATGACGAAATGATTCATTGATGGATGGACAGTCGAGTGACAGTCATCGCTTGTCCCAGCCACAGCCACCCATATTTTCACTTCACTTTCATCGGAAAAGCTTACAAATATTTGCTAGAAATCAACAAATCAGGGCACCGAAAGGGGAGGGGTGCCAACTTTTGGCCACGTGAAAAGTGAAGTGGAAATTTATGCATAAATCAAAGTTAAAAGTGTTAGCCAGAGAGCGAGAGAGATCGAAAAAAAGGGTCGAAAATTGAATTTTACAATTTATCCAGTGCCTGGGATTTTCACATTTTGCTCGCAGTTTTTCCCTCGTTTATTCCAAGTGGTTGTTGCTGTTGTTGTTGTTTTTCTCGTTCATTCTTTTATTCGTAATTTGTAATTTGTATTTTCAGACCAAAGAGAGGGATCGGGGCGTGACTGACTGAGGGGGGGGGAAAACCCGAGTGCGAAGGGATCGCGCGGGTGAGGGTGTACGTGGAGTGGAGAACGTGGTGTCGACGGTACCATCAACGGGGAAGACTAGGTTAAGGAGGGAAACCAAGGGGGAAAGGGGAGCGTCAGGTTCGCAAATTCGGGGCGTCCGCGTACAAACTTGCTCGCTGGCGTCCCCAAGGATAGGGAAGGGGGTGTTCTACAGGAGGAGTTTTCTACTAGGAGGGGGAGAGCTCAGTTCGTAGAAGCCCTGGCATCCGCGTACAACTCCGTTGGCTGAGGTCCCAGGCATGAAAATGGAATATTTTTAATGGTACAATGACAAAGGGGAAGGGGTGAAAAAAATCGGGCGGCGGATATTGGCGGTGGTTCATGTGCAATGGGCATAGGTATGTGAATAATTGACGTTTGTTTTAATTCATTGATTTATTGTCTGCCTGCTTATCTATCTATACATATATGTGTGAAAATCTAATCCCTACGTCGCACCTATCTCCCTCTCACTCGCTTACGCCAGGCCAGCTTACCCCTCTTGCTCCGTAGAACTCGGGTCCATCATTTTTTCCTCTGCGGCTGCTGCTCCTCGCTGGTCCAGAAAATGGAGGACCTCGTGCTGTCTGTCTTGATTTCCAGGCGTTTTAATTTTCCCGCACTCACGACTGCCCTTGGTAGAGGCTCGATTTTCACTCCCGATCTCCCTCATTTTTGGAAGCCGGCTCAGCCGGCCGTTCGAGCCTCTGCTCCCAGCTTCTGCCACGACCCGGCGCTTTTGTCGCGTGTCTTTTCTCTCGCTCTCCTTGGGTCGTGCGTGGGTGCTTTCGGCGCAGCTTTCGCTCTCCTCGGGGTCGTGCGTGGGCGCTATTGGCGCAGCTTTTACTCTCCATAATTTTGGCAGCTGGCTCAGCCGGCCGTTCGAGCCTCTGCTCCCAGCTTCTGCCGCGACCCGGCGCTTTTGTCGCGTGCCTTTGCTCTCGCTCTCTTTGGGTCGTGCGTGGCTTGCTTCGGCATGTGAGGGTGGGTTTGCATTTGTCTTCGCTCCGTGTCTCTGCTGCTGGTCTCTGCCGTTGATCTCTGCTCTGGTGTATGCTGCTTCGTGTCTCTGCTCCGGCCTCTGCTGTGATCTCTGCTCTCTGCTCCGGTGTCTGCTGCTGGTCTCTGCCGTTATCTCTGCTCTGATCTCTGCTCTCTGCTCCGGTGTCTGCTGCTGGTCTCTGCCATGATCTCTGCTCTGATCTCTGCTCTCTGCTCCGGTGTCTGCTGCTGGTCTCTGCCGTGATCTCTGCTCTGATCTCTGCTCTCTCCTCCGCTGTCTGCTACTTCGTGTCTCTGCTCCGGTGTCTGCTGCTTCGTGTCGCTGCTCCGGCCTCTGCCGCTGCGTTTGCTGCCAGTGATGCTCTCTGCTGGTCTCTGCCAGTGCTGCGCTCCCTTAAATAATAATGAACAAAAGGGGAAGAAATTAAAATAAAAATATTCTTGGCAGGCTCCAGCCTGGTCTGTATCTCTTCGCCTCCCGGACGAATGTTGCTCCTTGCTGGCCTACGTCGTTGTGAAGGGGAATGCTCCTTCACAATATTATCATTTTTTCTTAGTTGAACAACAAGTCTTAAGTAAACACTTGATAGGTCTCGATATGTTTCACCATTTCCTAAGCAAACGAATTCAATTAAAGAGGCACTGTCCAACGAAGCAATTGGGTTGTATGGAATTTCTTCAGTTCTCAGAATAGAACTGTGTGTAGGATGGGGTTCAAACAGATCCAATTCGCTTTTCATACATTCAATATGGGTGGTCATTTTGATTAAGAAAAAATGTTTCTTATAGTTGATTTCTTTGTTGATTTTTTTTTTTTTATCTCGGTTGCGTATGTTAACGTCCTTGGTTAGATGGTAAATGAGATTGTTTTTTCCTAGCCCTTCTCTTTTTATTCTTTTTACCTTCACCATTTTGGTATCGTGTAAATTTATTAATGGCTTCATTTGACAAATTTTGCAACGCAATTTTGCTTTGTTCTTGGATAATGGTTCTTAGAGGTTTTCGACCAAACTCATTTATTACAGCTTTTCCTGTCTGAGAAGCTTGAGTTTTAATAGCGCTTATTCCCGAAAGGAATAATGGTCTTATGTAATTAAAAAGGCCGCTAAAAAATTTCCAATTCCCCTACCTTGTTGAATAACTCTGGGTGTAACATATAGACTTCCTATGTGACTTAAACCTCCTCCATGATGGCTATTTCTACTCTGAATAAATGGTCTTCTTTACAGTATTATTTATAGCATTTCTGTTCGTTTTCTAAAGTGAAGAGTAACAAAAATTGGGACTGCTGAAGTTTCAAATGGTACTTTATATCCTTTCGAATCGGTAATTGGTATTGAAATTTCTTTTGGAGACCATATTTCAATGGTATAGTATTCAATATTTTTGAATTGTATAAGTTGTTCCCTTCTATTTTAATGTAATACTGGAAGACACCGAGGTCTCTTGTTTCCCAAACATCTTTGATAATGTCGGTGTAAACAAAAATCAACCCGTTTTTAAAGTATTCCGACTCTTCTGATTCATTTTCATATCTAAATGTTTCTCCATTTACTAAGCTAATCACGAATTCTGTTTGTTTGGATGAGTGCGGATCGGGTGCGAGATTCCAACGAAACCCAAAAAAACACAATGCAGAGCGTCGATTTTCTTCAGTCGAATATATTTTCACTCCAGTGGGTTTTCAGTGTGCACGGGTATAATTATAACTATATGGTTATACATATGTAAGGAACCGAAAGAAAACGTAGGAAGAAAGCGGCTTATCGAAACGGGGGTGGAAGCGAGAGTACCTTTACCTGTGGGCTCGAGCTTACAGACACTGTAACACTGAGCTGAACACTGTTATTTCTGAAGATACAAGAGAGGTGTTCTCAGGCATGGTTTTTATACATTTATTTAGATAGAAGTCTGTAATTACTACTTCCCATTCATCGTCCATGTTTTCAGGAATATTTACAATGTTTGTAAATGCACATTTAACGTTATCATGATATACATTTAACAAATCATTACTGAGTAATGTCACGAAAAAATTTGTTTAATATACCATTTTTAATGTTATTTTTAGTTAATTAATTATAGGAAAGCCAATTAATTTTGTTTTTCCCAATTTGAACGGGGTTTCTGGTTCTAACAGATCGTCTCAACTTTTCTAGTCCACTTACGTATTTCAAATCTTGAAATGGATTTAGTTCACTTTTATACCTTCTAAGTTGTACTCGAAGTTTTCGCAGCTTATCAGTAAGCTTCACCTTTGTTAATGCTTGTTTTTTTGATGTGTGCATGTCTAAAAATGAAGTATTAGCAGATTTACGTTTATTATTCTTTGACCTTATCGATTTTTCAGACTTCAAATCTTCATCATCGCTGTCGATAGGTACAGGAGGAAACTCAATGTCGACAGAGAGTTCATTTTTTAAAAAAATCATTATTATTATTGTTCAGAATAGAAGTGTTGGGCTTTGCATCTAACCATACTGACTCGTCTTGTGTTTGTATTCAAATGTTTTGGGGTGATAAAAGTGGGATTGTCTGCCTAGGTCGTAAATCCATTGTCTTATTTCTTTTCTTATTTTGATAGTAACATAGTTCTTGACGAATTTTTATCCATTTATTAAAGTCACTAGTTTTTTTATCATTTAAAATTGGTAAAAATGTTATATTAATTAAATCGTTTTCTTTTTCAACATTTATTAATTTTTGATATGCACTCGGATGCACTAAAATTAATTTATTTAATTGATGCTTATTTTTAAGCATTGTTCAATAGTTTTCCAAAAATCCTCGAAAGCAATGAACTTATTAGAATTGGTAATAAACCACCTTTTTGAATTAGATCTTTTCGCTTGGAATTTATTGACCGTTTTGAACATGAAATAAGACGTAATGCATTTTTATACTTTTTTAGAGGATTTAGGTGTCCTTTTGATATCTTATGATTTTCTCGTAATGTATTTAGCACTATCTCCACTAATGCTTTGACCACCACAATTACTTATAATTGCATTTGCCCTTTTGAGCATGCTCCCTTTTTAGCATGCTCTTCTCCATAACACCAAAGTATTCGATCAATTGAAATGCTTAGCAGTCATTCCTTTAGTTTATTAAATTTTCTAAAAACGTTGTCTTACCAGACCCTGAAGGTCCGCTTATAAGCATGTAAAAAGATGTATAAATTGTTTAAACATTTTAGGATTTTTTGTTAAAGTCTTATTTTTTGCTAATTTATAAAATTTAAGATCATTCAAATAAATTTATTAAGATTTATCCTGGTCGCGTTTTTTGTGGCAGTTCTTTTCGAAATGAGTATCAGATCCACAATAATTGCAATAACCGATTTGTGTGTATCCCCTGTTGCGGGGATCATTTTGAAACAAACGCTTAAAGGTATCCATTTTAAACAACTAGTTAATACAAGTGCTTAATACAAACTGAAATTTTAAACATATGAGTTACCATTACAGTATACATCGTAGTTCAAATTTTCCAATATAACTAGAAGCATAAATAAATTATTTAAAGCACATCTAAGGGGAACTTTTTTGTGAATTCTACAGTTGGTAAACAAATTTGGATACAAGGTTAGACTTTTTCCTATATCTATATCAATAATATTGACAATGACGGTACTAAGACTGTTTAATGGTGAACGTATTTCTCATAAGCTTAAATATGAAATTTCACCATCTGACCATTCCAATTCATTTATTGTTTGACGATGTATGTTTTGCAGTTTAATAATTTCATTGTCCAATTCCTTTAGGTGATACGGTGGTTTGAAATGAAAAAAGTTTGGTGTTACTGTTCCGGTTTGCATAAACGCTAATTCCTTATTGAAAAGTTGTTTATTATTTCCAAAGAGGTACTGAAAATCAACTATAACGCTAGAATTCCTGTCGATTGTGTTAATGTTGGTTTGAGATTTTGTAAGAAACTGAATGAGTCGGCAATATCTATCTCCTTTATATACAGCCCAATTTCGTAATAGTTCTTAGTTTATCAAAAGCATTCAACCCTAATGGACACGCTTCAATCAAATAAAATTAGAACTACTAGAAAGAAGCAGGACCACTAAGTCATTTTCGGTCTCGAATATTATGTGCTAAAATGCGGATTTTCAACTACAAGAAAATTCACTCCAATGATCTGGATGCAGCTAAGCAAGAACAATTTCGTTGGTTTAGATAAGGAGGAATTGATGCAATTGGTTACATACAAGGAATATATTCAATTAAAACTTGATCAGTATGATTTCTTGATGCCTGATACAATTATAGACCATCCATTATTGAATACTATTAAATGTAATTTTAGATTTCGAAAATCCGATAAACAGTATGTTTTTATAATAAATCAGTATGGAAACAAAATTGAATTTGATAGTAAGTCTTGGAGATCATTTTTAAGACTAGGTATTTTTTTTACCACATTTTTATGTTGGAACACGATACTTAAACAAGAAATTACATTCCTTTACTATAATAATATTATTCCCAAGTGTGTAGCCTTACAAAAATTTGATGTTCAATTATCTGATTTAGATGGTACCTATGACAGAAATGTTCAAATAGATTCAACCCGTTTATGCTTTGAAATTTAAAAAAAAATGTGTACCCAAATAAAACGCGATGTACTTGAGTATAAACAATCACTTTTAAATAAGCAACCATCTAAACATAATAATAAAAAATAATATTAAAAATTAGTAAGCAACAAGTTGCTAATGAATTACAAAAGCCTGCTAGAAAAAACTTTATTCGTCGTAACTTCGTTCAAAAGGGAATTAATCACACGTGGCAAATTGACTTTGTTGAAATGATAAGGAAAATAAAGGATTTAGATATTTGCTAACAAAGTATGCATATGCAGTTCCCGTGAAATCTAAGACATCTTTAGATGTGTTATCAGCATTGAAGAAAATATTTAAAATATCTAAACATAAACCTAAAAATATTCAATCTGATCAAGGAAAGGAGTTTTTCAATATCGCCTTTGGAAATTTAATGCAACTAAATAAAATAAACCATTACCATACATATACACATCTCAAGGCCTCTATTTGCGAACGTCTTAAAATGAACATTTGTAAAGAAGACACTGGCCGGGGATATAAAACTGAGGCAGCCAGGGTCCGTCACAAGAAATTTGTAAGTTTCTGAGACGTTAAGACGGGTCAGGTCTACGGGCCACTTCCCCACGCAATCGCACTTCCCCTCTTGACTCGGTGGCCCCGCCCCTGTATTTTCACTGTGAGGGCGGCCTACACTGACGGTCGGTCGGTGGCAAAGGGAAGGGAGGTAGGCTCTACCGGAGTGCCGGCAAGGAACTCGGACTCACCAGATTGTTTCTCCACCCAAAAGTAAGCAAACGCCAGCCAATGACCCCCGTGGGTCCCTGCCGCTTAATGCGGGCCTCTGGTTCGCACGGGGGCGGCGCCGTCCTATGTACTCCTCGCGGGCTTACGTCCCGCACCCCGTAGGTTCCCGCTCCGTGCGAGCTTCCGGTTCGTACGGTGTGGGTCGCTGCCGCCGTCTTGTGTACTCCTTGCGGGCTTACGTCCCGCACCCCGTAGGTTCCTGCCGCTACGTGCATGCTTCTGGTTCGTACGGGGTGAGTTGCTGCCGCCGTCTTGTATGGCGGAAGCCCCGGGCTCCGGCTCCCTCGTTTATGTTATAGTCAGTGTTATCATCCTTAGCCTCTAAATAAGAGTATGCTTTCGCCTTTAAACCTGCAAACGAGGTCATTATTCGACCTGCATTCTCGTCTTTCGTTAAACCTAGTTCTTTGTTATTAGCGTGACTTATACCGAATCTGTTTGATTGATAATTTGATGTATCAAAGCGACTAGGATTGTCTTTAATTAAATCATAAAAATCTTCCTCTGATGATATAATAAATGAATCTGTATCCATATAGGATATTTTTGAGGATGGACATTTTACAGAATAAAATTTTTAGAAATAGTTATACATTAACCATTTTGACAGTTGTATCTAGTTTCGACGCTTTTCTATGTACATTTTCCATCGTTTTTCCATAGACGGCATTAACCATTAATTTGAAAAAGTTTATCTCGAACTCATTCCTAGCTAATTTTCTACGTGATGTATTGAGGTCAATACAGGGTTTTAACCAACTGGACTGCTTAAAAGATAATATTCAAGATATTTTTTCTAAAATCATACCTTGCTCTATACATAACTGCAGTTGTTTTAAATGTATTATATAATTCTTTTTATCTGATAAATCAGATATTAGTTTTGCCTGCTTTCCTCCTGGGGGAATTTTATTTTCTGGGCAGAATGGACTATTATGTTTATTATGAATGTCATTTGGATATTTAAGATCTACTTCTAAGATGTATCCTACATCACCGCATGCCGATATATTTACAGCGTTCAAAGATAAAATTCATCGTTAGTTTGAAATTTTAAATTAGAATGTGGAAGTGGCTGACTCATAGCCCAACCATATAAATTATTGGAGTCAATATATGTTAGATAGTTTATAGGGTCGTCAGACCTAAATTTAGCATTTAAATATTTATTGTTTGCTGTAGCTATCAGTTGAGTACAACCCTCCTCGAACTGCACTTTTTAAAAAATCAGGTTCAGTTTTTTTAAATATCAGGTTCACTTATGAGTTCCAATTGTACCTTTGTGTATTTAAGCATTGAATTCCATGAAACTGAAGGAGTAGTTACATAATTAATAGGGTCTAATCTGTATACTCCTGAACAAACATTCCTAAAATTTTCAAATAAATCAGTAAGAATTAGAACATCGCTTTTCAGGTATAATTTTAAATAATCTCTAATACTATTACAATTAAACGTTCTCCAAACCTTCTGAGCAAAGCTATAGTCTTCAACTCTGCATTCCTAATCATTCAGAGAATTAAAAAAATATTCTCTTGAAGGAAGCTGAGGTTCATCAAATTTTTGAAAACTATCTAAATAATCATAGGGAAATACTCCTTTTCGTCGAAGCATATCAAATTGTTCATGTTGGTATTCTTCTTCTCATAAAGTCCATCAGTTATCGTTCGAAGCACTTCGCAAAATTTTTCAATGCAATCTGGTCTTGAAATAACGAAATCGTAATGTTTAAAAGTTTGTTATTATATATATACCTTCATGTGTCCACATATAATTTAGATGAGGATTGTATTTATGTACAACATAAAATGCCGCTGTACATGCTGTATGCCTCTGCGCCATAGTTGTCGATGATTTTGACGGATCATTAAGGTTTCTATGGAAATTCTCCAAAACAGCTTCAATGTCTGCATAAATTACTACTGGTGGTGATAGGTTTTTTGGAAAACTTTTAAATACCTTTTTGCTATTGAATAGTATCATGGATAGTATTTGTTGTGGTCTAAAATTGCAAACAGTTCTCGCAAAAATATGCAGCACTATGAGATTTACTATGTTGTGAGTAGCATAACTTCCTCATACACGTTATATAGACATAATTCATCATTGATACACTGTTACTATTAGTAAGTTTATGTGATGAGTCCGAATTTTTATACCCGGTACTCGAAGAGTAAAGGGGTATATTAGATTTGTGCAAAAAATTGATGTGTGTAACACCCAGAAGGAAGCGTTTCCGACCCCATAAAGTATATATATTCTTGATCAGCATCAATAGCCGAGTCGATATAGCTATGTCTGTCTGTCCGTCCGTCCGTCCGTCCGTCTGTCCGTCTTCATTAGCGCCTATAGCTCAAAGACTATAAAAGCTAGAGGAACACAATTTTGTATCCAGACTCCTGTCCTATCTACTGTTACAAATGTATTTCAAAATTTCGCCCCGCCCCCTTCCGCCCACACCAAGGACGAAAATCTGTGGCATGCACAATTTTAAAGATACAAAAAAACTAAAAACGCAGAATCGTAGAGAATGACAATATCTATCAGAGTGTTGAATCTGGATCAGATCAAATCATAAATGTAGCCACAATGAAGAAAACCATTTCGAAATGCATCGTTCCCTCTCGCTCTCTCTCACACACAGGGGTGGGCGCTGTGACCATTCGTCCAGATGAGCGCCTAGATCTCAGAGACTATAAGAGATAGAGCAACCAAACTCTCTATCCATGCTCCTGTGATATCACTTCAGTACAAGTGTATTTCAAAATTTTGCCACGCCCCCTCCCGCCCCCACAAATGACGAAAATCTACAATTTTGAAGATACGGGAAAACCAAAAACTCAGAATCATAGAAAATTACCATATCTATCAGAGTATTGAATCTGAATCAGATCGGATCATAAATATAGTCAGAAGGAACAAATAAGATTTCAGTGGCCTTCCAAGCGCAGACTCATTCCCTCTCTCTCTCTCGCACACAACCGTGTATGTATATGTAGGAAGTAGATTTAGACATGTAGAAAAGACAGATGTAAAAAACGTACGTGTATGTAAACAAAAATGGAAACATCTTATTAATAAAAATCTCCGAAAAGGTTGACTTAATTTTTTTTTTCTGTTTTGGCTAAAACTAAATTTATCCCTTTTGCGAACATGTAATAATGTAATTTATTACAAGCTCACATACATATATACTGACTGAGTACCGGGTATAAAGTAGAGCCGCGGCGGTAGACGCGGCTCACAACGTTCCCTCTCGTTTTTCTCTAAGTTGAAGGAGCTAAAAAGTTGGTAACTGACCAATTGCCCAGCAGCCAATTCATCCTAACAATACAATGCAATTTATTTCCATCGTAATTCAAACCCACTGCACTTAACATTAATACAACAACATATGTAAACGCTAACGCTCGGCAGCGCTGCTGCGCTCTCTCTGTATGCTAAGGGCTCTCCGCAGCCGCCGCTTCGGCTCTAGCATTGATCTGCCGACGTTGCGGAATTTAGTGCTATGCTAATCTCTCTGCGCATTGGTTGCATATGCTCCCGTGAACATTTATCTGGCTGGGCAGAGAGCAAGCAATCGGCTTCTGCTAGCCGCCTGTATAAATAAAAACCTTATTAAATTAATTCGTCCTCATTTTGTTTCTGGACAAAAATAGGTGCCAAAAAAGCTTGGCATCTTAAACATTGGTGACCCCGACGTGATTAAAGCCATTTGTTAATCGCGTTTCGTTAAAAAACATATAAAGTGAACAATACATTCGTTGCTGTGCAGTTAAATACAAAAAAATTCATTTGGTGCACAATTAAGAACAGTTTTATGTACAAGTCAGTGAGAGTGCCGGTCGTCTGAGATTCCGTTATTTTAACCGTCGAATCTCTCATTCTATGCTCGACCACCGCCACGGTTCTTGACTTTTCGTGTCCCTTATTCTCGCTCTCGGTGTTCACCGTCGCATAATCGTCGAGTCTCTCATTCCATGCTCGGCTGCAGCCACAGTTCTTGGATTTCGTGTCTCTCATTCTCGCTCTCGCTCTGCACCGTCGCTTAAGCAGTATTCTATTCTCCGTTCCGTCGCATTGCAAACCGTTTACCATGGACAGGTATCCGAATACAGGCGCGGGCGGAAATATTGCGACGGTTGATACCAGACTGAATCTTTATAAGCGCAAAGTTCAGTCGGTACATAATCGGATGCGAAGGCTTGGCGAATCATTCGCAGGCGATAAAGTTGACAAATTAACCGCCGCGGAAATAGACGTTCGCATCGATATGCTGGCAGAAATGCGAGGGGAGTTCAATAAGTCCCACAATGAGCTGGAAGCTCTCAATCAAGATGAGATTGGGAGTGCGATGTGCGACGACTTCGATGCACTCTTCATATCGCTGAAAGCTGAGTTGCTTGCCGCTATCGAAATGGGCCACTCACGCGCCGCTGCCAATTCAACCACCCTGCCAGGCCATTCTGGACACAGTACCATCATCATGGCTCACAAGCATCGGCTTCCTGAGCTGAAGGTACCCAAGTTCTCCGGTGGGTACGTTGAATACTCGGATTTTATGGCGATGTTCAAATCGGTCATTGGATCGGATGCGGACCTTAGCGACATCGAGAAGTTCCAGCATCTTCGCTCGTGTCTCGCAGATGTGGCCTTGGATTCGGTTCGATCATTGGAGCTCTCCAGTGCCAATTATCGTGCGGCTCTGGATATTCTTGATAACCGTTTTAATAACAAACGACTTGTTTTTCAGGCACACATCAAGAAGATTCTGGAGAATTTGGAATACGCTACAGCGACGCCCGCTAGTAGCGCTCAGGTGGGAAAAAACCTTTCTACTCCTCCTTTAAGGAAAACGTTTGTTGCCTCCAAGTCTTCCGCCAACCCGTCTGGATGCACCTTTTGCCATTCAGCGGGCCATGGCATATACTCCTGCAAATTATTCGGAAACTTGTCCCCGTTGCTGCGCCACAAGGAAGTGAAGAAGCTATCCCTCTGCTTTAATTGCCTAAAGTCAGGGCATCGCAATCGCGCATGCAACAGTGGAAAATGTCGCGTTTGCAACGGACGTCATCATAGTTTGCTCCATTTTGAAAATCTGCAATCCATAACGCAAAGCTCCCCACCATCTACTCCGGATCTAGCACTTCAATCGGAAGCTATTTCTGCAGTTCAGGATTCTGTTAGCAGCTCTCATTCACCTGCGTCTACCTCTCTTGCTGCCCAAGGTCTTCACTCTGATGTTGTGCTTCTGGCTACAGCCGTGATCCTCGTTAAGAATCGGTCTTGCGTTTTAGTTCCTTGTGGATGGACATAAAGGAGATTCAACGCAACGGTCAAGTCACGAAGTCCAGTTCCATCAGCTCGCTCTCTCCGTTCATCGATCAGTCTGGATTACTTAGAGTTGGAGGGCGCCTTGGAAACTCATCGCTAGGATTTGATGCTCAGCACCCGCTTATTGTGCCAAGGGACATCCCATAACCTGTGCTCTGATAAGATATTATCACGAGAGGAACCTTCATGCCGGACCTCGCGCCCTGCTTGCCAAAATTCGGCTGGAATATTGGCCAATTAGAGGAATTAAGGCAGTGTCAAAGGAAGTCAGCAAGTGTGTGAGATGCTTCAGGACTAAGCCGCGCATGGTTCAGCACATCATGGGAGACCTGCCTAAGGAGCGTTTGGAAGGATCTCGGCCCTTTGAAGTCACTGGAGTGGATTATTGTGGGACCTTCTTCTACCGATCAGAAATCCGCAACGAGGCCTCCGATCAAGTGCTACATCAGTGTGTTCATTTGCTTCACTTCCAAGGCAATACACATGGAGCTGGTAAAGGACCTAACCACCGCTTCGTTTCTAGGCGCATTAAAGCGTTTCACTGCCACACGAGGAAGGCCAAGTAAATTTGGTCTGACAATGCGACAAACTTCGTTGGCGCCAAGAACGAGCTGCTGGAGCTAAAGAATCTTTTCATGAGCGACTCGCACGTGAAGGAGGTCCATGAATCCTGCTTGGCTGACTCGATCGACTGGCGTTTCATCCCACCACGCTCTCCGCACTTTGGCGGATTGTGGGAAGCGGCCGTGAAGACTGCAAAACATCACCTGTACCGCTCAGTTGGGCCCTCTGTGCTTGGCTTCGATGAGCTGCGTACTCTGATCTGCCAGATCACGGCAATTGTTAATTCTCGCATTTGCTCTCGCTTTCAGAAAATCCTGATGACTTAGATGTTTTGACCCCGGCTCATCTGCTTCTAGGTGGCCCACATGTGACAATCCTCGAGCCTGACCTAACGAAGCTCAACTACAATCGTCTGGATGGCTGGCAGCGGGTCACTCAACTGCAGCAAATCTTCTGGAGCCGTTGGCGCGAAGAGTACCTCACCCTTTTGCAAGAGCGGTCGAAGTGGCGCACTCCCACGCAAACCCTCTGCGTGAATGATGTTGTTGAAGACCGCATCAGGAACCATCAGGAGGGCCGTTACTCGGCTATGTCTACTGCCCCTTCGGGAGTCTGTTGAAAGGCTGGCTTCCAACGGGGGGAGTATGTTCGGGCCAGCAGCATCATCATAATTAGAACCCACTGTACTTAAACTTAATACAACAACATACACATGTAAACGCTAACGTTCGGCAGCGCTGCTGCGCTCTCTCTGTATGCTAAGGGCTCTCCGCAGCCGCCGCTTCGGCTCTAGCATTGATCTGCCGACGTTGCGGAATTTAGTGCTATGCTAATCTCTCTGCGCATTGGTTGCATATGATCTCGTGAACATTTATCTGGCTGGGCAAAGAGCAAGCAATCGGCTTCTGCTAGCCGCCTGTATAAATAAATATTAAACATTATTAAATCAATTCGTCCTCATTTTGTTTCTGGACATAAATAGGTGCCAAAAAAGCTTGGCATCTCAAACAGTGGCTATATAAATTATCCGATCTGATCCAGATTCAACACTTGGATAGATATAGTCATTCCCTATGATTCTGCATTTCTAGTTTTCTCGTAACTTTGAATTGTGCATGCCACAGATTTTCGTCCTTTCAGGGGGCGGAAGGGGGCCGGGCGCAATTTTGAAATACATTTGGAACAGTGTGATAGGACAGAAGTCTGGATTTTTATATAGTCTTTGAGATCTAGGCGCTCATGAAGACGGTACTCTCGAGTACCAGGTATAAAAAGGGCTGCCACGCCCATTTTTTCAAAATACCTTTCTTTTGCTATTACAAACTCATATCAAAAAACCAAACCAAAAAATATTGTTTCGTTTGGAAGTTATTAATTAATGCCACAAAAAGTGGCAAAATTCCCCATAGTGCACTGATAGAATGATGGGTTTGTTAATCTTTCTCGAGCCATTTTTTCATTGCCGCTGTTGGAAATGTAATTCTTAAGTGGTTTCTATAGGCTAATGATAATAATACACACCACTTGAAACAAAAATCATCTTAATTTTTTACATTGATATTCGCATTTCGTGATTTTATCGTTTTGGGTGCTGGTATGAATCTATTTGCAGCTATATGCTCCAATTTAATTATTGTTAGCTCAAAATATTATAAGTTTATTATTGCCCAACCAGAATACTTTTCCTAGAATTCACTGCTCAAAGTTATTAAATGTTTAAGAGCATTATTTAGGTGTTCATCAATAAATTCATTTTCATACAAAGGCTTTTATGACGTTACAAAATGCTTCACTGTTTCTGTTAACGTTTCATTATCTGTTTGTATTGCCGCGCCGGGCAATGCCTCCAAATATGGGGGGTACTTTTAATGAGTCTCTTCTAACTGGTCTTTTGTGATTCATATATTGTTTATTCAATGTTGTAGATTTAATGTTACGGGTGACAAAGGTAGATGGATGATTAATTTACGATGAGAATTTATGTGATAATAAGAAATAATTGAAAGATCGAGAGAAGTGAGCTAAAAAACTTGTACGCTCTTCCACTTTACGCTCTAGCAGCTCGTTTTTCGCTTTTTTGCACCGCATTGATCTTCTTCCCTCTTTTCCCCTGCTTCTGCCGTTCGCCCTGCTTAACCTTCGCCTTGGACATTCGCACTTCTGAGCCCTTTGCGAATGTTGGTGCTGTTAAGCGCAGTGATATTTGGAGCTGCCACTGAGGTTCACACCGTAACATTCCCCCCTTCGCAAACTTCGTCGCTTGTCGTGATGTTTGCCAAATTTCTGCTTACGCCTTGGTCCTTGTGTGGGTTCGTTGTCTTCACGTCTAACTTGGCTAGCTTAACAATTGGTCGGGTAAGCATTCCCGACGCAGTGCGGATCACCGCGCTGCGGGCGATCCCGACGTCTCCTAGTTGGATGGGGTTAGTTGGGGCCCTATGCCACTTGGTTCGCGGCGTCAGACTCGGTAGGTATTCCTTCAGCCATCGTTTTTTGAAGCTGTCCACAATCTGACCTGCAATGCGAAAACTCTTACCAAGTAGAACTCCAATCGCGTTGCTGTCGTCTTTCGCTGCCATCGAACTAGTTTCTGCTCTCAGGAAGTGATTCGGTGTAAGTACGTCGGCTTCCGGATTCTCCAACGGCACGTAAGTCAGGGGTCTGGAATTTAGCATATTTTCGATTTTTGCCAGTGCTGCTCTCAACACTGGCTCTTGTACGTGGGTCTCCTCCAGTATTTCTGCTAGTATGGATTTGACGGATCTGATCATTCTTTCCCACGCACCTCCCATATGGGGTGCTCCTGGGGGTATGAAGGACCATTCTATTTCCGGGTATTTTGTTTCCAATTCGTTCGATGAGATTCTTTCAATTTCTTCCTGTAGAAGTCGGCTCGCTCCTCTAAAGTTTGTCCCGTTATCCGATATAATTCTCTTAGGGACTCCTCGACGGGCTACGAACATTTTCAGTATTAACATGAACGCATCTGTAGACAAGGAATTCGCCAGCTCGATGTGTACTGCTCGCACGGTGAGACACGTGAATAGTTTCCCCCATCGTTTCTCGCGTCACCTTCCTACATTTACTCCAGTGGTCCAAAGTAGTCGATGCCTGTATTATTAAATGGTAGCTCATTAATTGCTAGCCTCGCCGGTGGTAGACTTCCCATCTCCGGCGCCTCTGGGAACGCTCTTTTGTTGCGACATCTTTGGCATGTTTACGCTATGGCGCGAACTCTTGCCCTCAGTCCTGATATGTGGTACAACTGTCGCATCTCGTTGACCACGATCTCGGTAAGTTGATGCTGAAACTTCCGATGAAAATAATCAATAATAAGATTAGTGACGTAATGTCCTCCTGGTAGAATTACTGGCCGTTTCAGGTTCCTCTCTATGTCCATCGATCTGTCTATACGGCCGCGTATTCTCATCACACCTGCTTCATCGAGATATTGCGATAATTTGTAAATCGGACTTTTCTTACTCACGATTCTTCCTTGTCTAAGAAGAGCCATTTCCTCGGAGTAAGCCTCTTCTTGTACCATCCGATACACAACGTTATTGACGTCTTCCATGTCCCGAAAGCGTGTCGCTAGTTTTGCCTCCTCTGTCACTACATTCCCTTTGCACGTTCTGGTCAGAAATCGCATCATGCATCTCAAGGCTCCTCTGAGCTTTTCCCACTTGCTGAATCGCGATACATTTGGGACGATGCTGCTCAGCCTTGACTGCGGCGTCGGCGTCTCCTTCAACTCGTGTATATGTATCCGTTCTAGATTACTCGGGCTTAGCTGCGTGATCGGCCAGTGCTCTTCTCCGTCAAATAGAAACGGCGGGCCGGAAAACCATCTAGCCTCTGGGTGAATAATCGATTCCTTTGTCCATTTCGTTCCATCGTCTGCTACGTTCAGTGCGGATGGAACCCATTTCCATTCTGATATGTTTGAGTTCTCCAGGATTTCGCCTATTCGGAGCGCCACGAATTGATGATACTTTCGGGCGTCAGAACATATCCAGTACAGCACGTTCTTGGAGTCGGTCCAGAAGACGCGTCGCTCGATATTGACGGACAGCTCCTGTCCTATGAACTTAGCCAGTCGTAGACCTAAAATCGCTGCCATAAGTTCCATTCTGGGAATCGAAATTGGTTTCAATGGCGCCACTCCGTTTTGGAGGCGAGTAGTGTGCATCGGACCTCTCCTTGCTTCTCGATCCTTATGTAGGCGACGGCTGCAAAGGCGTTTATGCTCGCGTATGTAAAGATGTGTAATTGAATATTAGATGTTTCCTTTGATAGACCTATATAGCGTGGAACCCTTAATTCTTCGATGTTTTGTAGTTGACGTGCCCATATAGTCCAGCGTTGATGTTCGTTCTCTCCAACCTTTTCGTCCCAGCGAACGGCAGACCTCCACACGTCCTGCAGTATTATTTTTGCCTGCATTATATAGAAGCCTAATAGTCCGAGTGGGTCAAATATGGTCATGACTATGCGTAGAATTAATCTTTTCGTCACCGTTTTCGTTTCATCGTATATGTTATCCCGAAACTTATTGATTAAGGTGAAGTTTGGACGTTGACGTGCAATGACTGCACCATCAAGTGGCCCATGGGACACCAGCCGAATGCTGTTACGCGCGAATCCCAGGCCAAAACGCAGCCCTCCTCCCACCCAACCGACCGAGGGGCGCTGTCGCAAAACGCGCGACTCGTTAACCGAACCGATCGCGATCATGCAGGAAAGATAGATGTTAGACTAGTATTCGAGGAAAATTAGAACTAATCTTACTAAAGGAGTTAATCATGCATTAAAACTATCGTACACCACAACTACAATTACTAACTACGAGAAAGGTATGTGAGTATTAGTAATTTAAGAAGAGGAAGGGAATTAGTTGCCGATATAATATGGTAGAGGGAATTATAATCCGAGCATAAAACTCTAAAAGGTTCATGCAAGGAGTAATTCGATCTACAAATCGGAAGGAACAAAGGTATATAATTTCTAGTAATTCTAATAGGAACCGTGAAGTTTATGCGGCTCAACAAGTCAGGGCTATCTACGTCACCCTTGATCAAGTTGTGCACAAAAATCACACCAAGCATTGTTCTACGGTTAACTAAAGATGGAAGGTTTATTAAAAGCGATCTACTAGAGTAAGACGGCAGTCTCACACTTGCATCCCAGTTGAGGCCGCGTAGAGCGAAAATTAAAAAGTTTTTCTGTACTGATTCTATACGGTCCTGGTGTACTTTGTACTGAGGGCACCATACACAAGAACCATATTCTAAAATCGGACGAACAAGCGATACATAGAGAGTCTTTGTTATATAGGGGTCGTCAAATTCCTTTGACCACCTCTTTATAAACCCAAGCACGCCCATGGCCTTATTTACCATGGTAGAAATGTGTTCAGAAAACTTCAACTTGGGATCTAGAAGAACACCGAGATCATCAACTAGGGTAATTCTCTCGAGAGAACCCCCGCCTAGTGTGTAAGGAGCCAGAAAGGCGCTGGAGCGATGAAATGTCATTACTTTACATTTCGAAGCATTAAGGTATAACAAATTTGCACAACACCATGACTGAAAGGTATTAAGATCGGATTGCAACCTGGAGTGAGATAAGCTGTCCTTGAACTGGACACACAGTAATCAGTCGATGGGTCCCACCACATACCAAGCACTCGTTCACGTCTTGTCGAATCCGTCATCTCAATAGGGCGTTCTTGATGATCTTCATCGTCTGAGAGCGCTCTCATCACGGTGTTCGAGTTAGAGATCCAGCCTCTCATCTCGAAGCCTCCTTCCTTGTGTATGTTCCGCACCACCGTCGCAAGGTGAACCATTTCGTCTTCGGAGTCACAGCTTTATAGCCAGTCGTCCACAAAGGTGTTGCGTAATATGGCCTCTACCGCCTCTCGTTCCTCGATGAATCTTTCTGCGTTCCTATCTCTCACGTAGGTTACTGCTGCTGGGGAACAAGAAGCGCCGAAAGTCATTACGTTCATTACGTACCTATCCGGTTCTCGACTTTTGTCACCGTATCTCCAAAGAAATTGCTGCGAACTTTGATCCTCCGCGCGTATCATAACCTGGTGAAACATTTCTCTGATATCTCCGCAGATGCCAATGGACTTCTCTCGAAAACGCAATATGACGAAGTTCCATCTACCTGACGCATCCAGCTCTAGAAACTGCTTACATTCCTCTAGTTTGTGGATCCCATTGCATTTGCGACAGGGCGGTTGTGCGTTGCTGTCGTTATGTACCATGAGCCGGACTCTTGGATTCTTCTCCTTTGAGTAGACCTCTTTCTCGGATGCTACTGGCATCACGGTGCTCGCACATGACGCTACTCTGAATAGCCAGTCATCAGAAACTGCGATATTCACTCCCGGAAGTCCAGTGCTTTGTCTTGCCCAGTCAAGCTTCAGGTCGAATGGTAGTTTCTCCACAAGGTCTCGAAGTAACATTGGATCGTTCAGATAGGCGGACAGTCCTATCGCGTCGACGGTCGCACGATAGTTTTGCACCGATAACGCCAGGCGTACTAGGCTTTCGATGCTGCTCGATTTCACAGCCGGTTCCAGTCGTAGCTTCGTTTGTAGGGTATGATATATAGCCTCTGGTCGGCCATATAACATTCGAAGGGTCTCAATGGCTAGTCGAACTGTTGCTGGCATCATTAATTTCCCTCATACTGCTTCTAAAGCAGCACCTTTCAGGCACTTTTGCAGACTCATGAGATTTTCTTGATCGCTGAGTCCACAGCGATCTGTAGATTGCTGAAAGTTCACTATGAAAATGGGCCATTCCTCGGGGTTGCCAGAAAAGACTGGTAGATCCTTGTTGATGACCTGTCTTGTGGCTATCTGGGATGCAGTCAGGCATCTCTCCGTCCCAACTGGCGCGACCGCTTGATTATTCACGTACGCGTACGGACCTGAAATATTTTGGCTCGTACTTGGATAATGCTGTGCAGTCGGGGCATGAATGAAAGGGTTTTGCCCATACAGATTGGTGTTCGTCGCCGGTGCACCCAGTGGATGACACATTGCACCGATCGGCATTGTCTCGTTCGGGTTCAGCCCAAGAGGCATTCCAATCCGATTTGCTCCCACGAATCCTTAAATTTGGCCTTCGCTCCAGTTGGGAGCTGCTCTGTTCCAACCTCCGTTCAGTAACGTAGAGCTCATGAGACCTCCTGCTTGAGGCAGTGCTGAATGCGTGGAAATGGGGCGCATTCCCTCAAAGGCCGTTGCATACAACGGCTTTCCTGAAATATCCGCTCTCTGCTGGGCGAACACTTCCAAGTTATCTAAGCTCGTTCTTGGTGAAAAGGCTTGATCAGCCCATCCTCTTCCGTTAGTATGCTCTGGTACCTGATGGTTTGTTGGAGCTGCTATGGGCACGTTAGGTGCGGCCATTGTCGCCGCCGAGATCACGTTTGTATTCGTATCCCTAATGTGATGCATTTCCCCTGCGCCTCCCTCAGCCACAGAACTCGTACTAGGCATATTTTCTGGCTCGCATATTTCTCCTAATCCACACGGGTTCCCACCGCCAGTTTGCGACTGCTGACCGTTAACACCATCCATTGTACTCCGATGTCTTTTGTTACACAGTCCTAGATTGTGGTTATACACGAACTTCGTGTCGCTCGAATGTAAGAGGTTAGCCTTTTTGTGCAACTTGATGACGATATCTCACCTGCAATGTCGAATCTCTCCTGACGCAGATATCTGTGTCGCACGCCGATCCTTTTTCTGTCGGTCGCAATGATTCGACTTGCACTCCGCTAGAGCAGGTAAAGTTTTTTAGGACATTGCCGCGCCGGGCAATGCCTCCAAATATGGGGGGTAACTGGTCTTTCGTGATTCATATATTGTTTATTCAATGTTACGGGTGACAGGTAGATGGATGATTAATTTATGATGAGAATTTATGTGATAATAAGAATAAGAATAATTGAAAGATCGAGAGAATTCAGCTAAAAAACTTGTACGCTCTTGCACTTTACGCTCTAGCAGCTCGTTTTCGCTTTTTTTGCACCGCATTGATCTTCTTCCTTTTTTCCCCTGCTTCTGCCGTTCGCCCTGCGAGTGCTGGTGCTGTTAAGCGTAGTGATATTTGGGGCTGCCACTGAGGTTCACGCCGTAACAGTAACTTATTTTTGAACATAGGATGATTTGAGTTCCAAACGGAACTGATTTCTTCTTTTCGAGATCTTGATCTCGAAACTTTCTTTAGAAAGCTTTAAAGCTTAGTTTCTTAAGCTTTCCACTTCGGGGCTGAATCGGTCTTCGGATGCGTCAGAGATGGCTTCGGTTGTGAGAGGCGCTGCTTTCGTGAGAGCCACTGATAAACAATGCGTTGGCCTACGTGAGGATGGCGTTAGAGATGCGTCGGCTTAGATGAGAGGGTGGCGTGGGAGATGCGTCGGCTTAGATGAGAGGGCGGCCGCATCTGGTGATCGGTATTGGATTTCGTCTGGGAAAGCTCATTTGTTTACAAGAACTATTGGAGTGTAGGAACGAACTGATAACGGAGTGGTCAGTGTCGTTTGATCAGAATGCATGAGACTTCCTGTTGATCTCGGCTTGGTGGTTTGTTTATGCAGGTGTTGGGGTGTCTTATCTTATGTTTATCTTATCTCTCTTAGATATTTGGATATGGGTACATGGGTGTAAGGGCAAGTGCTAGAGCATATGCATAATGTGTATTGGTATTGGTATGATTATGAATGTGGTCTAGTGCTTAACATATAAATGATGCGTAATATGGTGTGGAGCATTATGGATATGTTACTCCCCCGGCATTTGTTATAAGCCTGTTTTCAGGTTTTTATTTTAGGGTATAGGGTCGGAGTTTCCTCCAAAACTATTGGTGTGCTATTTGCTTCATCTCTTCCTCCTATGAACAAGGTTATTATAACTATTTGTATAATGTTATTGAATTTTGTATGTTCTACAATTATTTGTTTTGTCTGTACATAAGACAGGGGTTCTAATCTAGTTTTGTTATTCCTGATGTAAACATTTTGTGTGAAATCCAGCATTGATTTAGTTATTGTAAATTCGAATATTTGGATTGAACAATTATAAATTTTAATTATGTTGTTTCCTTGTATTGTGATATCTTTGTCTAAGCAGTTTTGATTTAGATTTGATTTTGGAAGGTTCCAAGTTTGGTTTGGTTTGGTTCAACGTAATTAATTTGGAAATTTTTGTATGTTTTTGTATAAGGACATTTTGTTAGTTTTTGTTTTAAAATTCCTTTTATGCATTCGTCTTTTATTATTTCCTTAGTTTCTTTATTATAAATCTTATCTTTATAACAGTAATATTTATCAGTTGTTATTTCTGTCAAAATATTATTTTGGTCGTCCGGGAAGGGGAATTACTTTATATACGGGTACATTAGTACTTTCGCTTGGAATATTAGAAATTATGTAGATTTCGTTCGTGTCAATTTTTAACCAAGTTGAGGTTTGGATGTTTAATAATTTTTCGGAATTTATATGTTTCAAGTAATCTTGTTTTAATAATTTTGGATTAAATATACCTAGCCTAGTTAGTTCCATACCCATTTCTATATCTTCTATGTATTCAGTGAAATGTTGGAGATTGAAGATTAGAATTTCTAATTGTTGTTTTTTATTGTTTTCTTCATTAAGTCGGTTTATCAATTCGATTCCGTGGTTTATTACATCTATAACTAAATTAAGTTCATTGGATTGGATACTAAGGCTGGCTAGATTGTCGATTTTTTGTTCTAATTCTTTCCAATCTTCTTGATCTAAAGTGCCGAATAGATATTTGTAAGCGGTACCTACTATGTTTATTAGACCTCTCCTGTTACGTTTGGCTATCTTTAGCCCATTTATTTCCCTAATCAGTTTATCTATTAAATATTTGACTTGTATTTCGTTCTCGAAATCTTTAGCCATTATTAAAAGGTTATTATATGTTTCTTCGGTTTTAGTTACATTTATTATTAGATAGTGGTACTCAAAGTTAGTTGGCAGATCGATGGCTCCGGTTTTAAACATTAAGTATCCGTTTCTGGACCGAATTGGGTTTATTTCAATATTTTGTCCATTAGTTGTGTCTATCAGGAGCGTAAGGAAGATGAAGATCTTAATTAGGCTGCTGCTGATTGTTCGCATCGGTTTCGGGGTCTGGCCTGGAATTGTCGTATTTGCTAAGGTTAATTTTCTTTTTCTTTTTAAACTTAGATTTATAGTGCGTCATCTTTCTTCCTCTGTTTTTCTCTTCGTAGTGATTTTCATCTAACTTTGTTATTTCTCCTGTCTTTTTGAAAGGGTTAGTTATCTTGGACTTTACTAATGGTGATTGTCCAAATCGTGTGTCCACTTCGAACTCGTTACGACGTTTTTTCAACTGGTTGATTTGTTTTACCTTATTTAGTTGGGTGTCGTAATCTGGAATTCCGGCGTATATGAAAATATCCGCTGGTGTTCGGTTTGTAGTATTGTGTCTTGTCTTGTGGTTGTAAGTATACAGGATCGATTCGAACTTGGTATACTTTGTTTCTGGATCGTTTTCGCTTGTTATTATCCTTAGCTTTTCGTTAACGGTTTTGTGGAATCGTTCGATGTCCGAAATGCCGTTTTTACTGGATGTGATCTCTATTTTTACCTCTTCCGAGATTAGCCATTATTGCAAAGCTGCGCACATGAAAGCTGAATATTTATCCGCTTTTATTTCTTGAGGTTTACCCATCTCATTAAAGATTTTCAACATGGCTCTTTTTGCTTCGAGCCAGTCGCGGCAGTTTACTTCTACGAGGGTGGCGAACTTGGAATAAATATCTATGCATGATAGAAACTGTTCGTTGCCTATGAGATAGAAGTCCATCACGTATCGTTCTCTAACTTTTTGTATTTCAGGGGATATTTCGAATGCCAATTTTGTGTCTCTATGCTCGGTTTTGGCAATATTGCACGTGGCACATTCGTTTATGATGTTCTGTATGAGTTTCTGGTAGTCTGGGTAGTAATATTTACTTTTAAACCAATTGACGGTCTTTTCTATTCCCGGATGAAGTAATTCTTTGTGGGTTTTCATGATCAGTTGCTTAAATTCTGAATAGTTTGAAAGGTCGATCAGTTTAGTACTAGACTTCATGACTTTCGTGAAGTTGCTAGGACTGATTATTTCCCAGAAAGCTTGTTGGAAAGTCGGTATCGTTGTGGAAATATAAAGCGCTCTTTTTCGTGCGTACGTATTCCTTGATAATTTCTTTAGCTAAACTGTTGGTCATTTCTTTATAAGTGATTTTTATGATCAGCTTATGGAAATAGTGATTTGTGACTACTTCGTCGTTATCTCCCTTTATGAACTCAATCTGGCGGTTGAAATAGTTGACAGGTCGTTCGGTTAGAGGAATATGGTTGAGGTTATCATCGTGTGCGCTGTGTATTGTGGCGCCTGCACTATCGGAAACCTCTCCAAGTAAGTTTTCATTAACTTTTACTCGGGACAATGCGTCTGCTACGTGGTTTTCCTTGCCAGGTAAATATTTGATTTTAAAGTCAAATTCATTCAATTTTATCTTCCACCGTTGCAGCTTCATGTTGGGTTCCTTGAGGTTATTCAACCAGACCAAAGGTTTATGGTCGCTAAGTATTTCGAAAGTTCTGCCGAATAGGTATGATCGGAAATACTTGGTTGCCCATACAATCGCTAGCAATTCCTTTTCAATGGCGGAGTAATTGACCTCGTGTTCGTTCAGCGTTCGGCTGGCGTAACAGATTGGCTTATGGTGTGATAGAACCGCTCCTATAGCCATGTTACTAGCGTCTGTAGTGACTGAGAACATTTTGTTGAAGTCTGGATATACGAGAATTGTATCTGAGGTGATGAGTACTTTTAGTCTCTCAAATGCCTCGACATATTTTTCTTCCTTAGGATCTATGACAGCTCGCTTCTTCAATTTGAGAGTCACAGGCTTTGCTATGTTCGCGAAATTAGTAATAAACTTCCTAAAAAATCCGCATAGTCCTATGAATGACTTGATTTGTTTCGTAGTTTCTGGTATCGGGAATCCGATTATGGCTGAGATCTTTTTTGGATTTGGTATGATTCCTTCTGGTGTAACCACATGACCTAGGAACTCAGTTCTTTCTTCAGAAACTCACACTTATCCATTTGAAGCTTGAGATTTGCGTCTGTTAACTTTCCGAAAACCTTTCTTAGTGACAACAGATGTTCTTCCAACGAAGTGGAGAAAATTATAATGTCGTCTAAGTATACTAGACAATCATTAAACATCAATTCTTCCAAAAGATCGTTCATGCATCTTTGGAATGTTGCTGGGGCGTTTGTTAGCCGGAACGGCATTCGTGTATACTCGTAATGGCCGTGTTTGGTTGAAAACGCTGTTTTCATGATCGACGAAGGTTCCATTGGAATTTGATGGAAACCTTTGGCTAAATCAATCGTTGTGAAATATTGACACTTTCCTAATTTGTCCAATATTTCATCCATTCTGGGTGCAGGAAATTTATCCGTGATACTTATTTCATTGAGACCTCTATAGTCTACAACTTACCGATACTTCTGTTTTCCAGATGCATCTATCTTTTTGGGGATCATTGAAATGGGGGAACAGTAAGGCGATTTCGACTTACGAATTATTCCTTGTGCCATCATATCTTTGATCTGCTTATTGACTTCCTCGTCATGTATTTGCGCGTATTGGTACGGCCTCCGGTATACCGGGTCTTCGTGCTGTGTTTGAATCGCGTGCTTGACAGTACTTGTGAAAGTCAAATTGTCACCTTCTCTATACTGTAAGTCGCTGAACTCGTATAGCACTTTCTTCAACTTATCTTTTTCTTCTTCGTTCAAGTGTTCTATTCTAAGTTCATGACATTCCCTCAATTCGTTATCAAGAGCGGAAGTGAAATATTGATCCCTATCCGAGGATGAATCGAGGCACTTACGTGCGGTCTCGACTTCTTCAATAACTTCTCCACTAGAGATAATTGGGAATATCCTTTCTCCTAACGTTACAGTGTTATCCCTGTAATTGCTTACTTCTTGGATAGCCATCAGATATTCTCTGCCTAATAGGATATCGTAATTGTTGGAAAAATCGAACACGTAGAACTTCTGCTCGGTTGGGCAGACTTTGTTGGGGGGCCTTATTATACTACTTGTTAATCTGACAGGTCCGTTGATGGTATGGACCTTGAGGTTTTCTTTATTTGTGGTGGCCTTCAGGAAATTATCTTTTATTGTGTTAATGGAAGATCCCGAATCCACTATACTTCTTAAGACTTTGTTGTTTATGGTAATGTTTATATAGGGTCCCACTCGGTTTCTTCCGAGGCTGCTTGATGAAAATTTACATCCATTTTCATTTGTCCGCTATCACTTTCCCTCATTCTTTTTGTCGGCTGATTGTGTTTGCTACTACTAGACTGGTTTTGATTGCTCTGGTAATTGGTTAGGTTTTGTGCCTGACCTTGGTTTAATGAACTGCGAAACTCGTGGTATAATCCCGGGTTGCTATAATTGTTTCGCGGAGCGTTACTTGAACCGAATGAATTCTGATTAGGGTGAGTATTGACAATATAGTTAGGGTAGTAATTCCCTTAATTTTTGCTAACTAGTGAACTTCGTGAAATAAATTTGACGCAGGAGGTCCTCGTTTGGGGTGTGGTTTTTTAATTCATCGATCAATGTTTCCTTTAATTCCTGCCATGCGTTTGGCTGTATCATCTGTGATGCTCTTTGAGCATCGCCCGTTAGGGCCAGCATAACTTCCACTGCTCCGAATAGTATACGCTGTTGTCTTACTTCTTGCGTAGGGTACAATTCTTGGATGTACTCGATTCTTTTTATAAACGAGCTCAGTTGTCCGACTGAGCCGTCGTATGCTGGCACTTGTCTAATAGACAGTAGTGCTTGATTCAAATGAATTTCACTTAAGCTTGATGGTGGTAGTTGTAGCATATCACCTATACGCTACGAGCGGGTGTTGGGGGTATGGGCCACGACAGCACGTGATGGTTCCGGCCTCCCAAAGTCGGTAGAGTAGGGAAGGGGTATTGAAAAGAATCGTGCCGATACGGGGCTCGCTGCCACCAAAAATGTAATTATTGTTCACGTGCTAGTTGACTCTATCCACACACATAGAACAACGCTACTTAAAGCAGCGGACAAACCGAACATAGAGGGACAAGGTAATAGTGGCACAAATATCCGCAGCAGATGGTGTGCTAGCGATTCGCCCTCCCAACCATGATCACCGGTTCCACTTCCATTGTTCGATGATCCCGTGCCCCACTAAAACTAGGTAGACAGAAACGAACTTCGACGCATGGCTCCAATAAGAAAACTAGCACATTACCGACATTATAAATTTATTGGACATAAACTAACTCTACTGACCCCCCTAACATATGTAACCTAAACTGCATATAAATGTGCAATGTAACTCTAATATTTTAACTGGTAAATGTAAATTTAATGTAAAGGTAATTTAAAATGTTAAGTATAAACTCGTAAAGTTAGCATGGAAGCTAATTATAGCCCACGCAAACACAAGCGCGGAATAGCAAGGCTGTAGAATTTAATGATCAAAAGGGGGGGGTGATGAACAAAGGGGGATACACGGCATAGGCCGGACATAGAGCGGGAGAGAGCGTTCTGTTACATACCTCTTAAGCGGCGTTTATATGCACACTTCGTTCCTCTCCAACGTAGAAGCGCTTCGACGTCGGCTGAAACGAAATTATTACGAATAGCTCTGAGAGAGCGCTAACGAGCTCTCTAACGGCACGCTCACCCGTACCGATGCCCCGGTTCCCTCTCTCGCTCTAGCGCTTGGCTTCCGCGAGCGCGGGCGCAACGCTCGAGCTTGGTGGGAAAGGTTTTGGCGGTAAGAGGAAAGGGAATGAAGGAAAGAGAATAAAGGGAAAAAACCTACAGCGGGGCTATTCCACTACCTGCTTATGAGCGTAGCTCTTCTTCCCTTCCCTGCTTTACATTCCCCTCGGAAGAAATTAATAAATCATTTTTGTTTGCGCTTAAGGCGCCTAAACTAACGTAAAGTTACTGGGCGGCTGTTACAGCCGTTCGAAGTTGCTGCTGTTAGCCGCTCCTGGGCTTGGGCAATACTGTTGCTGCGCTTGCGCGGGTGCTGCGGCTGCACTGGCAGCGGGGCAATGCTGTTGTTGCGCTTGCACGGGTTCTGCGGCTGCTCTGGCAGCGGGGCTGCGCTGTTGTTGCGCTTGCACGGGTTCTGCGGCTGCTCTGGCAGCGGGGCTGCGCTGTTGTTGCGCTTGCACGGGTTCTGCGGCTGCTCTGGCAGCGGGGCTGCGCTGTTGTTGCGCTGATGCTGGGCCTGCTTTTGAAGTGACGCTGGAGCTGCGCTGGCGCTGTTGTGGCGCTGATGCTGGGCCTGCTTCCGAAGCGACGCTGGAGCTGCGCTGGCGCTGATGTCGGAGCTGCGCTGTTGTGGCGCTGATGCTGGGCCTGCTTCCGAAGCGACGCTGGAGCTTCGCTTGCTGTGATGCGGTTGTTGTTCTGGCGCTGATGCCAGGCCAGCGCTGTGGTCTGCTGTGCCACCTGGGAAGCTGGTTGGCAATTAAAGTATTCTACCAGCTGGACGGTTTGTCAAATGGACTTAAGCGGTTTAACTTGGAATACCCCGAGCGCGCACTTCTTAGTTCTGACTCTGTCAAACAACTAACTCTTCTCTACCTTCCTGTCCCAAGCCATACCAAAAAGGGATCACTTTTCCGAACCCCTTCCAGACCCGAACCATTCGGAGAAATTGCCTCCTCTCATCACCGCTCTTCCACTCAATCGGCCCCGAGTAATCAGCCGTTTGTTCCCCAACATACTTTTAGGCCGACAAGCCACACTACATAGTGCCATTTGACCTGTTTTTCTAGTCGTATAGATTGCTTCTAATAGATTAGTACCGTAATGATAGTGTTGAATTGTGAATCCTACCGGCTGCGCCAATAACAATTCCAAAGTTCGTAAGTAGGTTTTTAAAAAGATTTATTTAACCGTAACTTATTTTAGAACATAGGATGATTTGAATTCCCCCACCTAATGTAAGAAAGTCTCAAACGGAACTGATTTCTTCTTTTCGAGATCTTGATCTCGAAACCTTCTTTAGAAAGCTTTAAAGCTTAGTTTCTTAAGCTTTCCACTTCGGGGCTGAATCGGTCTTCGGATGCGTCGGGGATGGCTTCGGTTGTGAGAGGCGCTGCTTTGTGAGAGCGACTGATAAACAATGCGTTGGCCTACGTGAGGATGGCGTGGGAGATGCGTCGGCTTAGATGAGAAGGTGGCGTGGGAGATACGTCGGCTTAGATGAGAGGGCGGCCGCATCTGGTGATCGGTATTGGATTTCGTCTGGGAAAGCTCATTTGTTTACAAGAACTATTGGAGTGTAGGAACGAACTGATAACGGAGTGGTCAGTGTCGTTTGATCGGAATGCATGAGACTTCCTGTTGTTCTCGGCTTGGCGAGTCATGCGTTTGTTTATGCAGGTGTTGGGGTGTCTCATCTTATGTTTATCTTATCTCTCTTAGATATTTGGATATGGGTACATGGGTGTAAGGGCAAGTGCTAGAGCATATGCATAATGTGTATTGGTATTGGTATGATTATGAATGTGGTCTAGTGCTTAACATATAAATGATGCGTAATATGGTGTGGAGCATTATGGATATGTTACTATATATACATTACATAAGAACCTCGACACCTGCGTCGACCACCCGATATCATCATTTAACTCCACCTCCTCCTTTGCGTTACAAGTGGCGTCCGAACAGGGACCCGAAGGAAACTTAGCAAGGGGTGTGGATTAAAACCGACGGCCGACGAGTCTTAGGGAACGGATAGAACGAGTCGTTCGAAATAGGCAAACACGACACAATAAAATAAGTCGAGGTAAAACAACAAATATTTAATAAAGTGTATTATTCCTACAGAAACGAATATTAACTAACTGTAATTATTCGTAAACCAGGGATAACAACTGTTGAGCTACTGAGCTTCTTCAGCAGCGTAATTGTCAAAATATTTAGTCAAAACACAATTGGTTGCAATTTAAGTATGTAGATTTATTTGTGTGTGCAAGGCGATTGTTGCGATTAGATGCTATATTCGAGAGCAGTTGTATACAACGACGACGACGATACAATTTACAGTGATCTGCTTGGACGATGAGCCTCCCTCACAGCTCTTGTTGGACGACGAACGAGGCGAGAACGGGTGATGAAGCGATTAAGAGCGTAGAGCGGAGCAAGCAACGCAGCGCTAAGTTCTCTTTATGCTGCCATGGGTCGGCGCTAAGCCGAACATACTCCCCCCGTTGAAGAGCAGGGGTCTTCGACATCCTTCTTTGGCAGCATGCAGAGTTTTGCGATGGCCCTTGTGGTGATTCCAGTAGCCGTTTTGAGCTCAGCTACCCTGGGAACGCCATCTTTCCCGGCGATCAGCTTTGTCACCTTTCCCAATGGCCACTTGAGCGGAGGCAGGTTCTCATTCTTCACGAGGACCACATCGCCGACGCTGAGACCAGGCTGGTCAGTTCTCCACTTAGCCCTCTCCTGAAGAAGAGTGAGGTGCTCCTCTCGCCAGCGGGACCAGAACGTCTGCTGCAGAAAGTTGACCTGCTGCCAGCGATCGAGACGATTGAAGTTCAATTTGGTCACATCAGGCTCCGCAAACATACGGATAGGCGCTGTACCCAAGAAATGAGCAGGTGTTAGCACATCTAAGTCGTCGGGATGCTCTGAAATGGGAAGTAATGGTCTTGAGTTCACTATAGCAGTTATATGACACACGAGGGTTCTCAGGTCATCGAAGCAAAGCACGGAACTGGAAGCGGAACGGTAGAAGTGATGCTTGGCTGTTTTCACTGCAGCCTCCCAGAGCCCGCCAAAGTGGGGAGAGCGAGGAGGAATGAAACGCCAGTCAATGTGATCCGCGACGCAAAACTCCTGAACTGTCTTCAAATGCTTTTCGGAGAGGAACAGCTTCTTCAGCTCTGCCAACTCGTTCTTAGCTCCCACAAAATTGGTTGCGTTATCAGACCAAATCTCCCTCGGCCGACCGCGAGTACAAATAAATCGCTTGAGCGCACTAATGAACGCGGGCGTCGACAAATCCTGCACAAGCTCCAAGTGCACGACCTTGGTGGCAAAACAAATGAAGAGGCAAATGTAGCATTTGATGGGTGATCTGGTCCGCACCTCACTCTTGTAAAAGAACGGTCCACAAAAATCCACGCCTGAAATAGCAAAGGCGTAAGACCCATTCACACGCTCCTTTGGCAGGTCAGCCATGATATGCTGAAGAAGTGGCGGCTTGGCTTTAAAACATCTGGTGCACCGATTTACGACGTTTGCAACAGTTTTGCGCCCTCCAATTGGCCAATACTCATGACGAATAAGTGCGAGCAACGATCGCGGTCCAGCATGCAAGTTACGCTCATGGAAATGCACAATTACAGCCGATGTGACGGGATGGCTACCTTGGAAGAATGACTGGATGCCGTGCATTGAAATTAAGTGATGAATTCGCCAACCGCCCACCGACGCGTAACAATCCATGCTCATCCAAAAATGGGGCGAGCGACGAAATAGAGCTCGACGACTGCTCTCCGTCCCGCAAGGCCCTGTAGTCAGTCCACAAGTGCACTCGCTGAATCGAACGAAGAAGTATCCGTGTGCCACCAACGATGTCAGCCACTGTTAATCCCGATGTCTTTGTGCGCTCTAGAAATTTGAAGACGTATGCAAAGGTCCGCTGAAGCTTTCCGAAGGCGTTGTTAAATTTCCGGCCATTAGATAGGTCTACAAATGGACAAACTGCAATGAGAACCCTCTTGCGAAGCTCCAGTGTCGGCAGGGCTTGTGTAGATGAAGATGGCCACATCGGTTTTTCATCTCGAAGAAAGAGTGGCCCGTGGGACCAAAGATGAGATTCCAAAAGTTCTGATGGCAGAGCGCCTCTGGACAAGATATCCGCAGGGTTCTGAGCGGTTGGAACGTAGCGCCATTCCATCTGAGCAGTCCGCTCCTGAATAGCTGAGACCCGATTTGCAACGAAGACGTTAAAATTCGATGGGGCATTATAAACCCAAGACAAGGCAGTTGTGGAGTCGGACCAGCAATAGAAGCTTCCAGTGAACAATTTGAGTTGATGTACCTCACTGATCAATTGAGATAATAGGTCAGCGCCACATAACTCCAACTTGGGTACCGTCAATACCTTGAGAGGGGCGACACGAGACTTCGCACACAAAAGTTGCACGTTCGCGCCATTCTTGGTCCTTGAGACGATATAAATACATGCGCCATACGCGTCTAGGCTAGCGTCACAAAACCCGTGAACTTCCACCTGTGAGATGGGACTCAATGCGAGACGAGGAAATCTAAAACGCTGAGGGGTAGACAAATTCTCGCAGAAAGTGGTCCACGCCGACGAGAGAGACTCTGGCAAACTCTCATCCCATTGGAGCCGCTCCTTCCACACCAGCTGAAGGAAAATCTTTGCCTTTGAAATGACCGGCCCAATCAGTCCTAGAGGATCATAAAAACGAGCGATTGTTGACAACATAGAGCGCTTTGTCGGGTTTGACGACAACCGTGTGGGTACTACTGAAAAGAGAAATTCATCGGATGCAGGCTCCCAAGCCAATCCAAGGGCCTTTGTAAAGTCTGTGCCATCGTCGAACCTCAGCAGCGTTTCCTTATCCTTTTCAGCAACTCCCTCAAGCACGGCAGGAACGTTGGAGCACCATTTTCGAAAAGGGAAGTTTCCCCGAGCCAATAACTGGGAGGTCTGCATCAACTTCTCACGGACTTCCTCAACAGATCCTCCTCCAGTCATCAAATCATCGACATAGAAATTGGAAGTCAACACTTCAGAGCCAATCGGGAATGACGATTTTTCTTCTTCGGCCAATTGAAGCATCGCACGAATTGCGAGATAGGAAGCTGGGTTGGTTCCATACGTTACCGTGTCGAGTTTGAATGTTTTTATATTTTCATCAGGCGAATCTCTCCATAAGATGCACTGCAGGTAATTATCCGGCTCAGTTACCCGGACACATCTGTACATCTTGCAAATATCACCAGTCAGCGCAATTGGGAAAGTACGGAACCGAAGTAATGTATGCAGAAGCTTTGGTTGAATAGTGGGTCCAGCCATTAGAACCTCGTTTAGAGAAAACCCCGTTGATGTTGTGGCAGATCCATCGAACACAACCCGCAATTTGGTAGTTGTGCTGTCCTCCTTAAACACGCAATGATGTGGCAAAAAATAGCGACAGCGACTGGACAGTTCAGATTCCACTAACGACATGTGATTAAGCTCTAGGTACTCCCTGATGAAAGACGAGTACTGAGATTTTAGCTGCGAACGACGCTCAAGTTTCCGCTCCAAGTTGAGGAACCGGCGATATGCTTGCGTGTGCGAGTCACCCAAGATATCCAAACTTCTCTTGATGGGCAGCTTCACAGCGAATCCTCCAGATGACAGGCGCGAGAAATTAGCCTTGAAGTGTTCCTCACAATCGATATCCTCCTGCTTGACCGTCACCGACGCTTCTGTGGAACTTTCTATCTCCCAGAAACGCCTCAGAAGCATATCCACTTGATCGAGGGACTCATGACCGGCGTCAAATGAGCACCGAGACCCCAGTAAGGCTGTTTTACATGTTTGCTGGCTACCTCCTGAAACCACCCATCCAAGCCGAGTCTTCTGAAGTGATGGCAAGCCTGTTGCCAATTTGATTTGTCCAACACACAGAAGGTCGAAGAACAGACTAGCCCCAATGAGCAAGTCAATACGCGGCGACCTGAAGAACTGCGGATCCGCCAGTGGTATGTTCTGCGGAATTTTCCAATTAGAAACGTCGATTGAAAACCTGGGCTGCTGCTCGGTGATTGTGGGTGCTACTAATGCGACGAAACTGCTACTGTAGTCAGAGGCTTGCGACTGCAAATTGAGGAACACTGTATAGCCCTCTGATGCGAAATTAGTGGACTGGAAGTTATGAGGTGCATTTGTGAGCCGGAATCTAAGAGTGCCCGACATGGCACGAGCGATCCAGCACGATCCTTCAAAAGAACAACTGCAGTGGCTAAAAGCACAACATCACTGCAGGAATTCTGAGCTATCAGAGCGGTGGCTGAAGCCTGTGAACGGGACTCAGGGTGTGGTGACGGCGAGAAAGCTGAGTGCGATTGCGAGCGTCTGGCATCGAAATGTAATAACGTGTGATGTTTGATACCACAGTGGCGACACGCTGATGACCTGCAAGTGCGAATTTGATGGCCAGCTTTCAGGCAATTCAGGCAAAGACCAAGCTTCTTCACCTCTATTTGGCGCAGCGAAGGTGAAAGATTTGCAAAAAGGGTGCAAGTATAAATACTATGGCCAGAAGTGTTGCAGAAAATACAATCAAGAGCTAGCGATTCAGTGGCTACAAACGAACTTTTATGTGTTATGTGTTTTTTTAAGATTTCCCACCTGAACGCCAGGCGCATACATTGCCCTAGTTTGCTCCTGATTCTCCAACTTCTGACATCTTTGCTCCAGAAACTCTATGAATTGTTCGGCTGTGGGCATGCCATCCAACGACGGAGTATCCTCCCACTGGGCTTGTGTGGCACTGTCCACCCTTTGCAGCAGGCTGTATATTATAACGCAGTCAGCAACTTGTTCCTTTGTCCCCATACTCTTCAAGGCTCGCAGATTTCCAATAGCAGTATCTGTCAAGAATCGGAGTTGAGAAACAGACGACTCCTCGACGCGCTGCACACCCAGCATGTCAGTGACATGTGCCTGAAATATTAAACGCTTATTATTAAATCGTCTGTTCAGCAAGTCTAGAGCGATGGGATAGCTGTCGTGGTTAAACTCTAGCGACGAGACCGTGTCTAAAGCTGGTCCTTTCAGGCAGGATCGTAGGTGTTGCAGTTTCTCCACGTTCGTCAAGTCCGGATCCTTGTCAATTATGGAGGAAAACATGCTCCAAATGGCGGAATACTGCAAGTAGCCCCCACTGAACTCCGGAAGTTTTAACTCCGGCAGGCGATGCCGATGCTGCAGTAAACCCGTAGCTGAATTTTCTCCAATATGGTCAGTTCGCATTGTTGAGCAAGGGAGCATTGTGGACTGCCGCTTGTTTAATTCACACCTAATGCTAATCTCAAGCCTGACCACGCACTCGTCAAACTCGTCTCTTAAGGGACTATAGATCTCATCAAGGTTGATCCTTTCCAGGGCATTATGGTGCTCGTTGAACGAAGCGGCCAGATCCATTAGAGACTTTAAACGCACGTTCAACTCCTCCTCACTGAGTTCACCAATCTTCTGCTTGCCGACGGCATTTCCAATCCTCTTTGCTGTCGCTAGCAAGGCTCTCACCTTATGCTGGTAATACTCGATGTCCGAGGGGGGAGCGAGAGGAGAGGGGGCCATTGCGAGTGTTCAATATAGGAAAACGCAGAGGTTAATAGCCGGTGAATAAAAAAATCAAACAGTTTGAGAGGCACTACACAATTGATCGCAGCGTTCGAACACACGGGCTTGCCGTTTTCAAGACCAGCAGTGAGAGTTTGTAATTTGCCAAAAACAACAATAGCATCCACACTGAGAAACGAAACACGAAATCGAAACGAAACAGCAAACAGAAGACAAAGCAGACGACGCGAGAACAGTTATTGTTGCTTATGCACAACCAAACCGAACAACCTGGGATATAATTATTAATGTTTTTTATCACGTCGGGGTCACCAAAATGTTGAGCTACTGAGCTTCTTCAGCAGCGTAATTGTCAAAATATTTAGTCAAAACACAATTGGTTGCAATTTAAGTATGTAGATTTATTTGTGTGTGAAAAGCGATTGTTGCGATTAGATGCTATATTCGAGAGCAGTTGTATACAACGACGACGACGATACAATTTACAGTGATCTGCTTGGACGATGAGCCTCCCTCACAGCTCTTGTTGGACGACGAACGAGGCGAGAACGGGCGATGAAGCGATTAAGAGCGTAGAGCGGAGCAAGCAATGCAGCGCTAAGTTCTCTTTATGCTGCCATGGGTCGGCGCTAAGCCGAACAACAACGATCAAGCGTAACTACATCCTACGGCCTCACATCTCTCGTCCTCATCTATCTTTTAGTAGAATCCTGGACGAGCTGAGTCCACCTCGGCCTGAGATAGGAACGTTACAAGAGGCGCCCGAACAGGGACCAGTAGGAAATTTTAGTACCAATTGGGAGAATTAATCAGTAATCCTGGGGTAAGCACCGGGTGGATCCACAAACGCCGCCGTGAAGAACTAGAAGGATTCGCAGACAAATTTCGGTTCAGCAGGGAAGAAAATGTTGACGAGATGCGGAGAAGATTCACCACTTTGGTCAACGGGCCCCTCGATCACGAGGCCTGGACCCGACTAGCAGATTTAGAGCGATAGTATGCCAAATCGAAAGGACGTTCAAAGCTTGCGTACAGATCCGCCTGGCCAGTGGCTCAGGTTAGATAAGCGAGAGGTTCAAATACCCCTAATTGTCTTACTAAATATTTTGGATCAAGTCATCGTGGGTATGGATTTCCTATGCGCAATCGAAACAACACCACACTCCTACAGCTCCGAGGCTGTCGTCCCATAGCAAACCATCCGGTGGTCACTGCTAGCCAAGTGCGCGCCACAAGTCCAGAAAACTCGCCAGTCAAAACAACCATACCCAACACTAATAAATATCCAGGAAACGACCACGAACGTAACGCTCACAGAAGACGTGCAGGATACAACTCCCGAGGTCACAACGGAACACACAATTCCCAGACCGACAACAGGCCGCAACGGAACACACACTTCCCACGCCAATATATTGTACCTCATAGCTTCGTGGGAAGCTACGAAGCTATGACAAGCACAAGGAAATCACCCCCATCTACGACACGTCACCTTCTACGAAGAAGGTGGAAACCAAAGAGCTTTCTCACAAGACAACTCCTCTCCAGTCACGACGGTCACCTAACGGTTAAGCATCAAAGGAATCGAGCACCGTAGTCCCCGTAGGCACAAGCAAGCATCGCTTCATCCCTCCGACGGGCATAACTATCGTGCCAGCGTGCAAGCTATACAGAAATAATATTGAGGGCAGCGCAAGAACATAACCTCACAATACATTCAACAATAAATCAAATGCCTTATGACATCTTATTTAATAAAATCCAACATGAAAATGTTCCATTATTACTTAAAGCAGCTCAAAATAAAATGCTTAAGGTACACAATAAGGATAGGAGAGGAAAAGACTATACAGTAGGTAAAGTACTTTATGAAAAAAAATTCGGTGAAAGAATCAAACTACAACCCCGTTACAAAAAACAGCTAGTTAAGGAAAATCATAACAACAAAATCATGATCAATAACAGAAACCGAATAATACATAAAGACAATATAAACGAGGGGGAACGTTATGAGCCGCGTCTGCGCCGCGGCTCTACTTTATACCCGGTACTCAGTCAGTATATATGTATGTGAGCTTGTTGTAATTTATTACATGTTCGCAAAAGGAAAATATTAAATTTTAGCCAAAAAAAAACAATTTAAGTCGAACCTTTTCGGAGATTTTGATCTATTAGATGTTTCCATATTGGTTAACATAAATTTTTTACATCTGCCATTTCTACATGTTTTTATCTACTTCCTACATATACATACACGGCTGTGTGCGAGAGAGAGAGGGAATCAGTCTGCGCTTGGAAGGCCACTGAAATTTCATTTGTTCCTTCTGACTATATTTATGATCCGATCTGATCCAAATTCAATACTCTGATAGATATAGTAATTTTCTATGATTCTGCGTTTTTGGTTTTCCCGTATCTTCAAAATTGTAGATTTTCATCTTTTGTGGGGGCGGAAGGGGGCGTGGCCAAATTTTAAAACAAACTCGTCTCGGTTTGATATCACAGGAGCTTGGATAGAAAGTTTGGTGGTTCTAGCTCTTATAGTCTCTGAGAACTAGGCGTCAAAAAATTCGATCAGGCATAGCGCCTACCCCTGTGTGTGAGAGAGAGCGAGAGGGAACGATGCATTTCGAAATTGTTTTCTTCATTGTGGCTATATTTATGAGTCGATCTGATCCAGATTCAAAACTCTGATAGATATTGTCATTCTCTACGATTCTGCGTTTTTAGTTTTCTCGTATCTTTAAAATTGTGCATGCCACAGATTTTCGTCCTTGGAGTGGGCGGAAGGGGGCGGGGCGAAATTTTGAAATACACTTGTAACAGTGCGATAGGACAGGAGTCTGGATACAAAATAGTGTTCCTCTAGCTTTTATGGTCTTTGAGCTATAGGCGCTAATGAAGACGGACAGACGGACAGACGGACGGACAGACAGACATAGCTATATCGACTCGGCTATTGATGCTGATCAAGAATATATATACTTTATGGGGTCGGAAACGCTTCCTTCTGGGTGTTACACACATTAATTTTTTGCACAAATCTAATATACCCCTTTACTCTTCGAGTACCGGGTATAAAAATTAGGAATTTTTTTTTATTTTTGCAGAAAATGTATGTAAATATAATAATATTGATAATATTGATAATACGACTTCCGAAGTCGTTGACTATACGCAAAGTGATTGCTTGTTACTTAGAGACGACAGGAACGTTTACACTTATGAATCCTACGCTGACCTTTATCATATTACTAACTTAAGTTTTTATAACGAGATAATAAATATAGAATCCAAATATGTTAATAAATCAATAAATTCGGACGATGAATGGGAAATTAAAATGGATATTAACTTATTAAATTTGATGATTTCAGAATTAGCCCCAAAGAGAAATAGAAGGGGAATTAATGAGTTGGGTACCATTTGGAAATGGGTAGCAGGTACCCCTGATCATGAGGATTTTATAAAAATTCAGAATAAATTAAACGAATTGATTGAAAATAATAATAAACAGTATATAATGAATTCAAAATTGTTTAAGGAAATTGAATTGCTCTCAAACTCATTAAAAAATGTTATATTCAGTGAAGAGACAATATTAAGAAAAGATCGTTTAAAATTAATTACATTTGATCTGCTGAACTTGATTGATACCATAACCCTTTCAAAAATAAACATTCTTAATACAAACATTTTAAATAAAAATGAAATAGATGACATTTACAAGGACGAACAAGACCCTGTTGAGTTATCAGATTTACTTGACTTTGCAACTTTTAAAATAGTTTGAAACGCAGACTTAATAATTATTTATATAAAATACCCCCAAATTAATAATATTTGTAAACTATACCATGCAAGAGCCATCTCACAACATAATGGAAAATTAGTTATAAGCAAAAATATTTGCGAATGCGGGGGACGTTATTATCTAATGAATAATTTAAAAGCAGAAATATTTAACAATTATGCGAAAAAAGGGTTTAGAAAATAATTGTTTTACGAATTTACTAAATGGCCTTAAGGCCATTTAAGAGAAAAAAACAAAGAAATAGATTTCGTGGGAAATGGTGCCATATTTGTGTCAGGCACCAATAACGTAAACAACACTAAGTTGTTAGGCACTTATCTTCTCATATTCAACGATACAATTATAATAAATAACAAAACCAATGTAAATGAGAAGAATAAAATTTGGGAATACGTATCGCAGCATAGTAATTTTGATTTAGTTGATTATGAACAATTCACTGATAAGTTACTTTCCTTTGACAATGTTAATATTGCTCATAAAACATAGTCTTAGTCAGTGGTGGGGCAGTAGAGTAAATTCCATTATTGTTCGTCGTTGATACTGCCCACTGTACCACATTCTCTACATATTGTCATACATACATAAGCTCCTGCACGGCAGCAGCCTATCCAGCCGTTCTCTCTCGTCTTCTTTCTTTACTTCGCCTTCTACATCGCTCTTTCGATCTGTCGTCTTCTATTTTGCTCTCTCGATCTTTCACCACCTCTATCGCTTCCTCGATGCATCGCTCGCTCTCACTTGCATTTGGGCACGGGCAATCGGCCCGCCTGCCCTTGAAAACAGTCTGCACCTAGCATCTCGTCTCGTATCGTCGTCGTCGTTGTATACATGTAAATCTCGACTATAAGCTCTCGCATCGAATCGCAACAATCGCCTTGCATGGCAAATAAATCATCTTAAATCGAAACCAATTGTGTTTAAATAAATATTTGGCTATTACGCTGCTGAAGAAGCTCAGTAGCTCAACAAAATCCATTTATAAAATTCGGGAATACTGGATTACCATTAATAACTATATTATTAATAATTTCCTTATTAGTACCGTTGTTTTATTGCGGCTACAAATTAAACATATTAATCCACTCTAAAGCATTCATGAAACCGACACAAGATATAATTGAAAACAATATATTGCAATTATCAAAAGAAATCAGAGTTCTATCAGAACCCCAAAATGTATCGGGACGACACATTTACGAACGGGGGGAGTTAACGTACCCAATTACATTGGTCCCTTATAAGAGTTATAAACAATCTTTGGCTCCCAAATAATTTATAAACAATCTTTTCTCACACCCCACCTAAAGTGGAAAACAAACTTTTCTCACACCCGCCTTAATTGAAAAACAATCTCGGCCCACTCTCGGCCCACGCCCGGCTTTCGGGTAAACAATCGAACACCCGGGTTTCAAGTAAACAATTAAACACCCGGCTTTCTGCAGATTCTGCATTTTGGTATTTCACAATTCTAGATCTGGATGACCAATCCGAGTCAGTCCGTTTGTTTATAGGAAAATGGGGGTTTCATGATGTGGAGATGGGATCAGTAGAGTCAGTCTTGATCTTGGATCTTGTAGGAAATATATTGGGTTTATTTGAGAGACGCGTAGTGGTTCGGTTGAACATTTATTTGAGTGTGTCCGGAAATGAGAACCATACCTTATACGTACATACAAAGCAGTGTGGCCAGATTATTGTTGCTTATTAAATGGGAACTATCGATTACATTTTTAACACTTCTTCTTAAGCTACATATAATCATTTTAAACTAACGCATGTTTATCTTTGTCATTCCAAGTAATTTAACAAAATCGTCGTGCTTTTGCTTGCTTAAACATTTTGTCAGTAGATCTGCAACATTGCCGTTTGTGGATACGTATTCCAGTATTATTTCATTACATTCTACTTTTTCGCGAACAAAATGATACTTAATATCAATGTGCTTGGTGCGTTTGTGGTGTACCGGATTTTTGGCAATATGCTGCGAGCTTATGTTGTCGCCATAGATGGTTAGCGGCTCTGCAACAGTTGACCAACCAATCTCGTTCAGAAGTCTTCGTAAATAAGCGGCCTCCTTAGCAGCCATAGATAGAGCTATGTATTCAGCTTCAGTGCTGCTCAATGCGACAACAGTTTGCTTAGTTGAAGTCCAAGAAAACGCACTGCCTGCTAGAAAGAATGCGTAGCCACTATAAGATCTTCTATCGGGCCTGTCATTGGCTCAATCTGCATCTGCGAAGCCTCTTACTGGTTCGCCACACTTGCGATATGTGATGCCCAAATTCTTCGTACCAGCCAGATACCTTAGAATGTGTTTTGCAGCAGTCTCGTGTTCTGCATGGGGATCGGTATTTCGTTGCGACAGTTTGCTTACTGCGTGCAAAATGTCCGGTCGGCTCAAGACGGCTAAATACATAAGGGAACCAATTAATGACTGATATTGTGTTATATTCACCTTGACACAATTATCGTTAATGCAGTCAACTTGATAACCTGGGTCGAGCGGTGTGCTGACTGGACGGCACTTGCTCATGCCATACGTCTCCAATAGTAATTGAATATGCGATTTCTGGCAAAGCGAAATCGAACCCTGTTCACCGTCTCGCTCGATTTCCATTCCTAGGAAATAGTTTATGGGGCCGCCATCGTGCAACTTGAAGTTTGATGCGATCTTCTTCTTAATTACTGCTATATCTTTTTCGTTTGGACACGCAATAATTAAATCGTCGACGTATACTGCAATATAGCTGTATGTTTGTTTATCTTTCTTGACGTACAAGCATGCCTCGTTCTTGCATCTCTTGAAGCCCATGGAAGACAATACTTCGTCCAGCGTTTTATTCCAGACACGTCCGGATTGCTTCAGTCCGTAAAGTGCTTTACGCAGCTTTAGAACTTTTTCTGGATGATGCTTGTCGACAAAATTCTGAGGCTGCTTCATGTACACAGTCTCCTGAAGTTTACTGTTTAGGTAAGCATTTGATATATCCAGTTGGTGCATATATAGCTGTTTTTCTGCAGCTATCGCGAACAACATGCGAATGGTCTCATACCGAATTACAGGTGAAAATGTTTCCCAATAATTTACTCCAAATTGTTGCCCACAGCCTTGAGCAACCAATCGAGATTTGAACTTCTCAATGAGACCATCCTTGTTTCTCTTGATTCGAAAAACCCGCTTTGAGCCAATGGCTTTTTGTCCTGGAGGCAGTTACACAATGACCACGTGTTATTTTCCTGTAGAGCGTCGTATTCCGTTTGCATTGATTCTATCCAATCTTTAGAGTAATGGCTTTGCAAAGCTTCAGCAACTGACTGCGGTGTCTCAGTGTCATCCACCTGATTGAGAAGACTATTGAGCACTGCCTGGTACTGTTTTCTCGGTCGTCCAGGTTGACCGCTGCGGATGATTTTGGGTCTGCCACGCCCACGCTTTACTGCATTCTCTTGGGCGGTGCTTGGCCGCTCACGTAATTTTCGTCTGGTTCACTTGCGCTCAAAAACTCCTCCTCTTCTTCGCCGGAGTCACTGCTTGAGTCTGAATGATCGGCTATTAAAGGTACATCTGAGTTTTGATCTGGAACTGCAATTGACTCAAGGCGAAGTATGTTTGTCATGAAATTGTCATTTCTATCTGAAATATCACAATTCGCAATGCTTTTTGTGTCAAACTCACCTTCTACAAATTTGACATCACGCCTTTCAATTATTGTCCGCTTCTCTCGATCGAACAGCCGGTAAGCTTTTGCAGCTAAGGAGTAGCCAACAAAAATATATTCTTTGCCCTTTGGCTGGAATTTGCTTCTTCTGGTCTTATCCAAAGCAAATGCGCGAGATCCGAATACTCGCAGGTGTTTTACTGACGGCTTGCGTCCTTTCCAGGCTTCGAATGGTATACCGCGGTTTAAGGCCTTTGTGGGGCATCTATTGCGGATGTAAACTGCCGTAGTAACAGCCTCTGCCCACAAGAACTCAGGTGTTGGGGTGTCTCATCTTATGTTTATCTTATCTCTCTTAGATATTTGGATATGGGTACATGGGTGTAAGGGCAAGTGCTAGAGCATATGCATAATGTGTATTGGTATTGGTATGATTATGAATGTGGTCTAGTGCTTAACATATAAATGATGCGTAATATGGTGTGGAGCATTATGGATATGTTACTATATATACATTACATAAGAACCTCGACACCTGCGTCGACCATCCGATATTATCATTCAACTCCACCTCCTCCTTTGCGTTACAAGTGGCGTCCGAGCAGGGACCCGAAGGAAACTTAGCAAGGGGTGTGGATTAAAACCCACGGCCGACGAGTCTTAGGGAACGGATAGAACGAGTCAACGTTCGAAATAGGCAAACACGACACAATAAAATAAGTCGAGGTAAAACAACAAATATTTAATAAAGTGTATTATTCCTACAGAAACGAATATTAACTAAGTGTAATTATTCGTAAACCAGGGATAACAACGATCAAGCGTAACTACATCCTACAGCCTCACATCTCTCGTCCTCATCTATCTTTTAGTAGAATCCTGGACGAGCTGAGTCCACCTCGGCCTGAGATGGGAACGTTACAAGAGGCGCCCGAACAGGGACCAGTAGGAAATTTTAGTAAGGGGTGTGGTTTAAAACCCACGGCCGCCAAGTCTTAGGACACGGATAGAACAAATCGATGTTCGAAATAAGCAAATACGCGCAACAGTGCCCTCCGTTCGTTCATAAACGCTACCAACATGCAGAGTATCCGCCGTCGAAAACATACGCGAGGACAAGAAAAAAGCCATGGACCGCAGCGCAGAAGAACAATCAGGCGAGTACCAATTGGGAGAATTAATCAGTAATCCTGGGGTAAGCACCGGGTGGATCCACAAACGCCGCCGTGAAGAACTAGAAGGATTCGCAGACAAATTTCGGTTCAGCAGGGAAGAAAATGTTGACGAGATGCGGAGAAGATTCACCACTTTGGTCAACGGGCCCCTCGATCACGAGGCCTGGACAGATCCGCCTGGCCAGTGGCTCAGGTTAGATAAGCGAGAGGTTCAAATACCCCTAATTGTCTTACTAAATATTTTGGATCAAGTCATCGTGGGTATGGATTTCCTATGCGCAATCGAAACAACACCACACTCCTACAGCTCCGAGGCTGTCGTCCCATAGCAAACCATCCGGTGGTCACTGCTAGCCAAGTGCGCGCCACAAGTCCAGAAAACTCGCCAGTCAAAACAACCATACCCAACACTAATATCCAGGAAACGACCACGAACGTAACGCTCACAGAAGACGTGCAGGATACAACTCCCGAGGTCACAACGGAACACACAATTCCCAGACCGACAACAGGCCGCAACGGAACACACACTTCCCACGCCAATATATTGTACCTCATAGCTTCGTGGGAAGCTACGAAGCTATGACAAGCACAAGGAAATCACCCCCATCTACGACACGTCACCTTCTACGAAGAAGGTGGAAACCAAAGAGCTTTCTCACAAGACAACTCCTCTCCAGTCACGACGGTCACCTAACGGTTAAGCATCAAAGGAATCGAGCACCGTAGTCCCCGTAGGCACAAGCAAGCATCGCTTCATCCCTCCGACGGGCATAACTATCGTGCCAGCGTGCAAGCTATACAGAAATAATATTGAGGGCAGCGCAAGAACATAACCTCACAATACATTCAACAATAAATCAAATGCCTTATGACATCTTATTTAATAAAATCCAACATGAAAATGTTCCATTATTACTTAAAGCAGCTCAAAATAAAATGCTTAAGGTACACAATAAGGATAGGAGAGGAAAAGACTATACAGTAGGTAAAGTACTTTATGAAAAAAAATTCGGTGAAAGAATCAAACTACAACCCCGTTACAAAAAACAGCTAGTTAGGGAAAATCATAACAACAAAATCATGATCAATAACAGAAACCGAATAATACATAAAGACAATATAAACGAGGGGGAACGTTATGAGCCGCGTCTGCGCCGCGGCTCTACTTTATACCCGGTACTCAGTCAGTATATATGTATGTGAGCTTGTTGTAATTTATTACATGTTCGCAAAAGGAAAATATTAAATTTTAGCCAAAAAAAAACAATTTAAGTCGAACCTTTTCGGAGATTTTGATCTATTAGATGTTTCCATATTGGTTAACATAAATTTTTTACATCTGCCATTTCTACATGTTTTTATCTACTTCCTACATATACATACACGGCTGTGTGCGAGAGAGAGAGGGAATCAGTCTGCGCTTGGAAGGCCACTGAAATTTCATTTGTTCCTTCTGACTATATTTATGATCCGATCTGATCCAAATTCAACACTCTGATAGATATAGTAATTTTCTATGATTCTGCGTTTTTGGTTTTCCCGTATCTTCAAAATTGTAGATTTTCATCTTTTGTGGGGGCGGAAGGGGGCGTGGCCAAATTTTAAAACAAACTCGTCTCGGTTTGATATCACAGGAGCTTGGATAGAAAGTTTGGTGGTTCTAGCTCTTATAGTCTCTGAGGACTAGGCGTCAAAAAATTCGATCAGGCATAGCGCCTACCCCTGTGTGTGAGAGAGAGCGAGAGGGAACGATGCATTTCGAAATTGTTTTCTTCATTGTGGCTATATTTATGAGTCGATCTGATCCAGATTCAACACTCTGATAGATATTGTCATTCTCTACGATTCTGCGTTTTTAGTTTTCTCGTATCTTTAAAATTGTGCATGCCACAGATTTTCGTCCTTGGAGTGGGCGGAAGGGGGCGGGGCGAAATTTTGAAATACACTTGTAACAGTGCGATAGGACAGGAGTCTGGATACAGAATAGTGTTCCTCTAGCTTTTATGGTCTTTGAGCTATAGGCGCTAATGAAGACGGACAGACGGACAGACGGACGGACAGACAGACATAGCTATATCGACTCGGCTATTGATGCTGATCAAGAATATATATACTTTATGGGGTCGGAAACGCTTCCTTCTGGGTGTTACACACATTAATTTTTTGCACAAATCTAATATACCCCTTTACTCTTCGAGTACCGGGTATAAAAATTAGGAATTTTTTTTTATTTTTGCAGAAAATGTATGTAAATATAATAATATTGATAATATTGATAATACGACTTCCGAAGTCGTTGACTATACGCAAAGTGATTGCTTGTTACTTAGAGACGACAGGAACGTTTACACTTATGAATCCTACGCTGACCTTTATCATATTACTAACTTAAGTGTTTATAACGAGATAATAAATATAGAATCCAAATATGTTAATAAATCAATAAATTCGGACGATGAATGGGAAATTAAAATGGATATTAACTTATTAAATTCGATGATTTCAGAATTAGCCCCAAAGAGAAATAGAAGGGGAATTAATGAGTTGGGTACCATTTGGAAATGGGTAGCAGGTACCCCTGATCATGAGGATTTTATAAAAATTCAGAATAAATTAAACGAATTGATTGAAAATAATAATAAACAGTATATAATGAATTCAAAATTGTTTAAGGAAATTGAATTGCTCTCAAACTCATTAAAAAATTTTATATTCAGTGAAGAGACAATATTAAGAAAAGATCGTTTAAAATTAATTACATTTGATCTGCTGAACTTGATTGATACCATAACCCTTTCAAAAATAAACATTCTTAATACAAACATTTTAAATAAAAATGAAATAGATGACATTTACAAGGACGAACAAGACCCTGTTGAGTTATCAGATTTACTTGACTTTGCAACTTTTAAAATAGTTTGAAACGCAGACTTAATAATTATTTATATAAAATACCCCCAAATTAATAATATTTGTAAACTATACCATGCAAGAGCCATCTCACAACATAATGGAAAATTAGTTATAAGCAAAAATATTTGCGAATGCGGGGGACGTTATTATCTAATGAATAATTTAAAAGCAGAAATATTTAACAATTATGCGAAAAAAGGGTTTAGAAAATAATTGTTTTACGAATTTACTAAATGGCCTTAAGGCCATTTAAGAGAAAAAAACAAAGAAATAGATTTCGTGGGAAATGGTGCCATATTTGTGTCAGGCACCAATAACGTAAACAACACTAAGTTGTTAGGCACTTATCTTCTCATATTCAACGATACAATTATAATAAATAACAAAACCAATGTAAATGAGAAGAATAAAATTTGGGAATACGTATCGCAGCATAGTAATTTTGATTTAGTTGATTATGAACAATTCACTGATAAGTTACTTTCCTTTGACAATGTTAATATTGCTCATAAAACATAGTCTTAGTCAGTGGTGCAGCAGTAGAGTAAATTCCATTATTGTTCGTCGTTGATACTGCCCACTGTACCACATTCTCTACATATTGTCATACATACATAAGCTCCCGCACGGCAGCAGCCTATCCAGCCGTTCTCTCTCGTCTTCTTTCTTTACTTCGCCTTCTACATCGCTCTCTCGATCTGTCGTCTTCTATATTGCTCTCTCGATCTTTCGCCACCTCTATCGCTTCCTCGATGCATCGCTCGCTCTTACTTGCATTTGGGCACGGGCAATCGGACCGCCTGCCCTTGAAAACAGTCTGCAACTAGCATCTCGTCTCGTATCGTCGTCGTCGTTGTATACATGTAAATCTCGACTATAAGCTCTCGCATCGAATCGCAACAATCGCCTTGCATGGCAAATAAATCATCTTAAATCGAAACCAATTGTGTTTAAATAAATATTTGGCAATTACGCTGCTGAAGAAGCTCAGTAGCTCAACATTTTGGTGACCCCGACGTGATTAAACATAAACAATTAAATCACAAAAAACATTAAAATTTCGTTTGCTAGCAATTTCGTGTGGAACTACAGTTAATTTGTTCGTTTTTGCACACGCAGTAACGGTGCCGTTTCGTCTGCTTTGCGCTCATCTTACGGTTCTTGCTTCTCTTATTGCAAGCATTCCTCTTTGCGGTCATCTTCCCGCTAGAAACGTTTCTACCGCGGCTGCCCAAATGGACGAGAGAAACGACAGTGCAGTGGGCGCTGCTGAAAACAGGTTGGTTTTTATGAAGCAGAAAGCACCGGCCTTATATGCAAGGCTGAAACAGTTGGAAGTAATCTTGGAGAGCGCTGCAATATTTGACTACTTCATGCTCTCTGGAAGGCTCAAGCAGATCGAGGAGCTGCACGGCACCTTTAAAACCGTGCACAGCGAGCTGGAGAAGCTGGACTACGATGAGATTGGCAGCGAATTGTGCAACAATTTTCAGGATCTTGTCGTAAAGCTGAAGGTGCTACTTCTCTCTGAACTAACTAAGCTTTCCTCTCCCGTGATTGCCCCTTTTACGGCTGCTGGGGAAATCACACTTGTCAACTCTCAGGAGGATTCTATCTCAGTTTTGGAACCAATTGGAAGTCTCTCCCAATTGGTGCGTTGGATTGCTGTGCCGGCTACGCCTGATGGATCAGAGGATAATGAATCCTCTTTAAATATCAACGATGGTTTCGATGGCATCAACACAGCTGGACTTGCGCCGGATTCTGAGTCTCCTCAACCTACTTTCTCGATTTCGACCCGGCAAACATCGTGGAGTCCCTGCAAGCGCTCCGTTTCGGCCGATATTCACTCGCGAGGGGCTCTTCCGAACGATCTGAACATATTCCCTCTACCTGTTAACGGAACTAATGCTGAACATTACGTTGGACTTCGAGCTCTGCTGGCCCCGAGACCATCCCAAGATTGGTCCATTTGGGGAAGGGCGGAGAATTCTAAAAATCTCGTCTTCATTTCAGAATCTCCTGCTGGTCTGGACACATCACTTCAACTGCCTAGTTTGATTGCGCTATCCTTCTTCGCCTCTTCTTCTTCTGCAGCCGAGCCCCACATGACATGGCTCAACTTCGACCTATTAGGTGTGGGCAACGCGCTGATTACTTGCGGTGACTCTACACGTCTCGATGGCTGCTGAACCCTGTTGCTGTTGGGTGATGTTGAAAGGCAGGCTTTCAACGGGGGGAGTATGTTGGGTTACGCAGCCGAAAATTGCTCACAAAACATAGTCTTAGTCAGTGGTGCAGCAGTAGAGTAAATTCCATTATTGTTCGTCGTTGAAACTGCCCACTGTACCACATTCTCTACATATTGTCATACATACATAAGCTCCTGCACGGAAGCAGCCTATCCAGCCGTTCTCTCTCGTCTTCTTTCTTTACTTCGCCTTCTACATCGCTCTTTCGATCTGTCGTCTTCTATATTGCTCTCTCGATCTTTCGCCACCTCTATCGCTTCCTCGATGCATCGCTCGCTCTCACTTGCATTTTGGGCACGGGCAATGGGCCCGCCTGCCCTTGGAATCAGTCTAGAATCTCGTATCGTCGTATCGTCGTCGTCGTAGCATCTCGTCTCGTATCGTCTTCGTCGTTGTATACATGTAAATCTCGACTATAAGCTCTCGCATCGCATCGCAACAATCGCCTTGCATGGCAAATAAATCATCTTAAATCGAAACCAATTGTGTTTAAATAAATATTTGGCTATTACGCTGCTGAAGAAGCTCAGTAGCTCAACAAAATCCATTTATAAAATTCGGGAATACTGGATTACCATTAATAACTATATTATTAATAATTTCCTTATTAGTACCGTTGTTTTATTGCGGCTACAAATTAAACATATTAATCCACTCTAAAGCATTCATGAAACCGACATAAAATATAATTGAAAACAATATATTGCAATTATCAAAAGAAATCAGAGTTCTATCAGAACCCCAAAATGTATCGGGACGACACATTTACGAACGGGGGGAGTTAACGTACCCAATTACATTGGTCCCTTATAAGAGTTATAAACAATCTTTGGCTCCCAAATAATTTATAAACAATCTTTTCTCACACCCCACCTAAAGTGGAAAACAAACTTTTCTCACACCCGCCTTAATTGAAAAACAATCTCGGCCCACTCTCGGCCCACGCCCGGCTTTCGGGTAAACAATCGAACACCCGGGTTTCAAGTAAACAATTAAACACCCGGCTTTCTGCAGATTCTGCATTTTGGTATTTCACAATTCTAGATCTGGATGACCAATCCGAGTCAGTCCGTTTGTTTATAGGATCAGTAGAGTCAGTCTTGATCTTGTAGGAAATATATTGTTTATGGTTTATTTGAGAGACGCGTAGTGGTTCGGTTGAACATTTATTTGAGTGTGTCCGGAAATGAGAACCATACCTTATACGTACATACAAAGCAGTGTGGCCAGATTATTGTTGCTTATTAAATGGGAACTATCGATTACATTTTTAACACTTCTTCTTAAGCTACATATAATCATTTTAAACTAACGCATGTTTATCTTTGTCATTCCAAGTAATTTAACAAAATCGTCGTGCTTTTGCTTGCTTAAACATTTTGTCAGTAGATCTGCAACATTGCCGTTTGTGGATACGTATTCTAGTATTATTTCATTACATTCTACTTTTTCGCGAACAAAATGATACTTAATATCAATGTGCTTGGTGCGTTTGTGGTGTACCGGATTTTTGGCAATATGCTGCGAGCTTATGTTGTCGCCATAGATGGTTAGCGGCTCTGCAACAGTTGACCAACCAATCTCGTTCAGAAGTCTTCGTAAATAAGCGGCCTCCTTAGCAGCCATAGATAGAGCTATGTATTCAGCTTCAGTGCTGCTCAATGCGACAACAGTTTGCTTAGTTGAAGTCCAAGAAAACGCACAGCCTGCTAGAAAGAATGCGTAGCCACTATAAGATCTTCTATCGGGCCTGTCATTGGCTCAATCTGCATCTGCGAAGCCTCTTACTGGTTCGCCACACTTGCGATATGTGATGCCCAAATTCTTCGTACCAGCCAGATACCTTAGAATGTGTTTTGCAGCAGTCTCGTGTTCTGCATGGGGATCGGTATTTCGTTGCGACAGTTTGCTTACTGCGTGCAAAATGTCCGGTCGGCTCAAGACGGCTAAATACATAAGGGAACCAATTAATGACTGATATTGTGTTATATTCACCTTGACACAATTATCGTTAATGCAGTCAACTTGATAACCTGGGTCGAGCGGTGTGCTGACTGGACGGCACTTGCTCATGCCATACGTCTCCAATAGTAATTGAATATGCGATTTCTGGCAAAGCGAAATCGAACCCTGTTCACCGTCTCGCTCGATTTCCATTCCTAGGAAATAGTTTATGGGGCCGCCATCGTGCAACTTGAAGTTTGATGCGATCTTCTTCTTAATTACGGCTATATCTTTTTTGTTTGGACACGCAATAATTAAATCATCGACGTATACTGCAATATAGCTGTATGTTTGTTTATCTTTCTTGACGTACAAGCATGCCTCGTTCTTGCATCTCTTGAAGCCCATGGAAGACAATACTTCGTCCAGCGTTTTATTCCAGACACGTCCGGATTGCTTCAGTCCGTAAAGTGCTTTACGCAGCTTTAGAACTTTTTCTGGATGATGCTTGTCGACAAAATTCTGAGGCTGCTTCATGTACACAGTCTCCTGAAGTTTACTGTTTAGGTAAGAATTTGATATATCCAGTTGGTGCATATATAGCTGTTTTTCTGCAGCTATCGCGAACAACATGCGAATGGTCTCATACCGAATTACAGGTGAAAATGTTTCCCAATAATTTACTCCAAATTGTTGCCCACAGCCTTGAGCAACCAATCGAGATTTGAACTTCTCAATGAGACCATCCTTGTTTCTCTTGATTCGAAAAACCCGTTTTGAGCCAATGGCTTTTTGTCCTGGAAGCAGTTTAGGTAAGGTAACAATGACCACGTGTTATTTTCCTGTAGAGCGTCGTATTCCGTTTGCATTGATTCTATCCAATCTTTAGAGTAATGGCTTTGCAAAGCTTCAGCAACTGACTGCGGTGTCTCAGTGTCATCCACCTGATTGCGAAGACTATTGAGCACTGCCTGGTACTGTTTTCTCGGTCGTCCAGGTTGACCGCTGCGGATGATTTTGGGTCTGCCACGCCCACGCTTTACTGCATTCTCTTGGGCGGTGCTTGGCCGCTCACGTAATTTTCGTCTGGTTCACTTGCGCTCAAAAACTCCTCCTCTTCTTCGCCGGAGTCACTGCTTGAGTCTGAATGATCGGCTATTAAAGGTACATCTGAGTTTTGATCTGGAACTGCAATTGACTCAAGGCGAAGTATGTTTGTCATGAAATTGTCATTTCTATCTGAAATATCACAATTCGCAATGCTTTTTGTGTCAAACTCACCTTCTACAAATTTGACATCACGCCTTTCAATTATTGTCCGCTTCTCTCGATCGAACAGCCGGTAAGCTTTTGCAGCTAAGGAGTAGCCAACAAAAATATATTCTTTGCCCTTTGGCTGGAATTTGCTTCTTCTGGTCTTATCCAAAGTAAATGCGCAAGATCCGAATACTCGCAGGTGTTTTACTGACGGCTTGCGTCCTTTCCAGGCTTCGAATGGTATACCGCCGTTTAAGGCCTTTGTGGGGCATCTATTGCGGATGTAAACTGCCGTAGTAACAGCCTCTGCCCACAAGAACTCATCCAGATTTGCATGGATAAGCATACTCTTTGCCATCTCTACAATTGTTCGATTGGCTCTCTCGGCTACACCGTTTTGCTGAGGGGTGTAGGGAACCGTCAATTGCCTTTGTATGCCGCACTCGTTCAAAAAATCAGAAAAATCCTTGTTTACATACTCTGTTCCATTATCGCTGCGCACAGCCTTTATTTTGTTGCCCGTTTGGCATTCCACAAAACTTTTGAATATTTTGAATTTTTCAAAACTTTGGCTTTTCGCGTGCATAATGTAAACAAATATCTTGCGCGAGTAGTCATCAATAAATGTCACAAAATAGCGATTGCCACCGCTCGATTTTACATTCATTGGGCCGCATACATCTGTGTGCACTAGCTCAAGCACTTGCTTCGTTGTACGATTTAACTTCTGTTGGAAAGGCAATGTACATATTTTTGCCCTGTTACATGTATCACAATTAATTTCCATTTTAAATTTTTCAACACTCATGCCATGAACAAGCTGCTTTTCGCTCAGCTGTTTTAAATCTTGGAAATTAAGATGGCCAAATCTATTATGCCACTTCATTTCCGGCGAAACTGTGTTCAACAAACAAACTACACTTTTTTCTGAGCACTGTTTGTACACATACAAGTTGTTTTCTTGCTTGGCTTTTATAATGGTTTCTCCTTCTTTATTTTTAATCAGTGCCACTTTTCCAATAAATGTAGTGGAATTCTCGAATTTAGCCGCTGTGCTCACTGAGAAAAAATTCATTTGTAATTCAGGGACATATAACACATTTTGCAAGTTTATTATCATATTTTCACTTTGAATTTTAACATTGCCAGATCCGGGTGATGAGACGAATTTATTTGTAGCCAACATTATCGATCTTTCCTTCTCAGCATAGTTAAAGAAAATGTTGCGATCGCAACATATGTGAGATGTTGCGCCACTATCTACGCACCAAACTCTTTTTTGCTGCTCTCCGACAAAACAGTGCATTAAACTGCTTGCCTGTTCTCTTTGTCCACTTGATTTGCTACCCTTTTTCTTGGATCTGCACTCGCTTGCTCGATGACCAGTTTTTTCGCATTTGAAACATTTTCCATTGAAATACTGCTTTGCGCCTATTTTCCCGTCGTTCTTTGTTCCGTTCTTCTCGACATTCTCGTCTTCTCGCGATCTGCGCTGTGTATGTGTGTATACTGCTTGTGTGGTCGAATGATTTTCGCGTTCTGCTTTTTCCTGTTTTCTAGTGCCTTCTTCTATCATTTTTACTTTAACAGCTTCAAATTTTGGCAGCTCGTCACGCGTTTCGATCGCGACTACAAAATTTTCCAATGAATCGGGCAAACTGCTTAGTAACATAATTACTTTTAGCTCGTCGTTGAGTTTTATATCCAATTCTGACAATTTTTCAATTGTCTCTACAAAAGAATTGACATAGGCGGACACATCATCGCCCTGCTGCATATTTAGTCGAATTAGTTTTTGATAAAGTGGCACTTTCTGAATGGGGCCTTTTGGCATGTGAAGCTCCATTAATTTTTTCCACATATGTTACGCACGTCTTTATGTGCACAAACTACGATGCCTTAATATTTAAGGTTATGTACGCCATTGCTTTCTGATCAAATTTTTCCCATTTCTGAACAGATGCGTCATCTTCTCCAATCTTTTTTCCACACACTACATCCCATAAGTCTGCCATTACTAGGACACTTTTCATGGCCATGTTCCACAGACCGTAATTGTTCTCATCAAGTTTTTCGATTTGATTTGACAAATTCATGTTGGCTTATTGTTCCGTGCTAATTCGCAAACGATACTAACTATTGACAATTTAGCACAACCGACACTCAAACTTAGACGCTTTCTAGTCAGTTATAAAACCGAAAACAACGAACTCTGGGCCCATAACCAATGTTGGAAATATATTGGGTTTATTTGAGAGACGCGTAGTGGTTCGGTTGAACATTTATTTGAGTGTGTCCGGAAATGAGAACCATACCTTATACGTACATACAAAGCAGTGTGGCCAGATTATTGTTGCTTATTAAATGGGAACTATCGATTACATTTTTAACAGATCTGAACGTAAACACAAAGATATGGAGTTCAAAAAGCAAAATGTAAAGAGATTGGGGCTTAGCGGCGAGGAGATTTTATTATTATTAAAAGAAATCGAGCAGATGCATTTGCTATGTAATTTGGCGAATAAAAAGCAATTTGATGCAAACGCAATAAGAGGCGCATGGGAGTCTGTGGCTGCAGTGATGAATAGAGAGTACAATTTCAAGTAATTATAAAATGTAAGTGAATCAGGGTTGAAATTTAGGTGATAAATAGGGAATAAAAAATATTTGATTGAATTTGTGTTCCGCAAAAACGCATTTATACAATATTGCGGTACCTTAGCCGTGCATTGTCGTCCTTCAGCGCCACTGCGCCCACAAATAAAAAATTTCTGCTTGCTTTGATACAAAATTTAAATTTGTAACTTATTTTATTTGTACACAGTGTAACCGTAGGGCATAGGTATTGAATGGGTCTATACACATTTTAGTGTCATAGCCCAACAATCGTTCCTCGCTTTCTGAAGCGAATGCAAAGAATTCATTGGAGATTAAGACTTCATGGCGACGCTTGCCCACAATACAAATAAAAATAATATTTTGTATTGCCTTTATATGCTAATTTTGTTTGATGTACTATAAACGAATATAATGAACGAATGTAAATGTGTAAAAATACAAAATGTATAGCATACATGACTTCACATGAGATTAATTGTCTGTAGAGTATTCTATCGTCATTACCTATGCAGCTCTTAGTAAATACATTTTTCTCGTCGCAAATTCGGCAGCTCGAAGTCGAGCCATGGATCTAAAAATAGAACGAGCTTGCATGTGTGAGTGCGCACAGAGCTGCAAGTTCTTACATATTTATGTGTGCGTACTTGTGCCGAGCTGCGTCTTCATAAAGTCATAATCTCCAATTAATTCTTTGCATTCGCTTCAGAAAGCGAGGAACGATTGATGGGCTATGACACTAAAATGTGTATAGACCCTGTTTGAGACGCCAAGCTTTTTTGGCACCTATTTATGTCCAGAAACAAAATGAGGACGAATTGATTTAATAATGTTTAATATTTATTTATACAGGCGGCTAGCAGAAGCCGATTGCTTGCTCTTTGCCCAGCCAGATAAATATACACGAGATCATATGCAACCAATGCGCAGAGAGATTAGCATAGCACTCAATTCCGCAACGTCGGCAGATCAATGCTAGAGCCGAAGCGGCGGCTGCGGAGAGCCCTTAGCATACAGAGAGAGCGCAGCAGCGCTGCCGAACGTTAGCGTTTACATGTGTATGTTGTTGTATTAAGTTTAAGTACAGTGGGTTCTAATTATGATGATGCTGCTGGCCCGAACAGACCCATTCAATACCTATTTATATGTCATTAATATCCATAATAATGGATGATATACATATACATATATAATTTTTTCAGCGCATATAACTTTTTTGTATGTGATCATATATATTAATATATTATATGATATACCATACAATTAAATATACATATGTGTATATATAGTACAAACTGTATAGTCTTTATGTTTATACGACTTAATTATATACAAATATATATATTAAATGAAAATTATTTGCTTATTCACAATTTGCACCCTGAATACTCTAATGGACAATTATTCCAATGGGAGTTATGTATGAAATATATTATATGTATATATTTACATATGCATATCCGCTCATTATATTCATATTTTCTATATTAAACCAAATTATCATCTAGAGCATATACAAAACAAGAGTTATTCTGATATTATAAGGCAAGTGTCTTCAAAACGTGTCGACTCTAAAAATGCTAAAGTAAAGGGTAACAAGCACAGAAATCCAAGAATCTTAAGGGAATTGAGAAATTTCGTTCTACCAGCAGCAATACTTAAACAATGTACGTGAGCATATATGTGCACCCATACATCCAAATACGCTGAAGCATAACAAAATAAAAATGAAACCAAAAACCCAAGAGCCCAAGAACTGACAATGCCTACAATCAAAAATTTGTTGTGTATAATAACACACACACCAATGCCATTGCTTCGTTGCTGTCGGCTTCGGCTAGCGCCGCGTCATGAGCCGAACAGTTGTAGTACCGAGCCGAACGCTTGCTGTGCTTCTGTGACCAAGAATCCAATATGGCGGACGAGACCCAATATACCGACAACGCTCTGACATATATATTTAATGGGGTCGAAAACGCCTCCTTTTCGGTGTTACACACAACCGTTATCTCCACAAATCTAATATAACCCTATACTCTTCGAGTACCGGGTATAACAAGGTGGGCAGTTTCTTCTCGGGACATTCCTTAATATCTATATATAAATTAGGGGGAACGCGTCTACGGCCGCGGCTCTAATTTATACCTGGTACTCAGTCAATATATATGTATGTCAGCTTACGATATATATAATTAATTACATGTTCGCAAATGGGACAAATTCGCAACAGGGACAAAAAAAAACGAGGGGGAACGTTGTGAGTATATATGTATATATGTATATATGTATATATATATATATAACAATTCCAAAGTTCGTAAGAAGGTTTTTAAAAAGATTTATTTACCTAATGTAAGAAAGTATCAAACGGAACTGATTTCGTCTTTTCGAGATCTTGATCTCGAAACCTTCTTTAGAAAGCTTTAAAGCTTAGTTTCTTAAGCTTTCCACTTCGGGGCTGAATCGGTCTTCGGATGCGTCGGGGATGGCTTTGGTTGTGAGAGGCGCTGCTTTCGTGAGAGCGACTGATAAACAATATGTTGGCCTACGTGAGGATGGCGTGGGAGATGCGTCGGCTTAGATGAGAGGGCGGCCGCATCTGGTGATCGGTACTGGATTTCGTCTGGGAAAGCTCATTTGTTTACAAGAACTATTGGAGTGTGGGAACGAACTGATAACGGAGTGGTCAGTGTCGTTTGATCGGAATGCATGAGACTTCCTGTTGATCTCGGCTTGGAGGTTTGTTTATGCAGGTGTTGGGGTGTCTCATCTTATGATTGTCTTATCTCTCTTAGATATTTGGATATGGGTACATGGGTGTAAGGGCAAGTGCTAGAGCATATGCATAATGTGTATTGGTATTGGTATGATTATGAATGTGGTCTAGTGCTTAACATATAAATGATGCGTAATATGGTGTGGAGCATTATGGATATGTTACTCCCCCGGCATTTGTTATAAAGCCTGTCCTCAGGTTTTTATTTTAGGGTATTGGGTCGGAGTTTCCTCCAAAACTGTTGGTGTGCTATTTGCTTCATCTCTTCCTCCTATGAACAAGGTTATTATAACTATTTGTATCATGTTATTGAATTTTGTATGTTCTACAATTATTTGTTTTGTCTGTACATAAGACAGGGGTTCTAATCTAGTTATGTTATTACTGATGTAAACATTTTGTGTGAAATCCAGCATTGATTTAGTTATTGTAAATTCGAATATTTGGATTGAACAATTATAAATTTTAATTATGTTGTTTCCTTGTATTGTGATATCTTCGTCTAAGCAGTTTTGATTTAGATTTGATTTTGGAATTTTTGTATGTTTTTGTATAAGGACATTTTGTTGGTTTTTGTATTTTAAAATTCCTTTTATGCATTGGTCTTTTATTAATTCCTTAGTTTCTTTATTATAAATCTTATCTTCATAACAGTTATATTTATCAGTTGTTATTTCTGTCAAAATATTATTGTGGTCGTCCGGGTAGGGAATTACTTTATGTACGGGTACATTAGTACTTTCGCTTGGAATATTAGAAATTATGTAGATTTCGTTCGTGTCAATTTTTAACCAAGTTGAGGTTTTGATGTTTAATAATTTTTCGGAATTTATATGTTTCAAGTAATCTTGTTTTAATAATTTTGGATTAAATATACCTAGCCTAGTTAGTTGCATACCCATTTCTATATCTTCTATGTATTCAGTGAAATGTTGGAGATTGAAGATTAGAATTTCTAATTGTTGTTTTTTATTGTTTTCTTCATTAAGTCGGTTTATCAATTCGATTCCGTGGTTTATTACATCTATAACTAAATTAAGTTCATTGGATTGGATACTAAGGCTGGCTAGATTGTCGATTTTTTGTTCTAATTCTTTCCAATCTTCTTGATCTAAAGTGCCGAATAGGTATTTGTAAGCGGTACCTACTATGTTTATAAGACCTCTCCTGTTACGTTTGGCTATCTTTAGCCCATTTATTTCCCTAATCAGTTTATCTATTAAATATTTGACTTGTATTTCGTTCTCGAAATCTTTAGCCATTATTAAAAGGTTATTATATGTTTCTTCGGTTTTAGTTACATTTATTATTAAATAGTGGTACTCAAAGTTAGTTGGCAGATCGATGGATCCGGTTTTAAACATTAAGTATCCGTTTCTGGACCGAATTGGGTTTATTTCAATATTTTGTCCATTAGTTGTGTCTATCAGGAGCGTAAGGAAGATGAAGATCTTAATTAGGCTGCTGCTGATTGTTCGCATCGGTTTCGGGGTCTGGCCTGGAATTGTCGTATTTGCTAAGGTTAATTTTCTTTTTCTTTTTAAACTTAGATTTATAGTGCGTCATCTTTCTTCCTCTGTTTTTCTCTTCGTAGTGCTTTTCATCTAACTTTGTTATTTCTCCTGTCTTTTTGAAAGGGTTAGTTATCTTGGACTTTACTAATGGTGATTGTCTTAATCGTGTGTCCACTTCGAACTCGTTACGACGTTTTTTCAACTGGTTGATTTGTTTTACCTTATTTAGTTGGGTGTCGTAATCTGGAGTTCCGGCGTATATGAAAATATCCGCTGGTGTTCGGTTTGTAGTATTGTGACTTGTCTTGTGGTTGTAAGTATACAGGATCGATTCGAAATTGGTATACTTTGTTTCTGGATCGTTTTCACTTGTTATTATCCTTAGCTTTTCGTCAACGGTTTTGTGGAATCGTTCGATGTCCGAAATGCCGTTTTTACTGGATGTGATCTCTATTTTTACCTCTTCCGAGATTAGCCATGCTTTCAAAGCTGCGCACATGAAAGCTGAATCTTTATCGGCTTTTATTTCTTGAGGTTTACCCATCTCATTAAAGATTTTCAATATGGCTCTTTTTGCTTCGAGCCAGTCGCGGCTGTTTACTTCTACGAGGGTGGCGAACTTGGAATAAATATCTATGCATGATAGAAACTGTTGCTTGCCTATGAGATAGAAGTCCATCACGTATCGTTCTCTAACGTTTTGTATTTCAGGAGTTATTTCGAATGCCAATTTTGTGTCTCTATGTTCGGTTTTGGCAATATTGCACGTGGGACTTTCGTTTATGATGTTCTGTATGAGTTTCTGGTAGTCTGGGTAGTAATATTTCCCTTTAAACCAAATGACGGTCTTTTCTATTCCCGGATGAAGTAATTCTTTGTGGGTGTTAAAAATGTAATCGATAGTTCCCATTTAATAAGCAACAATAATCTGGCCACACTGCTTTGTATGTACGTATAATGTATGGTTCTCATTTCCGGACACACTCAAATAAATGTTCAACCGAACCACTACGCGTCTCTCAAATAAACCCAATATATTTCCAACATTGGTTATGGGCCTAGAGTTCGTTGTTTTCGGTTTTATAACTGACTAGAAAGCGTCTAAGTTTGAGTGTCGGTTGTGCTAAATTGTCAATAGTTAGTATCGTTTGCGAATTAACACGGAACAATAAGCCAACATGAATTTGTCAAATCAAATCGAAAAACTTGATGAGAACAATTACGGTGTGTGGAACATGGCCATGAAAAGTGTCCTAGTAATGGCAGACTTATGGGATGTAGTGTGTGGAAAAAAGATTTTAGAAGATGACGCATCTGTTCAGAAATGGGAAAAATTTGATCAGAAAGCAATGGCGTACATAACCTTAAATATTAAGGCATCGCAGTTTGTGCACATAAAGACGTGCGTAACATATGAAGCTATGTGGAAAAAATTAATGGAGCTTCACATGCTAAAAGGCCCCATCCAGAAAGTGCAACTTTACCAAAAACTAATTCGACTAAATATGCAGCAGGGCGATGATGTGTCCGCCTATGTCAATTCTTTTGTAGAGACAATTGAAAAATTGTCAGAATTGGATATAAAACTCAACGACGAGCTTAAAGTAATTATGTTACTAAGCAGTTTGCCCGATTCATGGGAAAATTTTGTAGTCGCGATCGAAACGCGTGACAAGCTGCCAAAATTTGAAGCTGTTAAAGTAAAAATGATAGCAGAAGGCACTAGAAAACAGGAAAAAGCAGAACGCGAAAATCATTCGACCACACAAGCAGTATACACACATACACAGCGCAGATCGCGAGAAGACGAGAATGTCGAGAAGAACGGAACAAAGAACGACGGGAACATAGGCGCAAAGCAGTTGTTGGGTTACGCAGCCCAAACTTGCTCCTAAAACATAGTCTTAGTCAGTGGTGCAGCAGTAGAGTAAATTCTATTATTGTTCGTCGTTGATACTGCCCACTGTACCACATTGTCTACATATTGTCATACATATATAAGCTCCCGCACGGCAGCAGCCTATCCAGCCGTTCTCTCTCGTCTTCTTTCTTTACTTTGCCTTCTACATCGCTCTCTCGATCTGTCGTCTTCTATATTGCTCTCTCGATCTTTCGCCACCTCTATCGCTTCCTCGATGCATCGCTCGCTCTCACTTGCATTTTGGGCACGGGCAATGGGCCCGCCTGCCCTTGGAATCAGTCTAGAATCTCGTATCGTCGTATCGTCGTCGTCGTTGTATACATGTAAACTGTCTTCACCTAGCATCTCGTCTCGAATCGTCGTCGTCGTTGTATACATGTAAATCTCGACTATAAGCTCTCGCATCGAATCGCAACAATCGCCTTGCATGGCAAATAAATCATCTTAAATCGAAACCAATTGTGTTCAAATAAATATTTGGGAATTTACGCTGCTAAAGAAGCTCAGTAGCTCAACATTTGGTGACCCCGACGTGATAAACATAAACAATTAAATCACAAAAAACATTAAAATTTCGTTTGCTAGCAATTTTGGCTGGAATTTGCTTCTTCTGGTCTTATCCAAAGCAAATGCGCGAGATCCGAATACTCGCAGGTGTTTTACTGACGGCTTGCGTCCTTTCCAGGCTTCGAATGGTATACCGCCGTTTAAGGCCTTTGTGGGGCATCTATTGCGGATGTAAACTGCCGTAGTAACAGCCTCTGCCCACAATAACTCATCCAGATTTGCATGGATAAGCATACTCTTTGCCATCTCTACAATTGTTCGATTGGCTCTCTCGGATACACCGTTTTGCTGAGGGGTGTAGGGAACCGTCAATTGCCTTTGTATGCCGCACTCGTTCAAAAAATCAGAAAAATCCTTGTTTACATACTCTGTTCCATTATCGCTGCGCACAGCCTTTATTTTGTTGCCCGTTTGGCATTCCACAAAACTTTTGAATATTTTGAATTTTTCAAAACTTTGGCTTTTCGTGTGCATAATGTAAACAAATATCTTGCGCGAGTAGTCATCAATAAATGTCACAAAATAGCGATTGCCACCGATCGATTTTACATTCATTGGGCCGCATACATCTGTGTGCACTAGCTCAAGCACTTGCTTCGTTGTACGATTTAACTTCTGTTGGAAAGGCAATGTACATATTTTTTCCCTGTTACATGTATCACAATTAATTTCCATTTTAAATTTTTCAACACTCATGCCATGAACAAGCTGCTTTTCGCTCAGCTGTTTTAAATCTTGGAAATTAAGATGGCCAAATCTATTATGCCACTTCATTTCCGGCGAAACTGTGTTCAACAAACAAACTACACTTTTTTCTGAGCACTGTTTGTACACATACAAGTTGTTTTCTTGCTTGGCTTTTATAATGGTTTCTCCTTCTTTATTTTTAATCAGTGCCACTTTTCCAATAAATGTAGTGGAATTCTCGAATTTAGCCGCTGTGCTCACTGAGAAAAAATTCATTTGTAATTCAGGGACATATAACACATTTTGCAAGTTTATTATCATATTTTCACTTTGAATTTTAACATTGCCAGATCCGGGTGATGAGACGAATTTATTTGTAGCCAACATTATCGATGTTTCCTTCTCAGCATAGTTAAAGAAAATGTTGCGATCGCAACACATGTGAGATGTTGCGCCACTATCTACGCACCAAACTCTTTTTTGCTGCTCTCCGACAAAACAGTGCATTAAACTGCTTGCCTGTTCTCTTTGTCC
>CAXALB010000021.1:0-122804 GCA_963969585.1 Drosophila helvetica | reverse complement strand
AAAAAAATAAAAAAACCAACAATAAACCAACAAAAAACCAAGTGTTCTCATTACAACGCAAAAAATCCAACTCACACAGACACACCAAATCCGCCATGCCAAGGGTCACAAATACGGCCAAAAGAGGCTCCAGACGGCCACCAGACCGTAACAGCGATGGGGCTAGTGATCCAGCTGCACCAACACCAGCAACCAAGGGTGAGACAGCAGCATCAACGACGCCAGGGCCATCAGCGATGGCGGCACAGCAGCGGCATTTAGACGCGCCAAAGGGCGCCAAAGGCGGCGTCGGTTATCGACAGGGCGAGCCCCCAACACCAATACCAATACCAACACCCGACCCAGAATCAAGCCAAACCATCATTCCTCCTCCCACTTGCACACACATACACCAGCCAAAGACAATATAAATATAAATTTTGGCTGGGTGTCTTTTCGTGTGTCTTTTCACAAACAGAGAGAGACAGATAGACAGAGAGAAAGAGAACGAACCGCTCTCTCGTCCCATACGTGAGGCTGAGATTCAACTGTACGTGTGCACACATGTTAGGTCTGCTTGTTTGTATTGATTGTTGACGACGCCGCGCTCAACGAAATACCGAATACCTTAGAATTCATTGCGGACTATGACACTATTTGAAGACGCTTGCTCATAATACAAAAAAAGTAGTATTTTGTATACCCTTATATGCAAATTTTGTTTAATGTACTATACGCGAATATAATGAAGGAATGTACCTATGTAAAAATACATAATCTATGTGATAAATGACTTCACATTCGATAAAATGTCTGTTGGGTATTTGTGGGTCGACTTAATATGCAAAGAATTTTGAAGTTCTTATGCATGCATGTATGTGCGTTTGTACGTAAACTTGTGCAAAGAAGACAAGACAATTTAATACAATTTCTTGAAAGGCGAATTGCGTTATAGGTGTTGATTTTGCGATTGAACAGGTTGGATAGAATTACTCGATAATTTTAAAACCATAATAATTGTATACCTAATATCAAATGTTCAAAATGGGTCATATATTTAATGTAAATATATTACATTAGTATTAGTATTAGTATATTAAAGAATTATATTATTATTACTATTTAAATGAATAATGCAATTTTATTATCCGAATGTCAATCGCCAACGAATTTTTGTCCCCCCTCCCCAATTCTCAGCAAATACATTTCTGTCTTGTTTACGTCTCGTCAAAATTCGGCAGCTCGGCACAAATACGCACACATAAGTGCTTGCAGCTCTGTGTGTACTCACACATGCAAACTCATTCTCTCTTATCTTCTTCGTGCGAGCGAGACAGCGCGCACTTAGGCATATACAGAAAACTTCGCTGCTCACGATTGAAATTGTACGGGCGATACTCATCTTATTATTTATATTGTCTTTGCACCAGCAGCGGCAGCGCCAGACCCGAACGTGTTCGAGCTCGAACATGGTTCGATCGAACACAACGGCGACAGCGACAGCGACGACGGCAGCAGCAGCGGCAGAACCTGTTCCAGCGACGCCGGCAGAGGGAACAGCCATTTACAGTGAAAAACCAACCACCTCTGCAGCGGCTCGGGCAGCGATGGCGGCTACACAGGCGGCCTCAATTCCTGCTCCAATCACTACGGGATGCACCCCAAACCTCAACCATTACCATAACCATTACAACCAGCAACAGCAACAGCAACACCACCTCAGCTGCAACAGTAATGGCAATAATAATAATGGCAACAAGAAGAGGACTCACCGATTCATCAGCCATGACAGCGACGAGGACAGCAATAATGACAACAACAGCAGTAGCGGCGGCGCTGAAGAAGAAACCACAAAGAGACGACGGCAAGGGACCTAGAGAGGACAGCAACAGCAGCAGCAGCAACAGGCAAATAAATCAACTAAATACATTGACAATGCCTTAATAATTACACATGACCATGCTAATGCCCCTCCCCCTGCCCCTCCTCAAGATATATATAAACACAAAAATAACATTGACAATTCCAGCGCCAATACCAATGCCCCTGCCCCAGTACCTGATCAACAAAAATTCACAGCCATTGATACAGCAAAAATCCCGCCCCTTGACAATATCCCCAATATCCCCTATGGGCCGCAATGGCGTCAGGATTCAGGCGACCGATATGGCCACCCGGGATAAAATTATGAGTTTGTTGAGCGGAAACGAGGCCGATTCTGGGACGGCTAGCATGGAACATTACACCCACCAAGCCAAGCATGATCGCGGCCTAAGGATTCTCCTTCGCGGCCTGCATCCGACCACTACGGCCAGCTGGGTGGCCACTGAGCTTAGAGCTGCGGGACTGGGGGCCATATACCAGGAACTATTGCAGACGGCCCTTCACATGCATGAAATGTGCTGGGCCACATCCCACTACTGCCTGCACCAAGCCAAGAAATGTCCCGGCCAGATGCTGCAACTGCAAGGGCAACCACGTCAGTTCGCACAAGGGTTGCCCCGAATTCAAAAAGGCCAAACTAATAAGAATAAACACAAATAAAAAATTCAAAAACAATCCACCTACCTTTCACAAGACAATGATGCTCCTCCCAGAACGAGACGGCCAGACATCGGCAGCATCTGAAATTAAATAAAAATCAACTAATAAATAACTACAAAACAATATAAAACACAAAAAACAACAATTACACACCATGACGATGAAGCCCTCCACCTTGCGCCTCGATCCTGCATTGGCAGCAGCAGCTGAGGAGAGAGGGAACAAATACATTAAATTAATAAAAAAATTAACACATATAAAAAAAAAAAATTTCAAAAATAATCCACTAACCTCGCACAAGACAATGATGCTCCTCCCACTACGCGATCCAGAGGCAACAGAGGCAGCATCTAAAATAAAAATTAAAACGATTCAAAATAAAACAATTACAACTTGACAATTTATAAAAAATAAATACAAAAAGAAGGAAGCATAAAACAACATCAAACTGCCAAAACAGACGCGGCCAAAATTCGTCCCGTCCCACAAGGATGATGAGGACAATGATGCCCTTCTACAATTGGGGAAACGAATGAACCGCTCGGACCAGTTGGCCGTCCAATTCGTTGGCCCCAAACATATTCAGCCAGCAGGCCATAAGCAGTTGAGTGGCGGCTCGGACCAGCTGGCCGTTGCTCGATTGCTCCAAAAACAAAAAAAAAAAACAGCCAGCATGGCCATCAGCAGTTGAGTGGCGGCTCGGACCAGCTAGCCGTTGCTCGATTGCTTTAAAATCAGATAAATACAGCCAACATGCCATCAGCAGTTGAGTGGCGGCTCGGACCAGCTAGCCGTTACTTGATTGCACCAAAAAAACCAAATAAATACAGCAAACAGGCCATCAGCAGTTGAATGGCGGCTCGGACCAGCTAGCCGTTGCTTGATTGTCACAAAAAAGCCCACCAATACAGACACAGCAGGCCATCAGCAGTTGAGGGGCGGCCCGGACCAGCTGGCCGATTATTCCACCATTCAGCCAATACCATTCAGCCACCAGCAGCAGCATCAGCATCAGCACCATTAAAAACTCACCTGCTGTAGCAATTTGGCCGCCACTCCTCCTCCGTTTGGACACACGATGCTGAGCTGAAAATAAATAAACGTAAAATAATTAGTTAACTATGTAAGCCACTATAATGTATACATGTTTGTTAGTACGAGTATATCTGTGTGTATATTTGTGTGTACACGTGTATGTAAGAAGTCTGGTCCCTCCGTGAGCTCGCGTACCCTATCCTGATGGCGAGAGCGCGAGAGCCGTCGTCAGCGAGAGCGCGAAAGCCGTCGTCAGCGAGAGCCAGACGACGCGAGAGAGCCGAACGATCATCATTGAGTTGTTCCCCGTCGTGAGATTAAGTTGTCAGTTGTCCGTCGAAAGAAGTCACTATTATTATATTCAAAAACTCTTTTAAACCTTCATTACACTCATACTAATAAACATTGTTTTAATTAACAACCCTACATTTGGGGGCTCGTCCAGTTTTGAATGCGCGGATTTGTGTAAAAGTGTAGCAGTCTCAGTCGTCTAAAGTTGATGGTGCGTTTTACTTGTAATTTCAACTAAAGTTGTAAAGTTGTGCAATTGAACAGTCGCGAAATTACAGTAATTCGCCCAAAAAAGCGAAAAGTCGTTGGGAAATTCGGTTGTTGTTTGTTTGTGGCGTCGTGCATATACACACGACAAACGGAAAAAAGGAGCGAAAGAGACAGATTTGGTCAGCGTTGCTGTTGTTGGTTTTGATTTTGTGCCGGCGCGCGGTACGCACGATCATAGACATACGCGAAAGAAAACGAGGAACGAGAGAACGAAAGAGAACAATTCGGTCGCCGTTGCTGTTGTTGGTGTTGGTTTTGAGCTGGCGCGCAATACACGAAAAGAGAACGAAAGAGAACAATTCGGTCGCCGTTGCTGTTGTTGGTTTTGGTTTTGTGTCGGCGCGCAATACACACGATCAGTAAACGAAAAGGAAGATGCCAAGAACCAGACGTACACCGGCAAAGAAAGAGAAAGGAGTAGAAGGAGAGAACGAGGAACGAGAGAATTTGCTGCTGCTGGATAAAAGTTTGTCGGACGTGGAAAAAGAGTGTGAAATCGGAGTAGGAAAGAACGAAAAGATGGAAGAAGAAGGCGTTGCAAACATGAACGCCAGTATGCAGAAAATGATGCAGCTATTGACGCTCAAAATAGAAGTGGATGAGCGCAGAGAGAATCAGGGAAAGATATCGGCTGATAATTTCGGACAAATCTTAAGCGATTTTGATGGATACTCTATCCCCGTGCAAAAGTGGTTTGATATTTTCGAACATAATGCAGAGGCTTACGAGCTGTCGGAAAAACAAAAATATGTTCAGGCCAGAGGCAAAATGTGTGGCGCGGCAAAGCTGTTCTTAGAATCCGAGTGCGTGTCCAATTTTTACGACTTAAAAGAAAAATTAATAAACGAATTTGAAAGCAACACGAATAGTGCGGATATCCACCAATCGTTGCGAAATCGGAAAATGCAGAAGTCGGAAACATTCCACGAATATATGCTGAGCATGAAAAAGATGGCAAGCTTCGGAAATATTGAAGAAGCAGCGGTATTGCGGTATATCGTAAACGGAATGCAAATCAAAAACGAGTTAAAAATTGCGATGTATCGGTGCCAGTCGTATAAGGCGCTAAAAGAGGAGTATGCTATTTACGAACTAGTTCACGGAAAACTCGGCAGTGACACAAACCCTGGTGCATACATAAATAAAACATCGCTGGCTGGAGGGAAAAAAGAATATTGTTTCAATTGCGGCTCGCCGGATCATAGAAGAATGTCGTGTACGGCTGATACCAAATGTTTTAGTTGCAACGAGAGTGGACTTATCTCCCGAAATTGTCCAAAGAAGGCTGGAAGAGTTAATATAATCATGGATCGCAGTCGATTTAAGACAGTCCGAATAAACGGATACGAAGTGGAGTGCCTAGTTGACACGGGATCCGATGTGACCCTGGTCAAGGAAAGCGTGTTCAAGAAGTTAAACAAAATGTGGAAATTCTTGAAAGTTCATCAACATTGCGGGGCTTAGGAAACAAGAACACAAAGCCGATTGGATTTTTTCACGCCGAAATAGAAGTAGATCAGTTGCGAACCGATCACAAGTTCCTGGTGGTTCCCAACTATAAGTTAGAGTATGATGGACTGTTGTGCTACGATTTTATACAGAAGTTCACGCTTATGGCCGATGCGAACGGAGTCTCGTTTTTAGGCTTGGAACAGCAGAAAAAGTCTGAAAAAGAATATAAAATGGTTTATAATGTGATCGAAACTCCAGGTAATATCGCTGCGCCACACAAAAATCAAAAGAAATCCAGCGGAGAGAATCATGGCGATGAGGAGGCGAACAGTCAGAAGAAATACCGAAAAATTATCAAGGACAAGGATAAGAAAATAGAATCACAGCAAGCAGAGGTCAAAGAGAAGCAGAATCAGGTGAAATGTAAGGAAGACGAAGGAGTGGAAGCCGCGAAGACGAGTATCACCGATATAGCGCCACAGCCAAAGCGTCGCCGATTTATCAAAAGAAAGGTTAAGGGATCTACAGATGTTAAACTGACACAAGCTGAAGCTACGCTAGAAATACCGAGAGAAGTGGCGCAGTGGGTGCTCCACTTGCAGGACTTAAACTTCGATATGGAACATCGAGCAGCAGACAAAATGAAGCATAAGGAATCTACAAGCCGTTCTCCCAAAGTCTACGTCGTTACATTCGTTAAATCACGGTTAAAGAAGGCAAAGCAGAGCGACGATGATATCAAAAAAATTGTTCGAGTTCTACAAGACGGTGCTGATGAGAACTACAAGATAAAAGGTGGACAACTTTACAAAGAAGTTGGCGGAAACGAAGTACAGGTCGTCCCAAAGCAGATGGAGTACTATACCGGTCACTTCGCAGCAAGAAAAACGATGAACCACGAACAGCAGCAGTTTACCATTCCCCACTTACAGGGGAAGGTAAATAATTTTATATCTAACTGTATAAGTTGTATATTTCACAGCAGAAAGATGTGCAAGCAAGAAGGTCTCTTCCATTGCATTGAAAACGGCGATGTACGACTCCATACGGTGCATATCGACCCGATGAATGCGACGTCGGAGCAATCAGGTCGTAAGCTGGCTAGCTCATACCTAGGTCCGTATGAGATCATCAGCGTCAAGCGTAACGGCCGATACGACGTAAAGAAAGCAGCCCTGGACGTCGAAGGACCAAGTGTGACAGCGACTAGCTGTGACAATCTCAAGCTGTGGAAGTTTGTCGAGGAGAACGAGGAGCTGTTGTCATCCGGGACGGATGACGAGAGTCAGGATGGCCGAATGTAAGAAGTCTGGTCCCTCCGTGAGCTCGCGTACCCTATCCCGATGGCGAGAGCGCGAGAGCCGTCGTCAGCGAGAGCGCGAAAGCCGTCGTCAGCGAGAGCCAGCCGACGCGAGAGAGCCGAACGATCATCATTGAGTTGTTCCCCGTCGTGAGATTAAGTTGTCAGTTGTCCGTCGAAAGAAGTCACTATTATTATATTCAAAAACTCTTGTAAACCTTCATTACACTCATACTAATAAACATTGTTTTAATTAACAACCCTACATGTATATGTTCCTCTACCCCTTCTATGGACTTTAGTTTCAATACGTGTTAAATGTTACCTTTTCTCTGTTGTAAAACGTAATGTATTTAGCCATCCATCGTTACTTTTGTCCAATTTTCTATCTCTAATTATTGTTGCATGCATATATTTATTTTTCCTGTATATATTTTATTTAATTGTAGTCTGATTGTGTAGTATTGTGTAAATAGTTTCTCTTCTCTCTGACAATGTGCGTGATCCATTCAAGAATACCATTTCCGTTTTTCTTCTTCTTGATCTTAATCCATTGACGACCCCAATAAATATGCAAATTAATATGGCCACTTTTTTGCACAAATCATATGAGATCAAATCAGATCAGAAAAAATCGATCGATTTCAAGACATTCAATGGGGACATTCATTACAATTAACAGAAATAAATTCAGACAACTGCAGAGGCCATCAACTACAGCACAATACGGCAATTATTTCCTTCCTATGCCAAACACGAATTCTCTCATATATTTTCTGTTTAATGTTTTCATGTACTTCTTGTTCTCAGACTTTTGTAAATATCTGTCTTCTAGATTAGTGTAGTTTTTTCTAGCTTTGACTTTTTAATTAATTGTAAAATAGTAGTTTTAGTTGTATAGCTTCTCTGACAATGTACCATTCCAAGGCTTTAATTTATTTTGACCAACCATAACATCGGACGAATCCATTGCTCACCTGCTACCAATTTAAATTCTCTTTCTCCTTTATTTTCTATCTTTGCAACAACGTGGTCTCTATGTGGCCACGCCCCTTATTTTCTGGGGAGCCCCCACCCAATTTGAGAGGTAATGCTCTGTGACACTTTTATATGATATTAATATCGAATTTATTCCTCTACTTTGTTTTAATTTATTGCACATTTGGTCTGGTCTGGTCTCGTCTCAGCTGGGGCCGCTCATTTAAATTCAGCTTTTACATATTTTGTTTAGTACACTTGAGACACTTTGTGGTGCAGAATGGTTCAAAAATGTTTTTCATTTAAAATGTTCTCACGATCTCTTGCAGTTTGCATACGTATTATGCCTTTTGAATATACATCTGTTGACTCTACTTTCTGCTTCTCTTTGTTTAACTCCGTCCTTTTTTCACGTGCCACTTTTTGGCATCTTTATGTTATATAATCAAATCAGTTTATAACAAAAAAAAAGTCTAAAAGTTTTAGAGACATATATAAATTATCTAAAAGATTTGGACCACCTAAAGAAATGTCTAAATTACACTATGCAACCAAATTTAACTTTTTTCGCTGTGAACCAAACAGTTTTTTTCTGACTTGGAGCTTTAAAAATAAATGTAATTAAAATAATGTAATTTAAATAAATGGTTAGTCCTAAGGTGCAGCCGTTTTACCAAACCTTCTAGTGCCGCATTTTGCCGTTAAATTACGTTCGGTAACTTAATTGTACATTTGTCAACTGTTAAAAATGCCATTTGTTTATTTTTAAACACGGTCGTATTTAAAAGTAACAGAATTAAACGCCAAATTGCGGCACCTTCTATACATATACATCTTAACATCTCTACATCTACAAAGGGAGGAGTATGCTAGATAGTGTGTGCTTCCTTTTAGGTGTTACACCACATTTCCATCAAAAATATCTAAAATTTATATAAAATATCTACAAATTATATAAAATATCTAAAAAGCTTATAAAATACCTTAAAAATTATAAAATATCTAAAAAAAAATGTGTTGAGCTACTGAGCTTCTTCAGCAGCGTAAATTCCCAAATATTTATTTAAACACAATTGGTTTCGATTTAAGATGATTTATTTGCCATGCAAGGCGATTGTTGCGATTCGATGCGAGAGCTTATAGTCGAGATTTACATGTATACAACGACGACGACGATTCGAGACGAGATGCTAGGTGAAGACAGTTTACATGTATACAACGACGACGACGATACGACGATACGAGATTCTAGACTGATTCCAAGGGCAGGCGGGCCCATTGCCCGTGCCCAAAATGCAAGTGAGAGCGAGCGATGCATCGAGGAAGCGATAGAGGTGGCGAAAGATCGAGAGAGCAATATAGAAGACGACAGATCGAGAGAGCGATGTAGAAGGCAAAGTAAAGAAAGAAGACGAGAGAGAACGGCTGGATAGGCTGCTGCCGTGCGGGAGCTTATATATGTATGACAATATGTAGACAATGTGGTACAGTGGGCAGTATCAACGACGAACAATAATAGAATTTACTCTACTGCTGCACCACTGACTAAGACTATGTTTTAGGAGCAAGTTTGGGCTGCGTAACCCAACATACTCCCCCCGTTGAAAGCCTGCCTTTTAACATCACCCAACAGCATACAGGGTTCAGCAGCCATAGTGCGTTGTAGTGTGGGCCATTCTTCCTTCCATCGAGACGTGTAGAGTCACCGCAAGTAATCAGCGCGTTGCCCACACCTAATAGGTCGAAGTTGAGCCATGTCATGTGGGGCTCGGCTGCAGAAGAAGAAGAGGCGAAGAAGGATAGCGCAATCAAACTGGGCAGTTGAAGTGATGTGTCCAGACCAGCAGGAGTTTCTGAAATGAAGACGAGATTTTTAGAATTCTCCGCCCTTCCCCAAATGGACCAATCTTGGGATGGTCTCGGGGCCAGCAGAGCTCGAAGTCCAACGTGTTGTTCAGCATTAGTTCCGTAAACAGGTAGAGGGAATATGTTCTGATCGTTCGGAAGAGCCCCTCGCGAGTGAATATCGGCCGAAACGGAGCGCTTGCAGGGACTCCACGATGTTTGCCGGGTCGAAATCGAGAAAGTAGGTTGAGGAGACACAGAATCCGGCGCAAGTCCAGCTGTGTTGATGCCATCGAAACCATCGTTGATATTTAAATAGGATTCATTATCCTCTGATCCATCAGGCGTAGCCGGCACAGCAATCCAACGCACCAATTGGGATTGATGTTTCTCGAGACTTCCAATTGGTTCCAAAATTGAGCAAGAATCCTCCTGAGAGTTGACAAGTGTGATTTCCCCAGCAGCCGTAAGAGGGGCAATCACGGGAGAGGAAAGCTTAGTTAGTCCAGAGAGAAGTAGCACCTTCAGCTTTACGACAAGTTCCTCAAAATTGTTGTACAATTCGCTGCCAATCTCATCGTAGTCCAGCTTCTCCAGCTCGCTGTGCACGGTTTTAAAGGTGCCGTGCAGCTCCTCGATCTGCTTGAGCCTTCCAGAGAGCATGAAGTAGTCAAATAGGGCAGCGCTCTCCAAGATTACTTCCAACCGTTTCAGCCTTGCATATAAGGCCGGTGCTTTCTGCTTCAGAAAAGCCAACGTATTTTCAGCAGCGCCCACTGCACTGACGTTTCTCTCGTCCATTTGGGCAGCCGCGGTAGAAACGTTTCTAGCGGGAAGATGACCGCAAAGAGGAATGCTTGCAATAAGAGCAGACATAACCGTAAGATGAGCGCAAAGTAGACGAAACGAGCACCGTTACTGTTGCTTGTGCAAAAACGAACAAATTAACTGTAGTTCCACACAAAATTGCTAGCAAACGAAATTTTAATGTTTTTTGTGATTTAATTGTTTATGTTTATCACGTCGGGGTCACCAAATGTTGAGCTACTGAGCTTCTTCAGCAGCGTAAATTCCCAAATATTTATTTAAACACAATTGGTTTCGATTTAAGATGATTTATTTGCCATGCAAGGCGATTGTTGCGATTCGATGCGAGAGCTTATAGTCGAGATTTACATGTATACAACGACGACGACGATTCGAGACGAGATGCTAGGTGAAGACAGTTTACATGTATACAACGACGACGACGATACGACGATACGAGATTCTAGACTGATTCCAAGGGCAGGCGGGCCCATTGCCCGTGCCCAAAATGCAAGTGAGAGCGAGCGATGCATCGAGGAAGCGATAGAGGTGGCGAAAGATCGAGAGAGCAATATAGAAGACGACAGATCGAGAGAGCGATGTAGAAAGCAAAGTAAAGAAAGAAGACGAGAGAGAACGGCTGGATAGGCTGCTGCCGTGCGGGAGCTTATATATGTATGACAATATGTAGACAATGTGGTACAGTGGGCAGTATCAACGACGAACAATAATAGAATTTACTCTACTGCTGCACCACTGACTAAGACTATGTTTTAGGAGCAAGTTTGGGCTGCGTAACCCAACAAAATGTATAATATACACTTCGCGTCATCAGGTTAGCGCCCCCCCTCACACTCACAGTCAATGTTAAATAATATCTAAATCATTTGAACTGCAGCTTTGAAATTTGTATATATTATACTACAGTGAGTTCTCTTTAAAATATGACAATAATGGTTGATGTAACAATAGTGAAAATTTTTTAATAAATATTTTAGAAAAAATATACAAAAAAAATGTACCAAAAAATTGGTTATCAGGTTAGCGCCCCCTGCGATAAATTCAATTTAATTAAGTTTTTGACCAATAATGGTACTTCTAACACATTTATATAATATTCTAATCATTTTTAAGTAATGCTAGTAGTGCGTAGTCCCGCCCTTGTTTTTAATAACTTCAAAAATTCGATTGGGAATTGAATTGTAAAATTCTTCAATATATTTTAATGATATGGTTGACCAAGCGTGTTTGATCCCTTCGATTAACCCCTGTTTTTGTACTATATTGCTTTCCGGATTCGTATACTTTCCTAGCCAACCATCCCCAGACGTTCTCAATGATGTTTAGGTCGGGTGAGTATGGTGGCCACTCGAGGACATGACTTCACGGATCGGGCAGTATCGTGCTGGAAAGTCTACTGCAGATTTTGAAACATGTTTTGGAAATGTGGTTATAGTTCGCTGTTATAGTTCTGTGCGTTCATGCGTGATGTCAAAAACTGAAGCTCGCAGGTGCCATAGTACGATATTGCTCCCCACACCATAACGCCCCCCACCCGGCTGTGTAAGCGGTCCAAGTGATGCTCCTCTTTGCGTAGGTCATGAAAATGATAATTATATCCATCGGGTCCTTCCAAATTAAATTTATTTTCATCTGAGAAAACAACATGCTTCCACTGGGTAAACCACGTCATGTGCGCTTGGGCAAAATGTAGGCGCATTTCTTTTCTAAGCTCATTGAGTGGTGGTTTTTTTTTTAATTTTTGACTCTTCAGGTGTTTAGCTTTCTTTATTACTCTTTGCACCGTTGATAAGCTTGCCTTAAAATCGGTTTTTTCCTTGCTCTTGGTTGACGAGTCGTGCGAATTTGAAGCTTCCCTCAGTATTTGCTCTTTTGTCTGCTTGAAAAAGCACTTGATTGTTGCCGCCTTTGAAGTTCGTTCCATAGGTTTGCTTATTTTTAAGAAAATTGGCAAATCGTTTTCCTGTGTCTTCCTGTCTTTTCAGCAATTTTATGATAGGATATTTCAAGATAATAAATACTTTAAACTTCAAAAAAAATTTGGTGATTGTGATTGCCAAAACAAGAGAGATAACTAAATTTGCATTTGGGGACTAATCTGATGACGCAAAATAAGTGCATGCAAATTAAACATTCGCGGTGGCGATTTGTGTTTTTAAAAAAGTAAAATAGTTTAACTTTATTTCACAAATTTATTGAGCTTAACAAGACTTAAAGAATTTCAGTTTCGAGGTAAATTGTTCAACCGGATAGGTATCGGCGCGAGTTTGGCGACTTTATTTTTAGTTCGACTTTTCCGTTCAGATCCAAGATCAAGACTGACTCTACTGATTCCATCTCCACATCATGAAACCCCAATGGTTCTCTTCTCGATACCATTTTCCTATAAACAAACGGACTGATTCGGATTGGTCATCCAGATCTAGAATTGTGAAATACCAAAAATGCAGAATCTGCAGAAAGCCGGGTGTTCAATTGTTTACTTGAAACCCGGGTGTTCGATTGTTTACCCGAAAGCCGGGCGTGGGCCAAGAGTGGGCCGAGATTGTTTTTCAATTAAGGCGGGTGTGAGAAAAGTTGGTTTTCCACTTTAGGTGTGGTGTGATAAAAGATTGTTTATAAATTATTTGGGAGCCATTGATTGAAATCCAAAGATCGAGATTGAATCTGGGGACAGCAAAGATTGTTTATAACTCGTATAAGGGACCAATGTAATTGCGTACGTTAACTCCCCCCGTTCTTAAATGTGTCGTCCCGATACATTTTGGAGTTCTGATAGAACTCTGATTTCTTCTGATAATTGCAATATATTGTTTTCAATTATATCTTGTCTGGGTTTCATGAATGCTTTAGAGTGGATAAATATGGTTAATTTGTAGCTGCAATAAAACAACGGTACTAATAAGAAAATTATTAATAATATAGTTGTTAATGGTAATCCAGTATTCCCGAATTTTATAAATGGATTTAAAATATTAACATTGTCAAAGGAAAGTAACTTATCAGTGAATTGTTCATAATCAACTAAATCAACTAAACTAAATCAAATCTAATTCTTTGTTTGTTTGAGATGCCAAGCTTTTTTGGCACCTATTTATGTCCAGACACAAAATGAGGACGATTGTTTCAAGGTTTAATATTTATTTATACAGGCGGCTAGCAGAAGCCGATTGCTTGCTCTTTGCCCAGCCAGATAAATGTACACGAGATCATATGCAACCAATGCGCAGAGAGATTAGCATAGTACTAAATTCCGCAAAGTCGGCAGATCAATGCTAGAGCCGAAGCGGCGGCTGCGGAGAGCCCTTAGCATACAGAGAGAGCGCAGCAGCGCTGCCGAACATTAGCGTTTACATATGTTGTTGTATTAATGTTAAGTGCAGTGGGTTTGAATTACGATGGAAATAAATTGCATTGTATTGTTAGGATGAATTGGCTGCTGGCCCGAACATTGTTTTTTTCTCTTATTTTCGAGCAATTATTTTTTTAAACTTATTTTCGCATAATTGTTAAATGTTTCTGCTTTGAAATTATTCATTAGATAATAACGTCCCCCGCATTCGCAAATATTTTTGCTTATAACTAATTTTCCATCGAACAAATATTATTAATTTGGGGGTATTTTATATAAATTATTATTAAGTCTGCGTTTCGAACTATTTTAAAAGTTGGGTCGACGAGGCGCGTTCACTCGTCTCGGCCAAGGTTCCAGTCCTGCTTGCTGGGGCTGCAGAGGACGCTTTGGTCGACGAGACGTGTGTGCTCGTCACGGCCAAAGTCCCTGCCTGGTGTCGTTGCGTTGTCGGAAGAGCTTGGGTCGACGAGGCGCGTTCGCTCGTCTCGGCCAAGGTTCCAGTCCTGCTTACTTGGGTTGCAGAGGACGCTTTGGTCGACGAGACGTGTGTGCTCGTCACGGCCAAAGTCCCTGCCTGGTGTCGTCGCTTTGTCGGAAGAGCTTGGGTCGACGAGGCGCGTTCGCTCGTCTCGGCCAAGGTTCCAGTCCTGCTCGGTGGGGCTGCAGAGGACGCTTTGGTCGACGAGACGTGTGTGCTCGTCACGGCCAAAGTCCCTGCCTGGTGTCGTCGTGTTGTCGAAAGAGCTTGGGTCGACGAGGCGCGTTCGCTCGTCTCGGCCAAGGTTCCAGTCCTGCTTGCTGGGGCTGCAGAGGACGCTTTGGTCGACGAGACGTGTGTGCTCGTCACGGCCAAAGTCCCTGCCTGGTGTCGTTTCGTTATCGGAAGAACTTGGGTCGACGCGGCGCGTTCGCTCGTCTCGGCCAAGGTTCCAGTCCGGCTTGCTGGGGCTGCAGAGGACGCTTTGGTCGACGAGACGTGTGTGCTCGTCACGGCCAAAGTCCCTGCCTGGTGTCGTCGCTTTGTCGGAAGAGCTTGGGTCGACGAGGCGCGTTCGCTCGTCGGTGAGGATTTGGGTTACGGCGCGAGGATACGTGGAACGGTACTGCAGGTCAGGGATCCTTGCAAAGGATTTGGTTTACAGCGCGAGAGTTCACGGCACGGCACTGTAGGTCAGGGATCCTTGCAAAGGATTTGGTTTACAGCGCGAGAGTTCACGGCCCGGCACTATAGGTCAGGGATCCTTGAAAAGGATTTGGTTTACAGCGCGAGGATTCACGGCACGGTAGCGGAGTCAGGGATCCTTAGTAAGGATATGTTTGTGTCACGGTTGATCGCTTGGTTTTCACTGGTTGTCTTGTTGGTCGACGGTTGTGTCCCGGTTGAAGGTCCGAACCTCAGTCCCTTTCCTGGGCCTGGGCTCCCACTTAAATCCCCCGCCGCCAAGCTTTTGGGCAGAGGGTTCAAGCTTTCGGAGTGGAGGGCTCGGCCGCCTGAGTGCAGCCCTCTCTCGATTCCGTCGTCCCTGTCGTCGTGTCGCCGCTGCCTCTGTCGGGGAGGCTGGGCGCCCTCTCTCTGTCGTCGTGTCGCTTTCCAGTGCTGTCTCGCCGCCTTATCGTCGCTCGTTCTCGCTGTCGCCTTGTCGCTTTGGCCTCTCTCGCCGCGCGGCGAAGCGCCATTGCTGCTCTGCTTCTAGGCGGCCGCTGCTGCGGTCTGGCTGATGCTCACCGATGCACGTGGGTACAGTTTCGCCAATTTCCGCGACGTCACTTGCCGTCCCTTTCGCACGATCCGCAGCGATGAAGCGCTGGCTAATGGCGCGTCTGCCGTTGTTGCCTGCCTGCTGCGACCGCGTGGTCCCGCTGGTGTCCCGTTTGGGCTTGTGGTTCAAAGCTCGCGGTTGCTGTTGCTAGGGGAGGGGAAAAGCCAGCCTCAGCTGTATTTGAGCCAGAGTTTAGATTGGTGCACCCTCTTTCCTCTATACTTCTCCTGGCTGTCCGCCCTTAAATTTTCGGCACAGCTTCGTGGCCGGGCTACGTGGCCACGTGGATCTGTGACTACTATGCTGTTTGTCTGACTGTACTCAGGCGGGGGTGTATGGTAGGCCCAATGCCGCGCGAGACGCGGGGCGTTTTCGGTCGTGGCTTTGAAATTTTGGTTGGGGAGGTAAAAATCTGGCATCGGCGGCCACCGACCACCTGTCACTCATTCTATGATCGCTTTTCTACTTTTCCCTTTCCCGCACTACTTTCCTCTCGATCCACTCTCAGGTCCCTGCTCGGGCGCCATCTGTAAGGAAGTTCCTGTCTCAGGCCGGGGTACAGCCTCTCAGTCTGTCCAGGGCCCGATCTTCCATACAGCAAATTTGTATTTTCAGACCAAAGAGAGGGATCGGGGCGTGTGTCAGGTGCGGGGTTCGCTCTGACTGAGGGCGGGGAAACCCGAGTGCGAAGGGATCGCGCGGGTGAGGGTCACCCGGCGACACACGTGGCTCGCCTAGTACAGATTACCCTAGGTTAGGTTTGCAGGGGTGTGGAAGGGGTGTATCCTCCACGGTGACCGGTCGTAACACGGGCGGCCTGGCTGTGGCCGCCGGCGGGGAAAACACGTGTTGTGGGGCCGTGGTCCCGGGGGGGGTAGGGTGTGCTCAACACCTCGTGGCGCGTGCGGGGCGTATGACCCGGGGGGGGGGGGGGGGCTCGGTGTACGTGGAGTGGAGCACGTGGTGTCGACTGTACCGTCAACGGGGAAGACTAGGTTAAGGAGGGAAACCAAGGGGGAAGGAGGGGCGTCAGGTTCGCAAATTCGTGGCGTCCGCGTACAAACTTTCTCGCTGGCGTCCCCAAGGATAGGGAAGGGGGTGTTCTACAGGAGGAGTTTTCTACCAGAGGGGGGGGGGGGGGGAGAGCTCAGTTCGTGGAAGCCGTGGCATCCGCGTACAACTCCACTGGCTGAGGTCCCCGGCATGCAAATGGCATATTTTTAATGGTACAATGACGAAGGGGAAGAGGTGAAAACCATCGGGCGGCGAATATTGGCGATGGTTATGTGCAATGGTCATAGATATGTGAATAATTGACATTTGTTTTAATTCAGTGATTTATTGTCTGGCTGCTTATCTATCTATACATATATGTGTGAAAATCTAATCCCTACGTCGCACCTATCTCCCTCTCACTCACTTACGCCAGGCCAGCTTACCCCTCTTGCTCCGTAGAACTCTGGTCCATCATCTCTTTTCTCTGCTCCGGCCGGCTCAGTCGGCCGTTCGAGCCTCTGCTCCCAGCTTCTGCCGCGACCCGGCGCTTTTGTCGCGTGTCTTTTTCTCTCGCTCTCCTTGGGTCGTGCGTGGGTGCTTTCGGCGCAGCTTTCGCTCTCCTCAGGGTCGTGCGTGGGCGCTATTGGCGCAGCTTTTGCTCTCCATAATTTTGGCAGCTGGCTCAGCCGGCCGTTCGAGCCTCTGCTCCCAGCTTCTGCCGCGACCCGGCGCTTTTGTCGCGTGCCTTTGCTCTCGCTCTCTTTGGGTCGTGCGTGGCTTGCTTCGGCATGTGAGGGTGGGTTTTGCATTTGTCTTCGCTTCGTGTCTCTGCTTCGGCCTCTGCTGCTGGGCTCTGCTCCAGCCTCTGCCGCTGCGTTTGCTACCAGTGATGCTCTCTGCTGGTCTCTGCCAGTGCTGCGCTCCCTTAAATAATACTTCCTTTTTCGTTCTCTTACTCTATATTTATGTTATTTGGATTAAGGCTTAATAGCTAGTGAACAAAAGGGGGAAGAAATTGAAATAAAAATATTCTTTGCAGGCTCCAGCCTGGTCTGTATCTCTTCGCCTCCCGGACGAATGCTGCTCCTTGTTGGCCTACGTCGTTGTGAAGGGGTATGCTCCTTCACAATTATTATTAATTAATTTTTTTATTTATTTTATTAAGAATGTTTATTTTTGAAAGGGCTTTTGTATCAATCAAGTTCAGCAGATCAAATGGAATTAATTTTAAACGATGTTTTCTTAATATTGTCCCTTCACTGAATATATCATTTTTTAATGAGTTTGATAGCAATTCAATTTCCTTAAAAAATGTTTAATTCATTATAAACTGTTTATTATTATTTTCAATCAATTCGTTTAATTTATTCTGAATTTTTATAAAATCCTAATGATCAGGGGTACCTGCTACCCATTTCCAAATGGTACCCAACTCATTAATTCCCCTTCTATTTCTCTTTGGGGCTAATTCTGAAATCATCAAATTTAATAAGTTAATATCCATTTTAATTTCCCATTCATTGTCCGAATTTATGGATTTATTAACATATTTGGATTCTATATTTATTATCTCCTTATAAAAACTTAAGTTAGTAATGTGATAAAGGTCAGCGTAGGATTCATAAGTGTAAACGTTCCTGTCGTCTCTAAGTAACAAGTAATCACTGTGCGTATAGTCAACGACTTCGGAAGTCTTATACAAAACGAGTGTCAATATAATTATATTTACATACATTTTCTGCAAAAATAAAAATAAATATTCTTAATGTTTTATATTGTCTATATGTATTATTCGGTTTCTGTTACTGATCATGATTTTGTTGTTATGATTTTCCTTAACTACCTTTTTTTTGTAACGGGGTTGTAGTTTGTTTCTTTCACCGAATTTTTGTTCAAAAACTAGTTCACCTACTGTATAGACTTTTCCTCTCCTATCCTTATTGTGTACCTTAAGCATTTTATTTTGAGCTGCTTTAAGTAATAATGGAACATTTTCGTGTTGGATTTTATTAAATAAGATGTCGTAAGGCATTTGATTTATTGTTGAATGTATTGTGTGGTTATATTCTTGCGCTGCCCTCAATATTATACCTGTATAGCTTGTTAACTTTAGTTCCTCTTTAACACATGGAGTGAACTCTTTCTACCTGACGTTTGGAAGTGCTATGCCTGGGATCAGCATAATAAACCGTTAAATTGCTTCGTTGTATGAAAGATCTAAATTGTGCTGAAGTAAAACTTGGTTCTTTATCTGTCATTATTGATGTCGCTAAAGGGAAATGTTGCAATATTTCCAATACCTTATGTTCAACATTTAGTTTATCTCTTTTACCACCAAGTATTTTGAATATGAATCAATACAGGTTATAAGTGTCAGATTTTGGGCATAGAATATGTCTATATGTAATTGCTCACCTTCTCTTGTCGGTATGGGAGCTTCTACTATTGGAATTTTTACAGGATGTCTATTATATTTATTCTTGTTACATATCTCACAACCTTTTATATATTCTTTTAATTTTTTGTATAGGTTTGGCCAATAATACAATTTAATTATCTGTTTGTAGTTTTCATCCAAACCTCTGTGCGCTCTGCAATGTGTTTCTTCTATAATTAAGGCTTTATCTTCTGGATTCTCAATATTTTGGAGGAATTTCTTCGTGAAGAGAAATTTGGTTATGAAATTATCCTTTAGTACTTTTTGAATAACATTTAGATCTTCTAATGTGCAATGTATTCCAGTGGTTATATTCTTTTAAAATATGCAGTAAATTCTCAACTGTGTCAAATTCAATTATATGTCGGGTATTTTCATGAATTCTTACTAGCTCATGAACTGTGATTCTAGCTTTTGCTATGAGTAACTGTTGCTTAAACTGATTTAATGGCTTCCTGGTTTCTTGAATGATGTTTTCAAAACTGCTTTCTGCTGAATGTTGGGTATTTAAGTCTGAATCTAATTCCACTTGTTCATCATCACTGTCTGTTATATGATTTATTTGAATTCGAGATAAAGCGTCTGCTACTACATTGGTTGAGCCTGGTTTATATATGATCTTTGGTGCAAAACTTTCAATAAAGTAGTACCACCGTTTCATTTCTATATTTTGATTGTTCTGTGACATGGTAAAGGACAATGGTTGGTGATCTGTTTGAATTTCAATTCTACTAACTCCGTATAAATAATTTCTTAAATTCTTCAGTGCCCACACTATTGCTAATAATTCTTTTTTGTTTGTGGCATAAAGTTGCTCAGTTTTGTTTAGGGTTTTGGAAATAAATGTTATGGGGTTCCCTTCTTGTGATAATACTGCACCTATTTCTATGTTTGATGCTATTTATCATACTCATTATACTCATCTTCTTCTTTCTAGATCAAGCGAAGGCCTCCCAGAAACACAGATGTGAAATCTATAAGATCACAATGGGAGGATCGTAGCGGACCTCCAGCAGCCAAAGCAGATGGAGATTTGAGGAGCTGAGAAGGCCACAACCAGAACCAGAACCAGAGTGGAATGCCAGAACGGAATGCCAATTATTGCAGAAACCTAAGCAGTGCCTGAATCGGATAAAGCCAAAGCCACAAGAGAGACAAGAGACGACCCGTAAGAGCATTTGTAACGGCTCAAACGTTCTTGAAATCGCATTTAGAGGTGAAGGTGCAACAGTAGGGGCATATCTGGTGGCATATCTGCAGCCAAAGCGGGCTAGCAAAGCGGCAGGGCAGGGTAAAGGCAAAATGGGTTACCGACCACCGAACAACCGAATACCGACTTGTGTGGGCGGAATGCACACTTTTGGCCCGCCTATCGGCACGATTGTGGACTGACAGATAGGATGATAGGATGATGAACTGGCACATCTAGATACTGTTTAGTTAGTGGTACTAAAATAAATCCCATATTGTTTAGTCCTTGGCCTGGTCGCCAACGATCCAACGGAATCCAGAATTTTCAAAATCGGAACAGCAATACCGAAGTTATATAATTGTGTAACGTTAAAGATTCATGTCATGGCCCAGATCTGCCACAAGAAAAGATTACAGTTGAATTGGCGAAAACGATGATTTTTCCACCGGGACTTTTAATGGACAAATAATTTAAATTAATTTGTGAAAACGGTCAAGTATGGTCACTCTGTGTGTAGTAGCTACCATCACTAACCATACAGTACATAGATGAGACATTTCATACAAACGGCTGTCGCAAGCGAAGTCTGAGATTTGCAGTACCAAGCGTTCGGCTCGGTACAGCAACTGTTCGGCTCATGACGCGGCGCTAGCCGAAGCCGACAGCAACGAAGCAATGGCATTGATGTGTGTGTTATTATACACAACAAATTTTTGATTGTAGGCATTGTCAGTTCTTGGGCTCTTGGGTTTTTGGTTTCTGTTTTATTTTGTCTTGCTTCAGCGTATTTGGATGTATGGGTGCACATATATGCTCACGTACATTATTTAAGTATTGCTGCTGGTAGAACGATAATTATGAATTATCATACTGTTCTATCATACTGTTACAAGTGTGTTTCAAAATTTCACCCCGCCCACTTCCGCCCACTCAAAGGACGAAAATCTGTGGCATGCACAATTTTAAAGATAAGAGAAAACTAAAGCCGCAGAATCATAGAGAATGAGAATATCTATCAGAGTGTTGAATCTGGATCAGATCGGATCTTAAATATAGTCAGAAGGAACAAATGAAATTTCAGTGGCCTTCCAAGCGCAGACTCATTCCCTCTCTCTCTCGCACACAGCCGTTTATGTATATGTAGGAAGTAGATAAAGACATGTAGAAACGGCAGATTTAAAAAATGTATGTAAACAAATATGGAAAAATCTAACAGATGTGGGTCCGGGGTTTATATTTTAATATTCCATTAGAAATAATAATAGTTCCGGTAATTTAGATTATGTTTTTAATGATTTATTGCTTAGATTAGTTAGATTGTTAGGTTTATATCTTAATTAATTCTTGTTGAGAGCGTCGTTTCTCGCGCACGTCTTGTCTCGTCGTCGTTAATTCTTCTTCTTTTTTATATATGGCAGGATCGTCGTTGTTCGATCAGCTGCTTTTGGGAGGGCAGGCCCTGCAGCGTTACCATACCATTCCCACAAGTCGGCCATCCTACACTGCATTCGTCCCGAATGCGTCGTCGTCATCATCTTCATATGGCATCCATGGTTTCATCTCGTCGTCAATCATTTCTTTAATCTTGATGTCTGCTTTTATGCGCATCTTTGTACCTGTGAGTAACTCGAATGGCGTCAACTTAGTACTTCTACAGAACGTTGAATTGATAGTTTGCTGTACGCTGCTAACAAACATGTACCATTTGCAAGGATTATCAATTGAGAGTTTTGATAAAACTGCAATGATCGTCGAATTCAGTCTTTCCACTTGGCCGTTGGCCAGTGGTAGACCTGTCGTTATTGCATGATGCTTAACGTCTTCGCTATCGCAGTAATACTTAAACTCGTCGGATGTGAATGCTGACCCTTTGTCGGAAATGATTTGTAGTGGATTTCCAAATACCTTACTCCGATCTTGAAGTCTTCCTATTGCCTCTTTTGCTGAAGTCGTCTTCGTCGGATACAGCCAAGAAAATTTGGTAAAACTGTCGATTACTGCCAGTATGTGCTTATATTGCTTGTGTGTTGATTCGAGTCGACCTAGAAAGTCGATGTGGTACGTCTGTAAGGGTTGTTCTTCTTTGGGCAAAGGATGTAGTTCTCCTTCTTTTTTCCCTGCTTCCGGTTGGAAACAATGCATGGAATGCAGCAACTTATGTGTTTCTGAACTTTCTCCTTCCGGCTCTGTGCTCGACGTCGTAGTGGAAGTCTTGTAGCATGAGTACCCAGCGAGCTACGCGTGTGCATACGTCTTTTTTATCGAGTGTCTTTGCCAGAGCATTGCAGTCCGTAATCAGTTTAAAATGTAGACCTAGTAAATACACACGGAATTTTCTCAAGGCTAACTCGTAAGCTTTCTTTCGGCATCGGACGTCTTCTTACTCATATAGTAGACAGGGTGTAACTGGTTATCGTCAGGCGACTTTTGCAAGAGAACACGGCCATCAAATGGCTGCAATGTATCGTCAAGAAGATACTAGTGGTGGGGAAAATACCACACGTTTGGCTTAAAGCAAGGATAGTCTTCATCCCCAAAGCAGGAAAAGCCTCGCATTCAACTCCAAAGAACTTCAGACCTTCAACTATAAGTCCGCAGTTGTTGTCAGGATCACAACATGCCTACCGAAAAGGACAATCCACGGAAACGGCACTTCATGCAGTAGTCTCAGTAATAGAGAATTCTCTACACCTCCAAGATCCTTAATAGCCTTTCTCGATATCGAGGGAGCCTTCAACAATGTCGTGCCGGGTGCCATTACGGAAGCGCTGACTGACCTGGGGGTGGACCGTCACTTGGTGATGCTCATCGATCAATTGCTTATATGCTTATATGGTGACATCATCGATGGGATCGTCCACCTAGTCAAGGTATGTCAACAGAGGCATCCCGCAAGGTGGTATCCTGTCTCCTCTTCAATGGAACATAGCAGTCAACAAGATCCTATGTGACCTGGAGGGGGGCTGCAAAGTTGTGGCATACGCGGATGACGTTGCAGTTTTTTTTTCGGGGAAATATCCTCAAACACTCTGCGTCCTAATGACCGCAAAGCTCGCCAAACGGTCTAAATGGACGGAATCTCGAGGACTGTCAGTTAATCCCTCGAAAATTGAACTTGTGTTATTTACAAATAAATATAAGATTCCGCCTCTCACGGACTACTGCGTCCCAAGGGAACATACAGACACCAGAGACGAATGGCTCGGGGGACCTTCAGGCCCACAAAGGGCCATAAGCAACTTCACAGATGGATCGAAGCTGGATAACAAGGAGGGAGGAGGAATCTACTCCGAACAGCTAAACATACGGCACTCCTTCAGTCTCCCAGATCCCTGTAGCGTCTTCCAGGTCATTGAAATCAGGGAAGCACTGAACTGCCTTCAGGAAGTTACCATTATGGCAGCCAATGTAAACATATACATGATAGCCTAGCCGCGATAAAATCGCTAAATGCGAATGACTCGAACTCGGCCACCGTGGCAGACTGCCGGAAATCTCTTCACGAGATGGCTCAGAAATTTGTTATCAACCTTATATGGGTTCCGGGCCATCGGGACATCGAAGGTAACTGCATAGCAGACGAGTTGGCCAGTTCAAGATAAGGAAGATATTCGTATGCATATGGCCACCTGTAAGCCTATCATAAAAGAGCAATATAAGCGACCTGGCCGACTATAGATATAAAGCGCACCTCTGAGCTATGCAGGCTCGCCAGAAGAAGGTGTAGCTCAGTCATACGCTCCCTTACAGGATACTGGCTAATAGGCACCCACGCAAACAGGCTGGGCGCCCCATATAACGATTTTTGCCGAAGCTGCAGAGATAAGGAAGAAGAAGAGACGGTGGAACACCTGTTCTGCTAATGTCCTCAATGTCCTCAATCTGTCCCAGAAAGATAGCAAAATTTATAAGAGCAGCCGGATCGGATAACTGCTGACATTAAGGTCTCACGACGCGGAAATGGGAAAGATTATCTTGCGGTATGACAACGGGCCAAAACCGGCCTATGTGTGGCGGGCTCCTGGCGAAACCTGGCGATAACCTAACCTTCCTATGCGAAATGAAAAGTAAACGGTTTTTTATACAACAAAACGAGTGTTAATTTCAAAAGGAAAAAATAGATGACTTATTCGTCCATTAAGATAAATTTGACACCATTACCAGGGCAATTTAGCTTGTGACTTATAAATATTTTAAATTTTTTTTTAAACCAACCTCAAATTTGACTCGGAAAAAATTGGTCAGGACAAATTCACTTTTCGGATTCGTGACAACAGCTGACGGAGATCGATTCGTTTATCGGATCTGGCAAAAAATAAATTTTTGTGCATAGCAGCACAAATAGTATTAAATGACAGCGCAAAAATACAAATAACAGCTCGCAAATTGCGCATAAAGCCTAGTATTCAGTAACGAAGGAATGGCTATCGAGAGAAATCAGGGCTGATCTTCGTATGAAACCGATAAAAATATTCTGCCAGCAGAATGATTCCTCTAGGGTGGTTGTATTCAGTACGAGCAAAATAATTGCCGATATAGGCTGAAAAAGTATTTCATGTTATTTGTGGTATTCTGCCAGGCACGACAAATTTATTTAGCCGGTGAAATAAAATAAGTGGTGTGCGTGCATATGTGTTTGATTACAATCGAAATCGAAACGTAAACACAAAGCTATGGAGTTCAAAAAGCAAAATATAAAAAGATTGTGCGAGTTTACCGACGAGGAGATTATATTATTATTAAAGGAATTCGAGCAGAGGCAGTTTCTATTGAATTTGGCGGATAAAAAGCAATTTGATGCAAACGCAATAAGAGGCGCATGGGAGTCTGTGGCTGCAGTGATGAATAGAGAGTACAATTTCAAATAATTATAAAATTTAGATGAATGTTCATAGGTACATATGTATTCCAGGTGATACGTGCAAAAAAGCTTGGAAATGGTTGAGGGATGAAATTTAGGTGATAGATAGGGAATAAAAAATAGTTCATTGCATTTCTGTTCCGCAAAAATGTATTTATACAATATTGCGGTGCTTTATCCGTGCATTGTCGTACCCAAGCACCACAGCACCCACAAATAAAACATTTCTGCTTGCTTTGATACAAAATTTAAATTCTTAACTGTGTTTTTTTTTTACACAGTGTAACCGTAGGGCATGCACACCGGGTACACTCGGTCGCTAGTATTTTTATATTGCAAATTCTGCCAGCAGAAGTTTTGCTGGTCTGAATACTAGGCTTTACAGAACAGTTTTCTGAAGGGTGATGTTTCCCGCCAAATGTACTTCAAAATATAAGTGCAAAAATTAATTGTTTTACCATTAGAAATTACCACTGTGCTACCTGCTCGTCTGTTATAATCATGATTATATAAAGGTTTCGCGTGCTATTTTTCCCCAAAAAAAAACAAAAACACAAGATCGACCGGACAGAATATGAAAGATATAAAACAAAATAGCTTTGACTAGCTCTCGCACATATAAATATTGCACGGGTTAAGCACAAGCTGAGGTGTCTAGCCTAGTGCTGCGCTGATGATGTCGCGGCAGCTGCTTGCCCACCCTACCATGATCACCTGCGCCGCATGACCAAATTAGTGGCCGATGATCCCTGTTACACCCCCAGACCTACCCTACTTCCATACTTCGACTAGTCATGGCTTCCACAACACTACACGAACTAGAACATATTAGAATTCATTTAAAAACACTTATTTATTATCGTACATATATTCATGTTTCTTCACTAACTCTAAAATTCCACCATGATCTGCCCAGACGGCTACAACTTACATGAAAAACTTAGATGCTAAGGAAAATGGTATTAAAACTAAAAATAGCTGTAAGCTGTGGTTATAAAATTGTTGATAAAAGAGTATGGGGTACGTTTTATTGGTGAACGTCTATTATGGAATTAGATCAGTGCCTATGCACCATCGTGTATTTCATTTATTGTTTTTTTTTTTTTTTCTTTTTGTTCTCTTCTCAAACCTTAGTCTAACGCTGCTGTTATATTAATATAAATTACTATAAATAGGTTTTCCATTTCTTTTTTTTTGTTCTTTCTTCTTTTCGTTCCCACCTACTCTTAAATTAATCTACTCCCGCTCTCTTAATCTCGTATGGCTCTTCCTATCTTCTCCGCTTAGCAGTTCCTTCGTCGGCGATGCTTTTGCTCGCTTACTCCTCCATTCGGCTCGCTGCTAACTGTCTTCGGCCCTTCTTTCTTTCTTTATCTCCGCTTTTCGAGCGCTCGCACTTACTCGCTATCTCTTTTTCGCTTTAATTAGAAGGCCGGTAATTAGCTCTTCTACCGTTTAAATTCCCTGCCTTGGACTTGCACTAATTTATGATCTGCATATCATATGGACCACTTTCCTATCAGGAATACACTGCCCCACCCACATCGTCGCCTAGAGTTAGCTAAATATTCTTGGACAGGTTGAGGTTAGGTTTAATTAGAATAACCAGGGTCCAAAAATAAGGCACTTTTTCCCCTTCGCTCTGGTCCTCGGGAAATGGGTCGCAGCGTCCACTTCCGGCTTATCACTGGGTTTTCCCGCGTTCGCACTCCCGATTTTAAGTTAGCGACTCCAGCGACGTCGATCTGGCTGCTCGCGCGCGTACGTACTGGAGTGACCTTTTGTTACCGTCCCCTTTTCCTCGATCTTCCGAAGTGACGCCCTGCAGAACAACAAAAATATGGGATATCCCATTTGCTTGTGCTTACCCTCGGGATTTGGCCACCAATGCCTATTTCTCTTGGAATTGTTTCCGTCTAATCACTGCTAGCACACCTCACTAGTGTTATTGACTGTTTTTTTTCCTTTTTTTTCACAATAAAAACTCTTTGCTCCTATTGCGGATGATGTTGCCAGCTCGAGAGCCAAATTCCAAAAGGAAGCTGAACACTCTCCGAGATATCACGAGCCCTGTTGGATCTACCAACTGACGTTCAAATGACACTCCCTTTGTCATCGCTTTCCCCTTTTTTCTTATACCCATATGACATTAGACTTTGAAGCTGGACTAACTTGAAAAATAGAGACAGCCTTATGAAAAAACTATGCAGTGAGAGCGAGACAGATATATGCGTCCAGTTGTTTTTCCAGTTGAGCTGGGAGCAGCGCTGCGGCAGAGATTATCGATTGCTATAGTTTCTAGATACGATTTTGCTGGCTTGGTGGCAATGTGTGTTGTATAATATCATAAATGCAGTGTTTATAATTCGAAAAAAGAGGAAGAAGAAGATGAAAAAATGTAAACAACTAAAAAAATGGCAAGCATATTGGATTTAAACTGATGAAAAATGCTTTGTGCAGCTTTTTTAATAGTTCAAAATAATCATATGATTGCGTGTCACATGCTGCAACAGCAGAACAAAAACGAGGCGGAACGTTATGAGCCGCGTCTGCGCCGCGGCTCTACTTTATACCCGGTACTCAGTCAGTATATATGTATGTGAGCTTGTTGTAATTTATTACATGTTCGCAAAAGGAAAATATTAAATTTTAGCCAAAAAAAAACAATTTAAGTCGAACCTTTTCGGAGATTTTGATCTATTAGATGTTTCCATATTGGTTAACATAAATTTTTTACATCTGCCATTTCTACATGTTTTTATCTACTTCCTACATATACATACACGGCTGTGTGCGAGAGAGAGAGGGAATCAGTCTGCGCTTGGAAGGCCACTGAAATTTCATTTGTTCCTTCTGACTATATTTATGATCCGATCTGATCCAAATTCAATACTCTGATAGATATAGTAATTTTCTATGATTCTGCGTTTTTGGTTTTCCCGTATCTTCAAAATTGTAGATTTTCATCTTTTGTGGGGGCGGAAGGGGGCGTGGCCAAATTTTAAAACAAACTCGTCTCGGTTTGATATCACAGGAGCTTGGATAGAAAGTTTGGTGGTTCTAGCTCTTATAGTCTCTGAGAACTAGGCGTCAAAAAATTCGATCAGGCATAGCGCCTACCCCTGTGTGTGAGAGAGAGCGAGAGGGAACGATGCATTTCGAAATTGTTTTCTTCATTGTGGCTATATTTATGAGTCGATCTGATCCAGATTCAACACTCTGATAGATATTGTCATTCTCTACGATTCTGCGTTTTTAGTTTTCTCGTATCTTTAAAATTGTGCATGCCACAGATTTTCGTCCTTGGAGTGGGCGGAAGGGGGCGGGGCGAAATTTTGAAATACATTTGTAACAGTGCGATAGGACAGGAGTCTGGATACAAAATAGTGTTCCTCTAGCTTTTATGGTCTTTGAGCTATAGGCGCTAATGAAGACGGACAGACGGACAGACGGACGGACAGACAGACATAGCTATATCGACTCGGCTATTGATGCTGATCAAGAATATATATACTTTATGGGGTCGGAAACGCTTCCTTCTGGGTGTTACACACATTAATTTTTTGCACAAATCTAATATACCCCTTTACTCTTCGAGTACCGGGTATAAAAAGAGAAAGATTTGGTCGGCGAAATGGCTATTGAAGGGCGAGTTAGAAGGTAAGTACATAAGGTAAGTACAGGTAAGCCTGCTTTAGGTGTTTGATTCTATATCGGGTATGCGAAGAATCCTAAACGTAAGGGGAGTTCTTAACAAGATTTATTAGGAACACTGTAACTTCCTCCGTTCAAAACATTTTTAGTAACAATTTTTGTACAGTATACAAATGCTTCCCGCCGCAAAACAAAACATATGTTCAACTACTGCGCGACGTTTACCAGCATTAATTTATCGATTACTATCATGCTATCTCTCCCTTCGCAGCAAATTTAGCAAAGTCTAATGTCATATGGGCATTAGCACATCTCCCCACTGGCGCTAGAATAAGATCACCCACAGAGAGAGCCAATATTTTGATTTTCGGGTACAGTTTTAGAGCGCCTGACGCTAAGCCCGCCGTAACAGAGCCCCTACATTTTTCTAACCACTTAGCTGTTTCAAGCGTCACTACAGAATTGGTTGAAAAAGTAAAACGCAAAAGTAAATGAAACCCGGAACCTGCCTGAATACCTTACGAATTTTTGCTGCACACATGTTACCGAATGTCAAATTCATTCAATAATTCATTTAATTACTTTCACTACTTTTATTTTGAACGCATCGAAAAGGTGATAATTAGCGAAAAAGCTCCAAGTACGTCGAAAAAAAAGAGGTAAGAAAACTTAACTGTATTTTTAAGTAACGCAATACTGTGCATTTTGCTGTGATAAAGAAATTAATTCGATTTGTACAGTTACTACAGAAAATTAACAATATGTAAAGGCAATAGTAGCACTACTATTATTTTGGACGCAACTGTACCTTGCGCGGAGATGCTTCGCTCACAACTGCTGCAGACTGAGATTTATGAAGGAAGCAAAGATGGCTAGAGAGCAAGTGCGGCTACCTTGTTAAGTATACCTTGGGGGAGTTGAACAATTTAAAGTCTCAAGAACTGTGTTTACCCTTGATTTCGCTTCAAGGATTCGACGACTGAATATAGCTCTCTGTCACATTTCCCATTTTTCATTTCCAATTCCAATTCCCATTGGTTAATTTTAGTTAATGAATAACTAAGCTAAAATATATATTTCTTTTCTAAAATGTCCGATAAACCATTAGAACAATCTATGAGCAAGATCCAGCTCGAAGATATGCCAATTGAAGAGGAGTTTTACGACTTTAACAACATCAACATTCCTGTCGACATGGCCTTGGGAGCTACGGGTACCGAAGAAGATACTAAAGAAATCAGTGAGTTCGATTAGATTATGACTGGAATCCAAGAGCGGATGTCGCGGGTCATGAGACGCGTGAGTTTAAGCTGTGCCATGATGAGTATGAGGCCAAGCAAGCGGGTGGTGCACTGGAAGAGATGACTGAAGGTCCTTTATCTCTTCAAATAACTGATGAGATCCTGCCAGAAGAGGGGGAAGAGAACTAAGGACCGACCAGTGAATGCCAATTCAAAACGAAAAGCCCAAGAAGACTAGTCTACTTCTGAAACAATTACAACAATTATTAACAATCCCCAATATTAAATATTGACTTAATAATAATTCAATAATAAAAACACGAAATAAATAAATTTTCCCCACCTTGTAGAGTAGTATATTCTCCTCTGTATAAATGAATTTCATTCTTAAACTGAATCTGCGCCCAAAATAAACTATCAATCTTATGAATCCTGCCACAATAATTTGTGCCCTTCAATTCACCATTTATTTGAGACTTTCTTGAGAATTTCAAGACATACTAATTTTACCATGGTTAAGAACAAGTTTATTCGAATTTTAGTTTGACACTTTTTAAAGAAGCTCCCAAAATGCTTTCAAATTTACCAATTGAGATTCTTTGCAACTGGTGATCACTATAAAGCCTTAAATCAATTAAAATCTCTTTGTCATTTCAAAAAATTGGTCTTTCGGTTGACAACGTGTTTGGATAACTGTATCCAACCGATCACCACTTGCAGAGGTTTGTTGACATTATATTGAAGCAAGTGTTTTTATACCCGGTACTCGAAGAGAATAGGGGTATATTAGATTTTTTGAAAAAATGGATGTGTGTAACACCCAGAAGGAAGCGTTTCCGATCAGATCAGAATCTGGATCAGATCGGATCATTAGTATAGCCAGAAGGAACATATGAAATTTCAGTGGCCTTCCAAGCGCAGACTCATTCCCTCTCCCTCTCGCACACAGCCGTGTATGTATATGTAGGAAGTAGATAAAGACATGTAGAAAAGGCAGATGTAAAAAATGTATATACACAAATATGGAAACATCTAATAGATAAAAATCTCCGAAAAGGTACGACTTAAATTGTTTTTTTTTGGCTAAAATTAAATTTTTTCCTTTTGCGAACATGTAATAAATTACAACAAGCTCACATACATATATACTGACTGAGTACCGGGTATAAAGTAGAGCCGCGGCGCAGACGCGGCTCATAACGTTTCTCCTCGTTTTTATTGTTATCTTCAGTTTTTCTCGGCTTGTTCTGTGGCGGTGTTTTGTCCTTTTGTTTTGAAATATAAACATTATTGAATGTTATATTTGTTGTAATTGGAAAATTTATGTTTATAAAAGGACGTGGGTCGGAAGACGAGGCACGGGAGTACCCCGCCTTTTTCGGACCCACCCCGCCACGTGTTTTAGTAAGTGCTTTAGAAGCCATTGGAAAAAGTTTAGTTGGTAGAAACATGTTTTAAAATCACAAAACAATTTTTTAAATTTACACAAAAATGTATGTTGTGTCTTAGGCAAAACCCGAAAACAAACTGCAAATTACAAAGTACTTGTATTACTTTGACATTTTTCGAGGAGATTACTGGGATCGGCTGTGCTGCTGAAAAGTATATACATATAATATTATTGTATGCTCAAAATGGAATTTACCTTCCATTAAAGTTATCCAGCAGCCAAAGCAGACGGAGATTTGAGATGCTGAGAAAGGCAGAAACAAAACGGAATGCCAATTATTGCAGAAGCCTAAGCAGTGACTGCCTGCCTCCAACGAATCGGATAAAGCCTAAGCCACAAGCCTATCGACACGATTGTGGACTGAGAGAATCCCTGATATTTAGGCACTAACCATTTCTGGGGACAGCTCAACCTGATGTAGACGAGGCCACTCCTCAGAATTCTTGTGCAGAAATTGCGGCCCATCTGTCCACAATGAGCTTCTACACCTTCTACGTCTGTTCTGCGTGACACTAATAGCCTATTTACACTACGGTGAGTTACTTATCGATAACCGCGAAAACTCAATAACTCAGAACTGGTGTCTTTTGTTTAGAGTATTAAATTACACAAATATGAACAGCGACAAAGCATTTGTGCTTTATTCGGCACAGCTAGATGCAACGATGCTGCGGTGTATTGATTTGGCGACAATGTCTGCTCAAACTATGGAATATTTGGATACAATTTTAAATACACGCATTTGGACCCAAAAATGGGCATTTCGTTTTCAAGTGCTTCTATTTTATAATAATATTGAATTATAATAGCCGCGATATGGATCTTTTCGGGAGGAGGACGTTGCGAAGAACTCTGATGCCTTTTTTAAGGAAAATTTGCTCATGGAAAGGCGTGCGTTCAACAAACTTGATGGACTGTTGCCCAAACTCCAAAAGAAAGATACTCCTTTTCGAGTGACAACTATATGTATGTAACTAAATGTATTACAAGACCGATGACGTAAGAAAAGTCCCCCACTGCATGTCCACAATCTAAAGACTTTGGTCTCTTTCAGGGTCTGGATTGCTGCTCAGATCTTGCCATATCCTTTCACTATGTGGCGCCCAATATGTGCTGTACTATCTGATCTATCACTTGAAGCCATATGGCCTGCAGAGGTCACTGGAATGCCTGCCCGCCAAGCTGCCAGTGGGTCAACTTCTTCCAGCTCCCGTTGAGCAAGCAGCGGCCAGCAACGAGGATTCTGTGGATGACTACGATAGACTAGTAACCACCACAACCACTGCGGCGCCCAAGGAGCCCAATGCTAGGGAAATGGACTCTAGAGAGGTGGAAAAGGAAAAGGCTAAATATAGCAAACGGATCTCGAAGGAAGCTGCTTCCAGGGATACCAGGGAAATCGACGAAAATTCGGTCTCAAGTGATGAGGAGGCCAACGAGGAAGAGGACGAAAAATCTAAAGAATAAAGCAAACGGAAATACTCGCCTTGTAGATCACTTTAATTTTTAGGTGTTAAGCAATTGATCATTTACATGTTAAAATAGAAGTAAAATGTATTAACTATTATCACTATCCATACAGTATATAGATGTGCCAGTTCATACAAACGGCTGTCGCAATCAAAATTTCAGATGCCGCCCCAGTGACGTCACGGGAGCGGACCGAACGCAACGTTCGGCGTTCGGCTCATGATGCAAAGCGAGCATCGTCCAGTAATACACAATTTGTAATTGTGTGCTTTGTTGTCTTTTTGTCTTGTCTTCTTGGTTGATATTTTGGTGGTGGTTTTTCTGTTTTCCAGCTTCAGCGTATTTGAATGTAAGGGTACACAGGAATGCTCAATTACTTTGCGTGCGTGTGTTATGGGCGCAAGGACTGATTTTTCGGAGTTTTTGGATTTCTGTACCCTTTACTTTAGGTCTTTTAGAGTGGGCACATTTTGAAGAAATTTTCATTGTTATATCAGAATAACTGTTGTTATACCCGGTACTCGAAGAGTAAAGGGGTATATTAGATTTGTTGAAAAAATGGATGAGTGTAAAACCCAGAAGGAAGCGTTTCCGACCCCATAAAATATATATATTCTTGATCAGCATATATAGAAGAATCGATATAGCTATGTCTGTCTGTCCGCCAGTCTGTCCATCTGTCCGTCCGTCTTCATTAGCGCCTATATCTCAGAGACCGTAAAAGCTAGAGCAACCGAAACAGCTATTATATGCTAATTTTATTCGATGTACTATAAACGAATAGAATGAACGAATCTTAATGTGTAAAAATACAAAAAGTATAGCATTGTAAGGAACCTATTTCAGGCTGGGGTGAAATCAGCTTGTCCAGGGTCCTCTACAAGAAATTTTTAGTTGATAGGGGGACTTTAGGCGGGGGAAAGAATAGGTGGCGTGATCGAGGTGGTGCGGGGGGTGTGATTTCTAGTTTGGTGTGAAGTACCAAGGGTATGCCGGGGGAGGCGAAGGGAGGACCACGTGGCGTGGGGGTGATCCGTCGGGCTGTCGACGCAGGGGAGAGGGTTCTCACAGAGTGATCCACCGTCGCTGAACTCTCGGGGTTACGGTTCTGAGGGGGGGAGACGGGATATCGAACGATGCGTAGTCGCTAAAGTTCTCAAAACTACTGGTCTAGGGTCTGAGACGGGGATAGAACGATGCGTAGTCGCTAAAGTTCTCAAAACTATGGGCCAGAGGAGATGGAGACGGGATATAGAACGATGCGTAGTCGCTAAAGTTCACAATTCCACGACTCAGAGGGACGGGGATGGGATATGGAGTGATTAATGAACAAATAATAACGCCAGGAGTTGTGTCGTTTCTTATTGTATCTTTATTGTTAATCGAAGTACCTACGCTGCGACCCTGGATGCACCACTGGATCTAGATTCGAACTTACGTGTAAAGACAGCGGGATCGAGGACGCGCGTAGTCATAGATTTAGACGGCGCGGGGCAAAGAAATGCCAATGTTCGGCGGCGCGTTCGAGGAATGTCCGTTAGGAACCGAGGCGGAAGTCAAACAGCTTATTACGTACACGTGTCGCCGTGGCTTGTTACGAGCGGAGGGTTTCGGAGGGTTTCGTTTCGGTGCGTGCGCGTTGCTCTCTGGTTCTCGTCCAAGTGAAGGCTCGCCGGTCGGTCGGCTTCCTTCCCTCCTTTTTCGATATCGTCCGCCTATCGATCGCGGTTTTAAAGTGACCGTAGGAAATACCATTCAGTATCTTTTATTGGTCTTAACGCCTTCATTGGCAGACTAAATTAAATAATAATAGCGAGTTTCAGTTCGCAATTAATACTAACTTATTGTCTAAGAAGAAATGAAAAATAGTCGGGATAATCGGGTAATAATAAGTTTGAGAAAAATAAACTAAGTATAAACACTTCCTGTGGCTCCATATGAGGCTTATTCTAGCGTTTCGTGGGGGTATGTGCCAGGGTTGGCGGAACGTCTATTATCCAGGGCTGGCGAGTATCTCATGGCTTGTAAGGACCGATTGGATCCTTACACCCCCCCCCCCCCCCCACTTTCTTCCGGGGTGGACAGAAAGGCGGCCGTTCATGGCGCGGGTGATCGGTTCCTAGAACATGTTTCTGGGCTTAACAAAGTAGACGGGTTATATTAATCTGATTTGCTTATGCCTATTGGTCTCGGTGGTGCGACCTTACAAACATTTCCTACCTTTATATGCTTACTGACGACAGAGTACAATGGAATACAATGGATGAATAGACTATGGTTGATGTGATTATTACTACGTTGTGGTATACATGTGGTCAACCAGGCTGGGGCGTCTTCGGGGTTGGTCGGGCTGGCATGGTCTTCGATGTCTTAGTTGTCATGGAGCTCTCGGACGTCGGACATATTCGCGGTTCTTCGTTTTAGGTTCGCTTGGTGCTGGAGGCGGACGACGTTTGGCGAGTTGAAGCACTGTAGTTGGTAGCACCTTGTCTATGAACTCGGGGATATGATGTGCTATGTCTGAGGGCCAGGGTTGTTTGTCCTTTTCTGACTCGCCTTCTGCAAGTATCTTAATTCCAGGGTCGAAGGTTTGATTGGTGTACTCTGGAAGGATGGTCGTGTCGAAAGGGTTGGAGGAGTCTGGGCCAGTGCGATCTTCGGTAATGTTGGCAGTGATAGGAGTAGTGTCGGCCATGATCGCGGGATACCGCGGTAAGGGTTCTGCTTCTATCTGGGTCTCGAGTACCGGTGTACCCTCGTCCCACGGTGCCTTAATGTTTCCGTCTTCTATCATCTCAGCTGGTATCCTGGTTCTCATGATCTCCGTCGAAGTTGCAGTGTGGATGCATTGCGTTGGTATTCCCTCGTTCGTTGTCTCGGGTGCAGTCGTCACGCTCGTTGTCCTCGTGGACATTCTCCTGATCGTGTGCGCCGTCGGCGTCCTTGTACCAGAAATTTCCGTTGACATTATAGTAATCATGTTTTCAGTTGGGGTCCTTGTACTCGTAGTCTCCGTTGATATTCTCGTGGTCCTGTTCTCCGTGGGTGTTGTTTTACTCGTGGTACCTGGTGATATGCGGTTGGTGTCGGTTGGTGTCCTTATACTCGTAGTTTCTGTTGGCATGCTCGTGGTCTTGTTCTCCGTGGGTGTCGTTATGCTCGTGGTCCCCGTTGATATGCTCGTGGTCGTGTTCTCGGGTGTTTGGTTCTGGATTCGATGCTCTGTGGGTGACGGCGTGGCCGTGTTCTCTGGTGCTTGTCTTTGGGTCTGGTTCTCGGTGGTTGACGGCGTGGCCGTGTTCTCTGGTGCTTGACTCTGGGTTATGTTCTCGGTAGGTAATCTCGTAGCCATGTTCTCCGTCGTTCGTTTTCGATTCTCGTTCTGGGTTGAGGGTCTCGTAGACGTGGTCTTCGTCGTTCGTTTTCGATTCTCGCTCTGTATTGGGGGTCTCGTAGCCGTGGTCTTTGTTGCAGGTGTCGTAGCCGTGTTCTCTGTTGCTGGTGTCGCCGCCGTGTTCTCTGTTGCTGGTCTTTGAATCTTGTTCTCCGCTGATGATTTCGTAGCCGTTGTCTCGGTCTCTTGTCTTGGTTCTTCCTTCTGCGACCCTTGGACTTGTACATGTCTGATGGTAGCCACTGATTCGTTGGTACCGCAATAACTTCGTAAAGGTAGAATTTTAGTGCCGCATTGTATCGTGGTTTCCATGGAGCACAAAAAGTCCATTCCTAGAATAACGCTCTCGACCATGTTCGGTAGTATTAGGAGGGGTATCTGTACCTTGTGCGTGTGTAGTTGGGTCGATGCGAGCAAAATTTGTGTTATTTTCCTCATTGACCCATCAGCTAGCCGGATCTGCATCAATGTAGCGTGTACGTTCGTGCTCGTGGTCAGTTGTTGCGCCAGTTCTTCGCTCACGAAGCTTCGGGTTGCGCCCGTGTCGACGGTGGCCTCCGCTGTTCGTCCTTCGATTGTCACCATCGCTACTATCTGGCCGTCGTGTACACGCAAGGGTCTCTTTCGTCTTGGGTTTGTAGTGGCGTCGCTCCCGGCTGATCCCGTCTCAGTCGAGGACGCGACTAGTTCCCGAGGCTTCGCGTCTACAGCATTGGATGGTCCTCACGTTCCGCTCGCCACATACCCAACAGAAAAGAATGTGAATGATCGAGGTGGTGCGGGGGGTGTGATTTCTAGTTTGGTGTGAAGTACCAAGGGTATGCCGGGGGAGGCGAAGGGAGGACCACGTGGCGTGGGGGTGATCCGTCGGGCTGTCGACGCAAGGGAGAGGGTTCTCACAGAGTGATCCACCGTCGCTGAACTCTCGGGGTTACGGTTCTGAGGGAGGGAGACGGGATATCGAACGATGCATAGTCGCTAAGGTTCTCAAAACTACTGGTCTAGGGTCTGAGATGGGGATAGAACGATGCGTAGTCGCTAAAGTTCTCAAAACTATGGGCCAGAGGAGATGGAGACGGGATATAGAACGATGCGTAGTCGCTAAAGTTCACAATTCCACGACTCAGAGGGACGGGGATGGGATATGGAGCAATTAATGAACAAATAATAACGCCAGGAATTGTGTCGTTTCTTATTGTATCTTTATTGTTAATCGAAGTACCTACGCTGCGACCCTGGCTGCACCACTAGATCAAGATTCGAACGTACGTGTAAAGACAGCGGGATCGAGGACGCGCGTAGTCATAAATTTAGACGGCGCGGGGCAAAGAAATGCCAATGTTCGGCGGCGCGTTCGAGGAATGTCCGTTAGGAACCGAGGCGGAAGTCAAACAGCTTATTACGTACACGTGTCGCCGTGGCTTGTAACGAGCGGAGGGTTTCGGAGGGTTTCGTTTCGGTGCGTGCGCGTTGCTCTCTGGTTCTCGTCCAAGTGAAGGCTCGCCGGTCGGTCGGCTTCCTTCCCTCCTTTTTCGATATCGTCCGCCTATCGATCGCGGTTTTAAAGTGACCGTAGGAAATACCATTCAGTATCTTTTATTGGTCTTAACGCCTTCATTGGCAGACTAAATTAAATAATAATAACGCGTTTCAGTTCGCAATTAATACTAACTTATTGTCTAAGAAGAAATCAAAAATAGTTGGGATAATCGGGTAATAATAAGTTTGAGAAAAATTAACTAAGTATAAACGCCTCCTGTGGCTCCATATGAGGCTTATTCTAGCGTTTTCGTGGGGGTATGTTCCAGGGTTGGCGGAACGTCTATTATCCAGGGTTGGCGAGTATCTCGTGGCTTGTAAGGACCGATTGGATCCTTACAGCATACATGACTTCACATGAGAAAACTTGGTGGAATTGGACAAATTATACATACTTATTGAGGTTTCACTGTACTCGCTAATCAGTAGCACCCGAAGCCTATAGGTGCTGCATTTGCTTCGGTAAAGCTATCATTGGCCCAAATTGTGCAATTCACAAGACGCCTTGTACTGGCTGGAAAGGGATAAATCTACCCGCTATAGCAACGTCTGTGGCCAATAGGGTTGCTGAAATCCAGGAGGATTTATTATTATATATTATATACATATAATATTATTGTATGCTCAAAATGGATTTTACCTTCCATTAAAGTTATCCAGCAGCCAAAGCAGACTGCTCAAACTGTGGAGTTTTTGGATACAATTTTAAATACACGCATTTGGACCCAGGTAAGAAATTGGCATTTCGTTTTCAAGTGCTTCTATTTTATAATAATATTGAATTATAATAGCCGCGATATGGATCTTTTCGGGAGGAGGACGTTGCGAAGAACTCTGATGCCTTTTTTAAGGAAAATTTGCGCATGGAAAGGCGTGCGTTCAACATACTTGATGGACTGTTGCCCAAACTCCAAAAGAAAGATACTAATTTTCGAGTGACAATCCCTCTGGAGAAGAGAATAGCCATCGCCTGGGATCCTCTGCGGAATATCGTACGGTAATGAGTCTATTTTCTGTGTCAAAAGCCATTTCATGAACATAAATAATTTAAAATGTGCCAAAAGTCCAGAAATGCCTGTGAGGCCTTAGGTGACCAAACAAATCTCGTATCTAGTGATAAAATTGTATTAAAAGTATTGTTTTTGTTTTAAGGAAATATTTGTTTGTTCACCTTTTTTCTCCATAATCACATATGTTTTTTGTTGTTTTTTTAGCTTCCAGCAGCTCGTTCTTGGCGCTAACGAAGTTTGTCGCATTGTCAGACCAAATTTAACTTGGCCTTCCTCGTGCGGCAGAGAAACGCTTTAATGCGCCGAGAAACGAAGCGGTGGTCAGGTCCTTTAAGAGCTCCATGTGTATTGCCTTGGAAGTGCAGCAAATGAACACACTGATGTAGGACTTGATCGGAGGCCTCGTGCGGATTTCTGATCGGTAGAAGAAGGGCCCACAATAATCCACTCCAATGACTTCAAAGGGTCGAGATCCTTCCAAACGCTCCTTAGGCAGGTCTCCCATGATGTGCTGAACCATGCGCGGCTTAGTCTTGAAGCATCTCACACACTTGCTGACTTCCTTTGACACTGCCTTAATTCCTCCAATTGGCCAATTGGGCGCGAGGTCCGGCATGAAGGTTCCTCTCGTGATAATATCTTAACAGAGCACAGGTTATGGGATGTCCCCTTGGCACAATAAGCGGGTTCTGAGCATCAAATCCTAGCGATGAGTTTCCAAGGCGACCTCCAACTCTAAGTAATCCAGACTGATCGATGAACGGAGAGAGCGAGCTGATGGAACTGGATTTCGTGCCTTGACCGTTGCATTAAATCTCCTTTATGTCCATCCACAAGGTTGCCAGCTGAATGTGTCGAATTAGGAGGTGCGTTCCTTGCCGGATATCGGAAACGGTGAGTCCAGAGTGCCGAAGACGATGTGAAAATTTATGCATGTAGGCGAAGGTGCGCTGCATGCAAGAAAATGTGTTTGCAAATTTGCATCCTGAGGTGAGATCGTTATGTAGAGACGCGATCAACAATGCCACTCTTCCTTGGTATTCACTTGCTTCCACACAATTCTCTACTTCCCTAAACATACGAAGTGTTTTATCCAACCTTGAATAACATGGATTCTGGCTCAGGAGAATTGTGAATTTCTAAGAGCGCCGAGCTTGTGACCCTTTGTCCACCGACAGATACGATCCAACCGAGCCGGGTCTTCTGCAGAAGAGGCAGGCCCTCAGTAAGTTTGATTTGTCCTACGCAGAGGAGATCATAAAAAATGCTCGCAACAATGAGGAGATCCACTCGCTGAGGGTTGAAAAAGGCAGGATCGGCAAGCTGAATATTCGAGGGAATACTCCAGTCGGATACATTGACTGCCAGACTTGGCTGGCAATCGTTGATTGTAGAGGCAATGAGAGCAGTAAGAGTCGTTTTTTTTGCTAGATGTGCGAGAATGCATGCCATGGCCCGCTGAATGGCAAAAGGTGCATCCAGACGGGTCGGCGGAAGAATTGGAGGCTGTTGGGTTACGCAGCCCAAAATTGGTCATAAAACATAGTCTTACTCAGTGGTGCAGCAGTAGAGTAAATTCCATTATTGTTCGTCTTTGATACTGCCCACTGTACCACATTTCCTACATATTGTCATATATACATAAGCTCCCGCACGGCAGCAGCCTATCCAGCCGTTCTCTCTCGTCTTCTTTCTTTACTTCGCCTTCTACATCGCTCTCTCGATCTGTCGTCTTCTATATTGCTCTCTCGATCTTTTGCCACCTCTATCGCTTCCTCGATGCATCGCTCGCTCTCACTTGCATTTGGGCACGGGCAATCGGCCCGCCTGCCCTTGGAAATAGTCTGCAACTAGCATCTCGTATCGAATCGTCGTCGTCGTTGTATACATGTAAACAGTCTTCACCTAGCATCTCGTCTCGAATCGTCGTCGTCGTTGTATACATGTAAATCTCGACTTAAGATCTCGCAACAATCGCCTTGCATGGCAAATAAATCATCTTAAATAGAAAACAATTGTGTTTAAATAAATAGTTGGCAATTACGCTGCTGAAGAAGCTCAGTAGCTCAACATTTGGTGACATCGACGTGATAAACATAAACAATTAAATCACAAAAAACATTAAAATTTCGTTTTTGCACAAGCAACAGTAACGGTGCTCGTTTCGTCTGCTTTGCGCTCATCTTACGGTTCTGTCTGCTCTTATTGCAAGCATTCCTCTTTGCGGTCATCTTCCCGCTAGAAACGTTTCTACCGCGGCTGCCCAAATGGACGAGAGAAACGTCAGTGCAGTGGGCTCTGCTGAAAATATGTTGGCTTTCCTGAAGCAGAAAGCACCGGCCTTATATGCAAGGCTGAAACGGTTGGAAGTAATCTTGGAGAGCGCTGCCCTATTTGACTACTTCATGCTCTGTGGAAGGCTCAAGCAGATCGAGGAGCTGCACGGCACCTTTAAAACCGTGCACAGTGACCTGGAGAAGCTGGACTACGATGAGATTGGCAGCGAATTGTACAACAATTTTGAGGAACTTGTCGTAAAGCTGAAGGTGCTACTTCTCTCTGGACTAACTAAGCTTTCCTCTCCCGTGATTGCCCCTCTTACGGCTGCTGGGGAAATTACACTTGTCAACTCTCAGGAGGATTCTTGCTCAATTTTGAAACCAATTAGAAGTCTCGAGAAACATCAATCCCAATTGGTGCGTTGGATTGCTGTGCCGGCTACGCCTGATGGATCAGAGGATAATGAATCCTCTTTAAATATCAACGATGGTTTCGATGGCATCAACACAGCTGGACTTGCGCCGGATTCTGTGTCTCCTCAACCTACTTTCTCGATTTCGACCCGGCAAACATCGTGGAGTCCCTGCAAGCGCTCCGTTTCGGCCGATATTCACTCGCGAGGGGCTCTTCCAAACGATCTGAACGTATTCCCTCTACCTGTTAACGGAACTAATGCTGAACATCACGTTGGACTTCGAGCTCTGCTGGCCCTGAGACCATCCCAAGATTGGTCCATTTGGGGAAGGGCGGAGAATTCTAAAAATCTCGTCTTCATTTCAGAAACTCCTGCTGGTCTGGACACATCACTTCAACTGCCTAGTTTGATTGCGCTATCCTTCTTCGCCTCTTCTTCTTCTGCAGCCGAGCCCCACATGACATGGCTCAACTTCGACCTATTAGGTGTGGGCAACGCGCTGATTACTTGCGGTGACTCTACACGTCTCGATGGAAGGAAGAATGGCCCACACTACAACGCACTATGGCTGCTGAACCCTGTATGCTGTTGGGTAATGTTGAAAGGCAGGCTTTCAACGGGGGGAGTATGTTGGGTTACGCAGCCCAAAATTGGTCATAAAACATAGTCTTAGTCAGTGGTGCAGCAGTAGAGTAAATTCCATTATTGTTCGTCTTTGATACTGCCCACTGTACCACATTGCCTACATATTGTCATATATACATAAGCTCCCGCACGGCAGCAGCCTATCCAGCCGTTCTCTCTCGTCTTCTTTCTTTACTTCGCCTTCTACATCGCTCTCTCGATCTGTCGTCTTCTATATTGCTCTTTCGATCTTTCGCCACCTCTATCGCTTCCTCGATGCATCGCTCGCTCTCACTTGCATTTGGGCACGGGCAATCGGCCCACCTGCCCTTGGAAATAGTCTGCAACTAGCATCTCGTCTCGAATCGTCGTCGTCGTTGTATACATGTAAACAGTATTCACCTAGCATCTCGTCTCGAATCGTCGTCGTCGTTGTATACATGTAAATCTCGACTTAAGATCTCGCAACAATCGCCTTGCATGGCAAATAAATCATCTTAAATAGAAAACAATTGTGTTTAAATAAATAGTTGGCAATTACGCTGCTGAAGAAGCTCAGTAGCTCAACAGAGGCAACAAACGTTTTTCTTAAGTGAGGAGTTTTCCCACCTGAGCGCTACTAGCGGGTGTCGCTGTAGCGTATTCCAAACTCTCTATTTTCCGGCAGCGCTTATGCAAGAATTCGTAGAACTCGACTGCGGTAGGAATGGCGTCCGACAATGTGTCCTCCCATTTCCTTTGCGTCTTAGCATCCAACTTCTGCAGCAGAACGTAGATCACCATGCAGTCAGTGATCTCCTCATCCTTTCCAAATGTCCGCAACGCACGCATATGCAAATTGACTGCGTCCGAAAACTCCCGTAGCCTTTTCGGAGATGGCGAATCTCCCCTCTTGAGCCCCAGAATCTTCTTGATGTGTGCTTGAAAAACAAGTCGTTTGTTATTAAAACAGTTATCAAGAATATCCAGAGCCGCACGATAATTGGCACTGGAGAGCTCCAATGACCGAACAGAATCCAATGCCACATCTGCGAGACACGAGCGAAGATGCTGGAACTTCTCGATGTCGCTAAGGTCCGCATCCGATCCAATGACCGATTTGAACATCGCCATAAAATCCGAGTATTGCACGTATCCACCGGAGAACTTGGGTACCGTCAGCTCAGGAAGCCGATGCTTGTGAGCCATGATGATGGTACTGTGTCCAGAATAGCCTGGCAGGGTGGTTGAATTGGCAGCGGCGCGTCAGTGGTTTGCGTGATTCGCCAAGCCTTCGCATCCGATCATATACCGACTGAACTTTGCACTTATAAAGATTCAGTCTGGCATCAACCGTCAAAATATTTCCGCCTGCGCCTGTATTCCGATCGCTGTCCATGGTAAACGGTTTGCAATGCGACGAAACGGAGAATAGAATGCCGCTTAAGCGACGGTGTCGAGCATGGAATGAGAGACTCGACGGTTAAAATAACGGAATCTCAGACGACCGGCACTCTCACTGACTGGCACATAAAACTGTTCTTAATTGTGCACCAAATGAATTTGTTGGTATTTAAACTGCACAGCAACGAATGTATTGATCAATTTATATGTTTTTTAACGAAACACGATTAACAAATGGCTTTAATCACGTCGGGGTCACCAATGTTTGAGATGCCAAGCTTTTTTGGCACCTATTTATGTCCAGAAACAAAATAAGGACGATTGTGTAAAGTTTTTAATGCCGGTATAAATACGGCGGCTAGCAGACGCCGATTGCGTGCTCTTTGCCCAGCCAGATAAATGTACACGAGATCGATATGCAACCTATGCGCAGAGAGATTAGCATATCACTAAATTTCGCAACGTCGGCAGATCAATGCTAGAGCCGAAGCGGCGGCTGCGGAGAGCCCTTAGCATAGAGAGAGCGCAGCAGCGCTGCCGAACGTTAGCGTTTACATATGTTGTTGTATTAAGGTTAAATACAGTGGGTTTTAATTACGATGATGCTGCTGGCCCAAACAGAATTATTTAATAATGAAACCAAATTGTTTTGTTTCTTAAAAGCGAGAACGACGCTGTAGATACACTACACAGGGAGAATGAAATAAATCACTCAAAATATTCAGAAGACAGGTGTTCAAGGGCGAAAAGACTGGTTTTTTTTTGTTCATTCTGGTCATAATATTTCTGGCAAAAAAAATATATTTGGTTCGGTGTACGTGGAGTGGAGCACGTGGTGTCGACTGTACCATCAACGGGGAAGACTAGGAAACCAAGGGGGAAAGGGGAGCGTCAGGTTCGCAAATTCGTGGCGTCCGCGTACAAACTTGCTCACTGGCGTCCCCAAGGATAGGGAGGGGGGTGTTCTACAGGAGGAGTTTTCTACTAGGAGGGGGAGAGCTCAGTTCGTGGTAGCCGTGGCATCCGCGTACAACTCCACTGGCTGAGGTCCCAGGCATGCAAATGGAATATTTTTAATGGTACAATGACAAAGGGGAAGGGGTGAAAATCTAATCCCTACGTCGCACCTATCTCCCTCTCACTCGCTTACGCCAGGCCAGCTTACCCCTCTTGTTCCGTAGAACTCGGGTCCATCATTTTTTTCTCTGCGGCTGCTGCTCCTCGCTGATCCAGAAAATGGCGGACCTCGTGCTGTCCGTTTTGCTTTCTAGGCGTTTTTATTTTTGCCGCACTCACGACTGCCCTAGGTAGAGGCTCGATTTTCACTCCCCATCTCCATTATTTTTGGCAGCCGGCTCAGCCGGCCGTTCAAGCCTCTGCTCCCAGCTTCTGCCGCGACCCGGCGCTTTTGTCGCGTGCGTTTTGCTCTCGCTCTCCTTGGGTCGTGCGTGGGTGCTTTCGGCGCAGCTTTCGCTCTCCTCGGGGTCGTGCGTGGGCGCTATTGGCGCAGCTTTTGCTCTCCATAATTTTGGCAGCTGGCTCAGCCGGCCGTTCGAGCCTCTGCTCCCAGCTTCTGCCGCGACCCGGCGCTTTTGTCGCGTGCCTTTTGCTCTCGCTCTCTTTGGATCGTGCGTGGCTTGCTTCGGCGTGTGAGGGTGGGTTTGCGTTTATCTCTGCTCGGATCTCTGCTCCGGTGTCTGCTCTCTGCTTCGGTGTCTGCTGCTTCGTTTCTCTGCTCCGGCCTCTGCTGCTGGTCTCTGCCGTTGATCTCTGCTCTGATCTCTGCTCCGGTGTCTACTGCTTCGTGTCTCTGCTCCGGCCTCTGCTGCTGGTCTCTGCCGTTGATCTCTGCTCCGGTGTCTGCTGCTTCGTGCCTCTGCTCCGGCCTCTGCTGCTGGTCTCTGCCAGTGCTGCGCTTAATAATACTTCTTTTTTTCCTTTTCTTACCCTATATTTATATTATGTGATTAAGACTTACTAACTAGAAAACAAAAGGGGAAGAAATTAAATAAAAATAATCTTAGCAGGGTCCAGCCTGGTCTGTATCCCTTCGCCTCCAGGACGAATGTTGCTTCTCGCTGGCCTACGTCGTTGTGAAGGGGTATGCTCCTTCACAATTTTTTACCTATCATATAGAGTATCACTTTGATGGTTCCTTTTGGCCATTTGTTGCATTCGTGGCAAGACTCGTCGTTGTAGGCAGTCTCTTAATCATTAAATGCATCTGTGTGCAGCCGAAAAAAAAAGAACTACAAAACTCGTTTCAAGAGACATAAAAACATAGCGAGACACATAGTCGCAGAGAAAGAGAGAGAAAGCGGGGAATGGAGTGAAAAGTAGAGAACACAAGCAGCGGCAATGAGCAGTGGGAAATGGCGAAAAATGCTACTACCCCATGACCATTTATATTTCCTTTTGGCCATTCCTCAAATATTAGCATTTTTTATGCCACAATGTATAAAATTCATATTTATAAATCTTTTAACTTTTAACACATAAAAAAGCCAAAGCCGAGTAGAAAGGGAAGTGAAAAATATACAGAGGAAAAAGAGAAGTGAAAAATGTGCAAAATGGGAAATGAAAATGATAAAAAAAAAAAAAATAAAAAAAAGTTAAGAAATGGCCAAGGGAGTGAAACTTTAAATACACTAATATTTAGGGATAGGGATCATTATATTGATTTACGAATAAAATATTTAGGAACTTTCCTTTTATAGATCTTTCTGACCCACTGCACTGTGGGGAATTTTGCCACTTTTTATGGCATTAATTAATATCTTCCAAACAAAACAAAATTGTTTTGGTTTGGTTTTTTTGTATAGTATTTTGTAATAGAAATCTTGTCGCGATGAGGGGGCTTAGTAAGCGTAAGGAACCCAAGAGCTATACCGGCGGTAGCGTATGCTACCGGAAGGGCCACCCAAGCCGGGCAGGTCCAGAGGGAGCGCCGAAGCTGAAAGTAGTTCAGCCTCTGGCGGTAGGGTTAAAACGCTTTTTGTTATGTAGGAATGTCTTCTAATGAAAAAACAGTTATGGTGCAGGGAGTCGGAGACTCAGTGGACTGGTTGGCTGTTAACTCGCGAAATGCCACAAGAAAAGGCCAGATCCGTAGGCAGAAAGAGGTGTTGGAGGAGAACCGGGAACCACAGGCGGAAGCTTCGTCTTCACAGGTCCCTCAGTGTCGGATGCAGAGTAGGCTAGGGCCTTCTCTCATCTTGGACATAACGAGGAATCGCAGAAGGCGGTGGCCGAAGTCACGGACCACGAAATCCAGGGCGAAGAGTGAGGCAGAGAGCCAGCGCAAACAGCTGTCGGGATACAGGTCGTCAGTCAAGTACCTTCGGGAACTTGGCCGGCGAACCACCGACACACTGACCGCGAGGGATCGGGGCCTTAAGAAGAAGCACAAGCACAACGTGCGGAGGTACGAGCGGCCGCATGGAGCCGTTCGGCCCAGCGGAGAGGAAACCCCCCAGAGCGCACAGGTCATGACGGCGACAAGGGACCAACCGTCGACCTCAGAGCCAGCGGTGGCTGTCACGAGACCGAAGGCGACCGAAGCCTCAAAGCCACCGTCTGCGAAAGCGCAAGTGAGGAAAAGGAACAGGAAGTGAAAGGGGAATACCACACCTCTGGCGCGGAACGCGGCGAATGCCAAGGCAACACCAAAGCCCTCTGAACAGAAGGCATCGGTGGAACCGACTGGCCGGGAGCCAAGGTACAAGCGCCAGAGGACGGATGACTCCATAAACGCTTCCAAGTCGGGCTAGACCAGAGGATATTCTGGCCAGCCTGGGTTCGACGCCTGAACTGCAGGTAGCCATCATCAATCGCGGTCACCCAGAGGGAAATATCTCGGACGGTAACTGGCTGACTGCAGAGTCAGCAATACTGAGCGCAATGAAGGATGCCACTGTTCGCGCAGACAACTCGTTTGTATGCGAGTTTAAAGGCATCAAATAGTACAGGGGAGCCAAGGCAGTGGCCTGTGGTAACGCAAGACTACGGTGCACGGCTTTGGTGAACTCTGGCCAGGAGCGAGTGGTCGCGGTTACCGTCTTGTCACACCACAATCTGCAGGTAAGCAAAGAACCTGTATCGTGGTAAGGAACGACTATGCGAGAGGAATCTGCCATACGACGAAGAAGATCCACCCTCGGAGGATGTCAGGGACCTCATCCGGCAAGCCCGGAAGGAGGGTAACGATAGCGTCCTAGGTTGTGATGCCAACGCCCATCACTCCTTCTGGGGAAGTACGGATACGAACTCTAGAGGAGAGTCGCTGTTCGAGTACATCCTGTCCACAAATCTCGTTGTGTGTAACCGGGGAGACCACCCCACTTTCGGCAAATGGAACCGTGCAGAGGTTATAGATATAACCGTGGCCTCGAACAGCGGCTGCCTCGCCATTGAGGATTGGCACTTGTCCAGCGAGCGCTCCTTCTCGGACCACTACAGGATACTATACAATATCAAATGGGAGAGAAAAAAGCTCAGTCCATACCGAAATCCCAAGCGGACGGACTGGTCTCGCTTCTCAAAAACCGTGAAGAGGATGCTACCCGACCTCCCCCAAGGCGACATCCTCCACACGGGGGCTGTACAATTGTGTCTCCGTGGTTTTATATGTCCAAATAACCAGAGGACAAAGACGAGGGGTTCCCGAATCCAATGCAAACACTTGTAATTAGTTTAGGATAGATTTAATTAAACAAAAAGAAATGGATGTGTGCGCCAGTGTATATTAAAGGATTAGAGGGTGGTTATGAGAGTGTGCCTATGTCTGAATCGGTAATCGACACAGCTTCGATACGGATCGCTTCAACTGTCCTTGCATAGTTTTAAGCATAACCACGCGAACCAATGAATCCTGCCCTGGATGAAGCTCGAGAACCCGTCCTAGTAGACATTGCGCCGGCGGAAATCTGTCATCCTTTATCAGGACAAGGTCGTTGAGCTTAAAGTTCTCTGTTTCCTGGCACCACTTCGGTCGCTGCTGCAGATGAGCCAGCCAGTCGCAACTAGAACGTTTCCAAAAATGGCGTATCATCGTTTGCTGGATAAGGAACTGGTTCCAGTACGACGCGGTTTTGGGCTGATATTCTGGCGGAGCACACATTGTGTCTCCGATCAGAAAATGTGCTGGAGTCAGCTCCTCCAAGTCATCTGCATCAGCTGTGAGAGGACACAGAGGCCGCAAATTGAGACATTACTCGATGGTAATGAGCACCGTCGATAGTTCTTCGTGTGTGAGCCGCCGATCCGCCATGACTCGATTTAGGTGATGTTTTACAGCCTTTGGCTTCCCACAATCCACCAAAGTTGGGCGATTGGGGAGGAATGAAATGCCAAACTGTTCGTTGCAATGCCAACTTAGGTGGTATCATCTCGTCAAAATCCCTTCGGAGCTGAGCATGCGCCTTCTTCAGTTGGTACCATTGTCGCTATATAGGTGTTTGATCAACCCTCGCCGACCTGTGAACCTGTCCAGAGCCTGAAAGAAATGTTCTGTAGTGAGGCCTGTCACTGCGTCCAAGTGCACAGCCTTTGTCGCCAGACAAATGAAGACATCAATGTAGCCCTTATACACACTAGCGCCTCGTAGACGAGTTGCCCTGAGCTCTATGGCGCCGGTATAGTCTACACCGGTCGCTATGAACGGTCGACTGGGCGGATTGACTCGATGAAGAGGCAGATCTCCCATCGCACTCGAAAACATCGCATGCATTTTCTTATCACTCGACGAACTGCTTGCCTCCCCGTGACGATCCAGAACCGGTGGCGTGCGCCAAAGTCAGCTGCGCACCTCCGTGCAGTGTCAAACAATGTGAGTTATTGATAACCAATGTAAAAAATGTAACCAATACTAAACATAGCTTGGTCCAGTTCTTCAATGTTTAAGGGGCCTACACGCCGGTTTACTTTGTTACATCTCCATCGTTCTGCGAGAGACTCCGGAACTGCTTTGTCCCACTCAAGGGTCGCTTGTGTACCGTCTGCACGCGCAGTATTTGTTATGGTTATTTCCTTTACAATAAACTACCCAGAGATGATGACAGGCGCGATTAATCCTAGCGCGTCAAAGAGCCAAGCGATGCTGGACAAGATCGTCCGTTTAGTTGTACCTTCTGGCAACTCAAAGTTGATTTTAAGCATAAAACAGTCCTTGTTTGGTTGCCAATACATTCCCAAGGCCATTATGGGATCACTATTATCCCAGCTCCATAGCGTTTGACTGCAACGATGTTTTACCGGAATCGAGTGCAATAGCCTTGAATCATTGCTCGACCATTTGCGCAATTCCATGCAGTCGGATTTTATTGATGCCGTAACTTGAGACCGTTTTGCTTTTGCGTCTTCTTTGGTGTGACCGCCTGATAGGATATCGTCAACGTATATCTCCCTCATGAGGACTTCCTCTGCCTTTGGGTATGAAACTCGTCCATCTTGAGCCAATTGATGAATGACTCTGATAGCCGTGTACGGCGCCGAGGCTGTTCCAAACGTCAGCGTACGTGTTGATGGTTCCATCCTCCGCCCGCCATAAAATTCGCTGAAATTGCCCGTTGTCAGGGTGAACATCAATGCAACGATACATTTTTTGTATATCTGCTGCGAAAACATAACGTTATTTCCGCCAATTTAGAATGACCGAAGACATGTCGTTTTAAAGAGTCGGTCCAGAGAAAAGTATATCGTTCAATGAGCGTCCATTACTCGTTTTGGCAGAAGCGTCAAAAACTATGCGTTGCTTTGTGGACATATTCTCCTCCTTAAACACAGCGTGGTGTGGCAGCACGTACGAAGCTGTGTGTGTGTGAGTGGCCTTTCGTATTGTCAAAGTGCCTTCAGCGCCCACAGCCGGACTGATCTGACCCAACGAAAAGTACTCCTCTATTTCGTCGCTATATCGCTTCCAACGATCAGCGGCCTTAGAAATCCTCCTTTCCAACTGTAAAAAGCGATTAAGCGCCATTTGATGTGACTTTCCTAGAACCTTGTTTGGATCCCGATATGTTTTGAACGGAAGACTCGCTACGTAGCGCCCATCCGGTCTGCGCACGTACGTTTTCTGAAAAAACGATTCGCACCACAGATCCTCTTCGGTGGCTGTGGATCGTTCCGGTACGGCTTCGACTTCACAAAACCTCCTGAGTAGCGATTCCGTCTCCAAAGAAATTTGATGACAGCGTGGCTGGGTGGTTCCTTCCATTCCGTCCGCTTGGCCTGATAGTATCCAGCCAAAATTAGTGTTTTGAGCCAGAGGTTCGTTAGGTCCTCCAATCCTAGTCTCAGGCAACATGATTTGTGCCATTAAGTCAGCACCCAATATGAGATCGACTCGTTTCGATCGGAAGTATTGAGGATCTGCCAGCTGGAGTCCCTGGATGTGATCTCTTCAGAGAAAATCTTTGACTAGGAAGAAACAATGTTAACGTGCTGAGTACATACGCCGAGCAGATATCTAAAGAAAACTGCGGATTAATATTACTGGACGCTTGAAAATTCAAAAGTATGGTGCCGCTGCCCGCACACCTGACAACTCTTTGTGCTGGTGCAGCGAGAAAGGGTATGGGACTGGCTTAAGCAATTAAGACATAGCTTCGCTTTGTTCGCAATGTCTTTGCGCTTGTAGCAATCTAGGGCTAGAAAGTCTGGACAACGACGCAGGATGTACTCGGATTCGCTTGGCAGTATCTGACGCGCCCGGCAAAGTATTGGAGTCGTACGATGAGCTGCGGTTTTCAATCGCATCCATTATGACTAGCCGGTCATTCAGAAACGATTCTAGCTCCTTAAACGAAGGGACGGTGGAGCTGCTGCTTTGATGATGTGTAGTATGCATATATCGAGAGTACACTGTACTTAATATATTGTATTTAATAACGCAAGAGCAACATAACATAAGAGCAACATGCATAAGCAATAACCCAACAGCGACACTTTGTCGTTGCTATAAACAAAAGCCAAACACCCAACACAGTCCAAGTGCAATGAAATATGATCGCTCTTGACTGTAGCGGGCAACGGCCAAGCCCTGTCAGCATATCTGCAGGGCACTGACTGTTTACGTAAGTTCCTATGTATATGCATACCACTCTCAACTCAACAGCAAACGTTTCCGTTGCTGTACATACATATACATATACAAATGTATTATGTATCAAGGGAACGTGGCCGATCTGCTGCCGGCTTTGCCGGCGTCGCAACTGGCCGCTTTAGCTTTAGCCTACCAATAAGAACTTCATTCAATAAAGAGAACTAAAGAAAGACGGATGTCTTTGAATCCAACAAAATCTATCTAACACTACATGGCGACCGTGACATAGGTCCTGGAGGACCTAGAACCTGTCCTGGAATTAATTAATCCTGAAATTAATTAAAAGAAGATAAAGACCTGAAAAGGCACCGGCAACGCTACATAGAGCGTACTGGAATGGCAAGCGGATCGGAAATGAAAAAAAAGGCTGAGTGAGTAGAGTTATGTGTGATGGGTAAGCGCGGAGGTGTGAAAACGAAAATTAACAAAAGAATAGCACACATAAAGTGGCTATTATTCACAAAGAAACCACCCCCCGCATGGTCAACTGCACAGAAGTTGCAGAATGAGATTGACAATCTGAAGGAAAGTCTCGATGACCGAAAACCTAGCACAAAAACTCACTCAGCGATTAAAGTTATAACAGAAATAACTAAACCAAATTCAAATTTTTGCAAGCCAATGCCGAGGACGCCAGCCAAGTGCCCGGGGGAATGCCCCGGACCACTAGAAATTGCCAGTTGCAATTCCACTTGCATGTTGCAAGCAGCCGACGGAAGGAAGAAATAAGAAGAATCTCTACAGTGCGAGAGGCATAGGACCGCCCCTTGCACCAACGGTGGACTTATACAAATGCTAGGTAGGCAGACCGCCCTCTTCGCCAACGAGGGAGCGTCAGCATAGCCAAACCGGCGACGATCAGCTGACGCGGAGGACATCCGAGGGTCCGGAGCAGCACCATAAAGATGATATATTAAAATTTTTAAACTAAATAATATAAGAAAAAAATACATTGTGAAATTGCGCAGAACCTTTTCTGCCCAATAGCAGTATAGCCTGTAAAGCTATACGAAACGATAGGTAGGACTTTTGTTTATGGAAAGTAATTCTATTACTAAGTTTTCAAAAGAATTGATAAACGATAATAATCATAGATATCGTAAACTAAAAATATCCAACATGGTTAGTTTAGTCAGTGGATTCCACTGCTAACGTAATTAATAAAGTAGAGTCAAATAAAATTGATTTACAATTAATAAATATACTTTTGAAAATAATTGTTGTTATAATGTGCGCCAATTGTTTTTATATATTATATAACTTGCATAACAAATTTATAAAAAAGAGGTATATGAGCCAGGCAAATGATCTGGACTAGATTTAAATGTAAAAAAAAGAAAGCGCAAACAACATTGAAAAAAAATAATTTTTACAATAATTCCGTAATTTACTTTGTAACATTAAGAAAATGAAAGAAAATTAATAAAATCGAATACAAGTAAAAATGTATACGTGAATATGGCTAAACTAAAGACAATTAGAGAAATTTATAATGGAATCGAATGAAGTGAATGGAACAGGACAGACGTCCGATGTTTTATACTTTTTATACTCCAAGCTAAATACCTTTATATCAGTATATCAGGAATTAACTAAAATAAAAAATGAATTTGACAAATCATACAAAAATATGATTGAATAGGAATAGGAATAGGATGATGACGGAGGAAGACGATGCAGGGCGAGTGCGAGTAGTGCCAGCAGTTTAGTTGACGTGTCGAAGGAGTGCAGCACAACAAGAAGACCACCATTCACGCCACCTCCAACGCCCACACCCTGGCGGTGAGAATGCTCATCCCTTGGGTGTGGGTGGGGGACTTTTTCTTTCTTTCAGTAAAAAAAAAAAAAAACCTGTGTTGCAAGATTTAGTGACCACAATGTATGCCAGCATCGGGGGAGCACTATTTGCACGCTTAAATTCAATATCAAGCTTTTCCACAATATCTTTCACCTCGTATTCGAACAACTGCTTTAAAGATCCTGAGCTTACACCGTCACGATAGAATAGTATACGTGTAGGTAACTTTTGATGCTCTCTGATATTGTCTCAAGGCCTTGGCTATCATTGGCCAGAGGGTATTAGCCAGTACATCAAACGCACAGCACTCTGAGACCGTGCTAAAGTAAGTTGAATTTTGTTGAAAATCCATGGAAGCAACCATAAGCCTTCCGGCGGTCACGAGCGCTTTTTGCTATATCAAAGCCAATGGTCATTAAACCAGAAAGCGGCATTTCAATCATCCATGGTGTATATCCCAATTTACAATTTAATTGAATTGCTATTTTTGTTGCAATACTCATTAGGCCTCGATTTTTCGAAGTTTTTGTAGTTACAACTTGAGTAGGAACGGCTCTGTTAATACAACCTCTCTTTTTAATGGGCGAATATCTTTCGACATTGTTGTTAGGAACAAGACACAAGATTAATTTTGGATCCATGCGTGCACATTTTTAATTATGATGTAATTATAAAAACAAGTGAAACAAAAATAAGATTTTACATATTACATCCATAATATGTTGCAGATGAGTTACTATAAATACCCATCGGAAAAAAAACGAGATTTACGAAATAAAGTCCTAAAGTCACTACCAGGCAACAAAGACATAAAGTAGACAAAATAAACCCTGCGCAGGGCATGAATAAAAAGGATAATTTGCTGATAGCAATTTACTAAAAAGCTTCTAAGCCCACGTACATGAGTAATTTCAAGTACGAAAAGTAGTGACCTTGCATATAGTAAATACGCTAAGTCTTTAGGAACATAGTGAAAAGATTATTGCAAGAGAGATTGGCAACCTTTAGACTAATGGAGCTATTGACCTAGGTCATTTTTCCAAAGGCTTTATAAAGCCGGTTTAATAGGAAAAACCAACTCAAAGAGATACCGAGCTAAAGATCATTAAATGAATTTCGATTGATACTTTTAAAAATATGGGCTAAATATATCATATGAACAAAATGAGAGTAACTACTCAAGCCGGTAACCCAAATGAAAAATAAAAAGAAGCATTTTGTCTACGAATCCCCAATAATCCTAAAAAGGAGACGATAAAAAGGCATATTAAAACCTTGGCCAAGGACTAGAAGAGCATTACTTTGAAACAAATATGACTCGAAAAATGAATAATGAGTACATTAACAAATGCCTCAAAATGCCAAAACTCACATCTAGTACGACACATAGACATTATCGCATTGAAGTTCGGTCCAATGAAGACGTTCGTTTCGGACATTCGTATACACCCACCGCACAACAGCCACAGACATGACATAAAAAAAAAAAATAAAAATAAAGAAAAACCAAAACAGGAGATCAGGTCATAAGTTAGATTCTAAATATACGGGTCCGTATTAAGTAACGGAAATAGGAGAAAGAGAAAACATTATAATAACAAATAATAAAAACAAGAAGCAAACAGTTCATAAGGATAGATTAAAAATTTATATTTCATAATCATTTTAGTATAGCCATACATATGTATAAACATAAATATATACATAAAGATAAATGTTTTTAATAATTTCATTTAAAAATTGTTAGTAAGTAAAAAAAAAAAAAAAAATAATAATAATAATAAGTTTGTACCTTACAATATATCCATAAAATCACTTCATAGAATTACGTTATTTTTCAAAAGGAGGGAGATGTAGTATGCATATATCGAGAGTACACTGTACTCAATATATTGTATTTAATAACGCAAGAGCAACACATAGTTGCATAAGCAATAGCCCAACAGCGACACTTTGTCGTTGCTATAAACAAAAGCCAAACACCCAACACAGTCCAAGTGCAATGAAATATGATCGCTCTTGACTGTAGCGGGCAACGGCCAAGCCCTGTCAGCATATCTGCAGGGCACTGACTGTTTACGTAAGTTCCTATGTATATGCATACCACTCTCAACTCAACAGCAAACGTTTCCGTTGCTGTACATACATATACATATACAAATGTATTATGTATCAAGGATACGTGGCCGATCTGCTGCCGGCTTTGCCGGCATCGCAACTGGCCGCTTTAGCTTTAGCCTACCAATAAGAACTTTGTACATTCATTCAATAAAGATAACTAAAGAAAGACGGATGTCTTTGAATCCAACAAAATCTATCTAACACTACAGATGATCCCACTCCCTATGAGTCTCCTTTGGTAGCTTCGATGCTAGGTAATGCGCCAGCCAGTGGTTGCGCTTTCCATCCAAGGCTTGGATGCGGAGGAACGCAGCCAGGCAGACATTAACCGTGCTGAGCAATCTGGGAAGGGCATAGATGGCATTCATATGATGCGAAAACACAACGCGATGGTTGCTGCATTTGGCGAATATCGTTGTCCCGGCCTGGCGGGAGTGCTTCTCCCTGGCGCTCAACGTGGGGCCGCACTTTAGTGTTCCGAAAAAAAGGCTTTAAAACAAATAACATACAGTTCTAAAGTAAAAAAAGGAACCGAAAGTGAGAGTTCGCGTTAAAACAACCTTGTAGAGGAAATTAATTAATGGAATAATCCTCTAAGATTACACACTCTGAAAATTAGTGATTATAAAAAACTCACTGCTCTTAAATCAAAATTTACGTCAAAAACTATCATCGAAATCAAAATAATTTAAAAAAACCCAAAAACTGATCATCATCAAAATCTAAATCAAAAACAAAAAAACAAACGATAAACTTCGAGGAAGGATGACCCCAAACCATACAATTAAGAAGAAGAAAAACTAGACGAACCATAAAGAGGAAAAATCTGGAAAGACGACCCAAATCAGGATCATCAAGCCAAGAGGAAGAAAAGAAGACAACTCGTGAGCGATAATATTTTTTAAGAATAAAAATAAGAAATAAAAATAACCAAAGTGGAGGAATTAATAAACGACTTTAAAAAAATCCTCACCATGACACCACCTTCACCAACAGCGGCTTCTAGCAGCCAGGCAAACAGCTCAACAGTGAATGTAAGCGATTTGATTAAACATATCGTTAATACTGAGTTGAATCCTTTGAAAGATGAGATCGTGAGTTTAAAATCACAGTTAAATCATAATATAAAAAAGGTTGAAGATTATCAGGTAGAAGAAATTGATCCAAATATTAAATGTGAAACCTCTTATGAAATCATCAAATCAGTCAGGGAATATAAAGGAGAGGAAGACCAGTACGTCAGTTGGAGGGAATCAGCAGAAATAGCCATGGGGCAATATAAAAAAGGTAGCGATAGATTCTTCTCAGCATTATCAATCCTGAGAAACAAGATAACAGGTATGGCAAATGATGCCTTAACTCATAACGGCACAGTATTAAACTTCGATGCCATAATGGCAAGATTGGACTTCGTCTTCAGCGACAAACGTCCCATTCATATAATAGAACAAGACTTAAGTGTTTTAAGTCAAGGGAAGTTATCCATAATGGACTATTATGGACTAATTAATAAAAAACTTACCCTTCTAATAAATAAAACTATAATGACTTATGGCAGAAACAAACCCATTACCGCCGAAATGAATGAAAAACATAAGAAGACAGCACTAAGGGTGTTCATAACCGACCTTAACGGCCAAATTTCAGACGTAATCTTTTCTATGAACCCGGCAGGACTTATCAAACGCCATGATAATAGTGCAAGAGTTAGAAAGCAATAATTTGAGTGCAAAATTTGCAAGCAATTTCATAACAACACAACAGAAAAACTATGAGACTAACTTATTTGGGCAACAATACTCAAATATTAAACACAGACAAAACAGCAATAATAAATATGATAATAATCAAAGGAATGCCAATAACTTAAGCTTTCACCAACCCGATTATAACAACAAAAATAATTATAACAATTTTAACCAGAATAGAAATAACACTTGGAACCAGGGCAGATTTAATAATTCCCAACAAAATAATCAAAGTCAGTGGTATTCGTATAGACCTCAACAGAATAAACCAGAACCAATGGAGGTAGACGAATCTATACAGGTTCAGAATAGGCCTAGGTACAACAACTATCAGGGCCATAATAATTATAACAATAACAATTATAATCAAAATAAATGGTTCCAAAATAAAAAGCCAGAGGCGCAAAACAATCAGCAATTTCATCCACAAAATAAAAGGGAAGCAACAGGTACTGTTAACCAACCGGTTAACAAAACAATGAGATTGAATAATATCGAAGAAGATAATTTTTTAGGAAAGACTCCGGAGTAGGATTACCCTACATTATCCGGACTGATCGAAAGATAAATAAAAAACTTAAAATATTAATTGACACCGGGGCAACCTCCTGTTACATCAGAGCAGGAATATATGGAAATAAAAACGAACTTCCCATATATAAGAAAGTGGCCACAGTAAATGGTTACTCTATAATAAAATATTACCACATGGTAACAATATTCGATACTCGTTATACGTTTTATGAAATAGATGGGTTAAATTCAGATTTACTTATAGGTTACAACCTATTGAAAAAAATTGGAGCTGTAATTGACACAAAAAAAAAGTTAATAAGATATGGGGGCAAGGAAGAGAAATTAATTTATGATTATGACAGCTCTTTAAACCAACTTTCTTTATCTGGAGGAAAAAATTCCTTCCATTAAAGGAATATATAATAAAAAAATACTTTGATGAAAAGGCCAAAGTCAGATCTGGGTCTGAAGAGGCAAATCAAAGTTATACAAGTTTGGCATTTAAAAATCCTGAACACGCCGTCGTTGAATTATCCGAAAAACATGAATTAGACAAAATGAATAGTTTGGGATCAAAAAATCCTGAACACGCCGTCGTTGAATTATCCGACAAACATGAATTCAATAAAATGAAAAGTTTGGGATTCAAAAATCCTGAACACGCCGTCGTTGAATTATCCGACAAAAATGTATTAAACAATGTGAATGAGTCAACTTCAAATCAAAGAAAAGATTTGGAGGACGAAATATTAAACATTATTAATAAAGAGCACTCAAAAATAAACATGCAAATTCCTTTTAGGACAGATGTTCGCTGCGAAATAAACACAGAAAACGATAGGGCTATTTATAGCAAACAGTATCCCTATGCTATGTCCGCTTCAGATTTTGTGAACTCTGAAGTTAGTCGCATGCTAAAAGAAGAAATAATAAGGCCAAGTAAAAGCCCTTATAATTCCCCTGTGTTAGTAGTACCAAAAAAGGGTTCAAAACTTAGGTTAGTAATAGACTATAAAAAACTAAATGAGAATACCATTCCAGATAGATACCCAATGCAAGATCCCTCAGTAATATTGTCAAACTTTGGAAAAGCTAAATACTTTTCCACAATAGATTTGGAATCTGGATATCACCAGATTCTTATGAAAGAATCAGACATCATAAAAACCGCCTTCTCAATAAATAACGGAAAATATGAATTCCAGAGAATGCCATTTGGACTAACAAACGCACCCAGAATATTCCAACGGGCAATGGACGACATATTAAGAGAACAAGTCGGTAAAACATGTCATGTATATATGGATGACATTATTATATTCTCATAAACAATTGAACAATACCATAAAGACCTAATTGTCATAATTAATATATTGCTGAACGCAAACATGAAAATTTCGATTGAAAAATCAAAGTTCTTCAAATTAGATACAACCTTTCTTGGTTACGTTGTATCACACAATGTAATAAAAACAGATCCCGAAAAAATTGACACAATGGTAAAATATCCATTCGAGATATAGAAGCTTCCTAGGCCTTACAGGCTATTACAGAAAATTTGTACAAAACTTCGCAAAAATTGCGAAACCCCTTACAAAGTATTAAGAAGGTCAAAACGGAAAAGTATCCAAAAAAATGTCCCGAAGTATTTCTATACAGTTGGATGATTCAACTGTAAGAGCTTTCAACGAGCTCAAAGATAATTTAATTGCTCAAATCGAGTTAGTACAACCAGATTATAATAAAAAATTCACTTTAACGACCGACGCTTCTGACATTGCAATTGGTGCAGTCCTATCCCAGGAAGGAAAACCAATTACATTTATTTCCAAAACTCTAACCAAAACAGAGCAAGTATATGCAACTAATAAGAAAGAACTTTTGGCCATAGTTTGGGCATTCAAAAAGTTGCGTAATTATTTATATGGTGTTAACAACATCGAGATATACACAGACCATCAACCACTTTCTTTCGCAATTTCTCAAAAGAATATAAATATAGTAATGAAAAGATGGTATTCATTCATCGAAAGTTATTCACCCAAAATAATTGTTCGGAGCAGCAGCCGTCGGTAGATCTTAAGAAAATCAATTATGTATCACTGTATCCACGCTCACATACTCTCGCGCTCTCGGTGCCTACGCTCACACACGCTCATGGTCCGCGTACTGCTAACAATTGCAGTGCGTCGCGGAACCCACCCCCACTCTGGATTAGTCGTCGTCGAACGCAGCATCGCGTAACACACCCTCGTCATACCGGCCCTATTTCGTTTATAATCACACCTTAAAAACCACCTCGAACTCACGGGCACGCCTTTAAATATAATAAACAAAAAACATTAAACTAAAAACACGGAGAAAACTTTTATTTCGTAAATTGGAGTTCAGAGTTGCCGAAAAAAGCTTGGCAGCTTCCAACATTTTGGTGTCCCCGACGTGATCCCCGTGACCTTTGAGTGGAAAAAGTGTTCAAAAACATTGAGTTTAAATCTGCATCAAAGATTTAAACCAACTTTCGTCGGAAAAGTACCGAACAAAAAGTCGTTGTGGCCGACCGTGACAGTTTCTAGCGGGCCGCTATTCGTTTTTCGTGTTCTCTTTCGCCGTCTGCTTCAGCCTTACAACGCACTGTCGAGACCGGCTGCATAGCGTTCTAATCGAAATCCGTTAGCTTTCATCGTCTCCTCTTTCGTCGTTTGCGTCAGCCCGCGCTCGTGAGAGGCTGCATACCGAGAACTCTCTTTCGAACTCGAATTCGAGATCGTTCTCTTGTGCATAACTGTTGGTTTTGTTCGTTGCTTCGCGGCAGTATCGGTCGTCGCTTTTGCCCTCTGTGCCGGTGCAGTGAATATACAGACATATACACACATATACAGTGTTTCGCCTTCGCTTTCGTCGCTTCGTTTCGTTGTTTGCCTGTGCACATATTTCGCACATAAAGTGCCGAAAAAAGCGAACATACAAACGGTTTGAGCTCTTCAAACATATCAGCTGTGATCGACTGATACACTCCGCGTCAACTGACTATAGCCAAAACCATGGGCAAGAAGAAAAATGGCAGAAGAATCGGATCGTTTTCTATGGGCAATGATAGTGATTCTGTGGCCGTTAGCGCTGCTCCACCTGCCGAAAGTGTTTGTGTGAACGCTGCTAGCACCCAATCATCTTTATCTCGGATTTCCTTCATGAGGCTGAAGGTTCGAGCCATTTTCGACCGGCTAGAAGTCATACGCACAGAGATGGATAGTGAAAGGCTGCGCCAAATGGATGAGTATGACCTGCAAGCACTATTGGAATCGCTGACGGAACTGAAATCTAGTTTTGTGGCGGCACACACCAACTTGGAGGAAGTGGATTTTGAATCCATGTCCAGTGAAATACCTGGAAAATTCGACTCTTCGATACTATCGTTGAGGACTGTTCTGCAGCGTGAGCTAGGGAGGCGTTCTCAGCCCTCGCATTGTTCCACGTTTCGAGTGAATCCCAATGATTCCCTATCCTTCATGTACATGGCTAATCGATCGCGCCTGCCACAGCTGCAGCTACCCAAGTTCAGTGGAGAATACACGGAGTGGACAAGTTTCTACTCCATGTTCACAGCGGTCATTGATAGTGAAGCAGAGCTGAATTCTATCGAGAAGCTTCAGCATTTGCGGTCCTGTTTGAGTGGAGTGGCATTGCTTGCCATCAGTTCGTTGGAGATGATCGAGGCTAACTATAGCAAGGCGTTAGAGATTCTAAAAAACAGATTTGATAACAAACGTCTTATTCTACAGGCACACATCAGAGAGGTATTTGGGCTGACGCGTATTGACTCATCACCTTCCAAGTTGAGGGCGTTCGTGGACGTCGTCACCTCACATCTTCGCGCGCTAGAATCGCTGGGAACTAAGGAGGAGATTGCAGATGCTATAATCGTCCATGCAGTCTGGCGCAACTTGGACAAGTCGACTCAAGCCAAATGGGAAGCAGCTTCATCGGATCACGGGCTTCCATCCTGGGAGAAACTTTCTGCCTTCCTGGAACATAGATGTCGTACCCTTGAAAGCATTCATCATTCCATGCAAGGGCAAGATGGTCCTGTTGGCCAGTCTGAAAAAACCGTGAGTACGAAACATAGAAAGGCTTTCGTAGCATCGAGCGCTCCCAGTCCGGTTTCTTGTGTGTTGTGCTCTCCCAGTGAAGCCTCACAGACCCAACTGAGTCGGACCGCCATGGTTGCAGTCTCGCCCTCCTTGCCGCAAGCCCTCATATCTCAAAGTCCGTCTGATGCTGTGCTATTAGCCACTGTCGTCATTCTCGTCAAAAACAGCACAGGAGTTTTTGTGCCTTGTCGCGCACTTTTGGATTCTGGATCTCAATTACATTTCGTAACCAGTCGTCTAGCTAATCAGCTAAAACTTCGCAAAACCAAATCGCTCGCCGCAGTCTCTGGCATCGGCGATGCTAGCTTCTCAACTGAAAGTATCTCGGTGGATCTCGTTCTGAAGTCTCGGATTTCAGAGTTCACCACTAGCATCACTGCCGTCGTTGCCCAGAAGATAACGGATCATCAACCTCGCTCGTCGATTAGCACAGCTAATTGGCGTATACCGTCGAATATCCGGCTTGCTGACCCTTCGTTCCACCTGCCGCAGCGGATTGATCTGCTCATCGGAGCTGGACTCTTCTTTGAGCTGCTGTGCGTGGGACAAATTCAGCTGGCGCCTGGATTACCTTTGCTGCAGAAAACACATTTCGGATGGATTCTGTCTGGTGGCGGGCACTCGGCCCCCACTCTTTCGTCGTTTATCGCAACCCAGTCTTCGGATGACACCAATCACAGCACTCGGCTCGATGACTTGGTTCGTCAATTTTGGGAAGTGGAGCACATCTTTGAGCCGATCGCTAGGGCCACAAAGGAGGAGCTTCACTGCGAGGAACATTTCATCAACAATTACACTCGTTTGCCTCAGGGGAATATTCAGTCCGCTTGCCTATGAAGCGAAGTTTGGAGTCCTTGGGCGATTCCTACTTCCAAGCAAAGCGGCGCATGGAAAACTTGGAGCGCAAGTTCGTGCGCAATCCAGCTCTTCATGCACAATACTCGGCATTTATGAAGGAGTACCTGTCCCTTGATCACATGTCTCTAGTACAAATGTCGAGAATAGGCACAAATGCAAATATTTCTTGCCACATCATTGTGTCATCAAAGAGGACAGCTCCACCACAAAGCTGAGGGTCGTATTCGACGGCTCTGCAGCCACCACATCTGGTCTTTCGCTAAATGATCTGCTTATGTCAGGTCCCACCATTCAAGCCAAGCTATTTCACACACTCATCCGTTTTCGTACATTTTCCATTGCTCTTACAGGTGATATTGGTAAAATGTATAGGTGCGTGCGTGTCTCAATGCCTGACACCATGCTCCAATGCATATTATGGCGGGACTCGGTTGACGACGACATACAGATCTTCAAATTAAACACAGTCACTTATGGAGCTAAGCCTGCATCATTTTTAGCTATTCGAGCTATGCATCAGCTAGCTATGGATGATTCGTCGTCGTATCCACTGGGATCCGAAACCATTCTACATGACTTCTACGTCGACGACATGATATCTGGAGGCAATTCGGTTGAGGAAGTGCTGGATATTATGCGTCAAACCACGGATCTTCTTGCTCGAGGCAATTTTCAATTGCGAAAATGGTGTTCAAACTCTTCCGATGTGCTTCGTACAGTCCCAGAGGCCGAAAGGGAAAGCTTTCTGAAGCTTGATGATGGCAGTGATGTAACAAAGGCGCTTGGGCTCATTTGGGATCCCCATAAGGACTGCTTTCTGTTTACATTTTCTCCTCAACTCGGTGTTGGCAAGCACACCAAGCGTTCTGTATTGTCAACTATTGCACGGTGCTATGATCCTATGGGACTGATCGGACCTACTTTGACCAGAGCTAAAATCCTCATGCAGCGCATGTGGAGAGACAAGCTGCATTGGGATGAGAGCCTTCCTCAGTCACTGGATTCGGCATGGACTGAGTTTTGCAAGGATTTCTCCACTGTGGGTCATGCTACATTTCCTCGCTACGTACTTCAACCCAAGGCAAGGTTTGAATTGCATGCCTTCTGTGATGCCAGCCTCCAAGCCTATGGAGCTTGCATTTATGCTCGTTCGTTTACTGACACCACTGTTAAGGTTCACTTGCTTTGTTCTAAGGCAAGGATTGCCCCACTGAAAACCCTCATGGTGCCGAAGCTTGAACTCTGCGCAGCGTTCCTATTAGCCAATCTACTTCACGACATCAGAAAAATGGATACCTTTGACTGCCCAATTCATTGCTGGTCGGATTCAACTTTCGCTTTCGTTTAAGCACATCAACTCATTCGGAGTCATGATGCGCATCTTTGGCTACGTTCTCAAATTCATCAATAGGACGAAGTCACCGGATCTCTCATCAGAGGACCTTCGCAAAGGCTCACACTTGTTATGCCGCATCGTTCAACGGGCCCACCTCTATCCTGAGTATCTTGCTCTGAGGAAAAGGAACTGCGTGGATTCGTCCAGTAGTATCGTATCGCTCTCGCCATTCATAGATGATTTTGGACTGATTCGTGTTGGCGGCCGCCTGCGGCACTCAACTCTCGGATTCGACGCACGCCACCCAATCATTCTGCCCAGGGATCATCCACTGACATTCGCTATCATCGCTCACTTTCATCGAAAGCATCACCATGCTGGCCCGCAGTTCTGGCCCATCGGCGGCCTGAAGACTGTGTCTAGTGCCTTACGGAAATGCGTCATCTGCTGCAGATCCAGGCCTCGTCTTGTGGAGCACATCATGGCTGATCTACCAAAGGATCGAATACAGGATTCGCCTGCATTCAGCGTCACCGGAATTGACTATACTGCTTGTGTGGTCGAATGATTTTCGCGTTCTGCTTTTTCCTGTTTTCTAGTGCCTTCTTCTATCATTTTTACTTTAACAGCTTCAAATTTTGGCAGCTCGTCACACGTTTCGATCGCGACTACAAAATTTTCCCATGAATCGGGCAAACTGCTTAGTAACATAATTACTTTTAGCTCGTCGTTGAGTTTTATATCCAATTCTGACAATTTTTCAATTGTCTCTACAAAAGAATTCACATAGGCGGACACATCATCGCCCTGCTGCATATTTAGTCGAATTAGTTTTTGATAAAGTTGCACTTTCTGAATGGGGCCTTTTGGCATGTTAAGCTCCATTAATTTTTTCCACATAGCTTCAGATGTTACGCACGTCTTTATGTGCACAAACTGCGATGCCTTAATATTTAAGGTTATGTACGCCATTGCTTTCTGATCAAATTTTTCCTATTTCTGAACAGATGCGTCATCTTCTCCAATCTTTTTTCCACACACTACATCCCATAAGTCTGCCATTACTAGGACACTTTTAATGGCCATGTTCCACACACCGTAATTGTTTTCATCAAGTTTTTCGATTTGATTTGACAAATTCATGTTGGCTTATTGTTCCGTGTTAATTCGCAAACGATACTAACTATTGACAATTTAGCACAACCGACACTCAAACTTAGACGCTTTCTAGTCAGTTATAAAACCGAAAACAACGAACTCTGGGCCCATAACCAATGTTGGAAATATATTGGGTTTATTTGAGAGACGCGTAGTGGTTCGGTTGAACATTTATTTGAGTGTGTCCGGAAATGAGAACCATACATTATACGTACATACAAAGCAGTGTGGCCAGATTATTGTTGCTTATTAAATGGGAAATATCGATTACATTTTGAACAAATGTAATAAAAACAGATCCCGAAAAAATTGACACAATGGTAAAATATCCAATACCAAAAGAATATTTGAGAGCTTAGAAGCTTCCTAAGCCTTACAGTCTATTACAGAAAATGTTTACAAAACTACGCAAAAATTGCGAAACCTCTTACAAAGTATTTAGAAGGTCAAAACGGAAAAGAATCCAAAAAAATGTACCGAAGAATTTCTATACAGTTGGATGATTCAGCTGTAAGAGCTTTCAACGAGCTCAAAGATAATTTAATTGCTCAAATCGAGTTAGTACAACCAGATTATAATAAAAAATTCACTTTAACGACCGACGCTTCTGACATTGCAATTGGTGCAGTCCTATCCCAGGAAGGAAAACCAATTACATTTATTTCCAAAACTCTAACCAAAACAGAGCAAGTATATGCAACTAATAAGAAAGAACTTTTGGCCATAGTTTGGGCATTCAAAAAGTTGCGTAATTATTTATATGGTGTTAACAACATCGAGATATACATAGACCATCAACCACTTTCTTTCGCAATTTCTCAAAAGAATATAAATATAGTAATGAAAAGATGGTATTCATTCATCGAAAGTTATTCACCCAAAATAATTGTTCGGAGCAGCAGCCGTCAGTAGATCTTAAGAAAATCAATTATGTATCACTGTATCCACGCTCACATACTCTCGCGCTCTCGGTGCCTACGCTCACACACGCTCATGGTCCGCGTACTGCTAACAATTGCAGTGCGTCGCGGAACCCACCCCCACTCTGGATTAGTCGTCGTCGAACGCAGCATCGCGTAACACACCCTCGTCATACCGGCCCTATTTCGTTTATAATCACACCTTAAAAACCACCTCGAACTCACGGGCACGCCTTTAAATATAATAAACAAAAAACATTAAACTAAAAACACGGAGAAAACTTTTATTTCGTAAATTGGAGTTCAGAGTTGCCGAAAAAAACTTGGCAGCTTCCAACATTTTGGTGACCCCGACGTGATCCCCGTGACTTTTGAGTGGAAAAAGTGTTCAAAAACATTGAGTTTAAATCTGCATCAAAGATTTAAACCAACTTTCGTCGGAAAAGTACCGAACAAAAAGTCGTTGTGGCCGACCGTGACAGTTTCTAGCGGGCCGCTATTCGTTTTTCGTGTTCTCTTTCGCCCTCTGCTTCAGCCTTACAACGCACTGTCGAGACCGGCTGCATAGCGTTCTAATCGAAATCCGTTAGCTTTCATCGTCTCCTCTTTCGTCGTTTGCGTCAGCCCGCGCTCGTGAGAGGCTGCATACCGAGAACTCTCTTTCGAACTCGAATTCGAGATCGTTCTCTTGTGCATAACTGTTGGTTTTGTTCGTTGCTTCGCGGCAGTATCGGTCGTCGCTTTTGCCCTCTGTGCCGGTGCAGTGAATATACAGACATATACACACATATACAGTGTTTCGCCTTCGCTTTCGTCGCTTCGTTTCGTTGTTTGCCTGTGCACATATTTCGCACATAAAGTGCCGAAAAAAGCGAACATACAAACGGTTTGAGCTCTTCAAACATATCAGCTGTGATCGACTGATACACTCCGCGTCAACTGACTATAGCCAAAACCATGGGCAAGAAGAAAAATGGCAGAAGAATCGGATCGTTTTCTATGGGCAATGATAGTGATTCTGTGGCCGTTAGCGCTGCTCCACCTGCCGAAAGTGTTTGTGTGAACGCTGCTAGCACCCAATCATCTTTATCTCGGATTTCCTTCATGAGGCTGAAGGTTCGAGCCATTTTCGACCGGCTAGAAGTCATACGCACAGAGATGGATAGTGAAAGGCTGCGCCAAATGGATGAGTATGACCTGCAATACCTGAAATACCTGGAAAATTCGACTCTTCGATACTATCGTTGAGGACTGTTCTGCAGCGTGAGCTAAGGAGGCGTTCTCAGCCCTCGCATTGTTCCACGTTTCGAGTGAATCCCAATGATTCCCAATCCTTCATGTACATGGCCAATCGATCGCGCCTGCCACAGCTGCAGCTACCCAAGTTCAGTGGAGAATACACGGAGTGGACAAGTTTCTACTCCATGTTCACAGCGGTCATTGATAGTGAAGCAGAGCTGACTTCTATCGAGAAGCTTCAGCATTTGCGGTCCTGTTTGAGTGGAGTGGCATTGCTTGCCATCAGTTCGTTGGAGATGATCGAGGCTAACTATAGCAAGGCGTTAGAGATTCTAAAAAACAGATTTGATAACAAACGTCTTATTCTACAGGCACACATCAGAGAGGTATTTGGGCTGACGCGTATTGACTCATCACCTTCCAAGTTGAGGGCGTTCGTGGACGTCGTCACCTCACATCTTCGCGCGCTAGAATCGCTGGGAACTAAGGAGGAGATTGCAGATGCTATAATCGTCCATGCAGTCTGGCGCAACTTGGACAAGTCGACTTAAGCCAAATGGGAAGCAGCTTCATCGGATCACGGGCTTCCATCCTGGGAGAAACTTTCTGCCTTCCTGGAACATAGATGTCGTACCCTTGAAAGCATTCATCATTCCATGCAAGGGCAAGATGGTCCTGTTGGCCAGTCTGAAAAAACCGTGAGTACGAAACATAGAAAGGCTTTCGTAGCATCGAGCGCTCCCAGTCCGGTTTCTTGTGTGTTGTGCTCTCCCAGTGAAGCCTCACAGACCCAACTGAGTCAGACCGCCATGGTTGCAGTCTCGCCCTCCTTGCCGCAAGCCCTTATATCTCAAAGTCCGTCTGATGCTGTGCTATTAGCCACTGTCGTCATTCTCGTCAAAAACAGCACAGGAGTTTTTGTGCCTTGTCGCGCACTTTTGGATTCTGGATCTCAATTACATTTCGTAACCAGTCGTCTAGCTAATCAGCTAAAACTTCGCAAAACCAAATCGCTCGCCGCAGTCTCTGGCATCGGCGATGCTAGCTTCTCAACTGAAGGTATCTCGGTGGATCTCGTTCTGAAGTCTCGGATTTCAGAGTTCACCACTAGCATCACTGCCGTCGTTGCCCAGAAGATAACGGATCATCAACCTCGCTCGTCGATTAGCACAGCTAATTGGCGTATACCGTCGAATATCCGGCTTGCTGACCCTTCGTTCCACCTGCCGCAGCGGATTGATCTGCTCATCGGAGCTGGACTTTTCTTTGAGCTGCTGTGCGTGGGACAAATTCAGCTGGCGCCTGGATTACCTTTGCTGCAGAAAACACATTTCGGATGGATTCTGTCTGGTGGCGGGCACTCGGCCCCCACTCTTTCGTCGTTTATCGCAACCCAGTCTTCGGATGACACCAATCACAGCACTCGGCTCGATGACTTGGTTCGTCAATTTTGGGAAGTGGAGCACATCTTTGAGCCGATCGCTAGGGCCACAAAGGAGGAGCTTCACTGCGAGGAACATTTCATCAACAATTACACTCGTTTGCCCTCAGGGGAATATTCAGTCCGCTTGCCTATGAAGCGAAGTTTGGAGTCCTTGGGCGATTCCTACTTCCAAGCAAAGCGGCGCTTGGAAAACTTGGAGCGCAAGTTCGTGCGCAATCCAGCTCTTCATGCACAATACTCGGCATTTATGAAGGAGTACCTGTCCCTTGATCACATGTCTCTAGTACAAATGTCGAGAATAGGCACAAATGCAAATATTTCTTGCCACATCATTGTGTCATCAAAGAGGACAGCTCCACCACAAAGCTGAGGGTCGTATTCGACGGCTCTGCAGCCACCACATCTGGTCTTTCGCTAAATGATCTGCTTATGTCAGGTCCCACAATTCAAGCCAAGCTATTTCACACACTCATCCGTTTTCGTACATTTTCCATTGCTCTTACAGGTGATATTGGTAAAATGTATAGGTGCGTGCGTGTCTCAATGCCTGACACCATGCTCCAATGCATATTATGGCGGGACTCGGTTGACGACGACATACAGATCTTCAAATTAAACACAGTCACTTATGGAGCTAAGCCTGCATAATTTTTAGCTATTCGAGCTATGCATCAGCTAGCCATGGATGATTCGTCGTCGTATCCACTGGGATCCGAAACCATTCTACATGACTTCTACGTCGACGACATGATATCTGGAGGCAATTCGGTTGAGGAAGTGCTGGATATTATGCGTCAAACCACGGATCTTCTTGCTCGAGGCAATTTTCAATTGCGAAAATGGTGTTCAAACTCTTCCGATGTGCTTCGTACAGTCCCAGAGGCCGAAAGGGAAAGCTTTCTGAAGCTTGATGATGGCAGTGATGTAACAAAGGCGCTTGGGCTCATTTGGGAGCCCCATAAGGACTGCTTTCTGTTTACATTTTCTCCTCAACTCGGTGTTGGCAAGCACACCAAGCGTTCTGTATTGTCAACTATTGCACGGTGCTATGATCCTATGGGACTGATCGGACCTACTTTGACCAGAGCTAAAATCCTCATGCAGCGCATGTGGAGAGACAAGCTGCATTGGGATGAGAGCCTTCCTCAGTCACTGGATTCGGCATGGACTGAGTTTTGCAAGGATTTCTCCACTGTGGGTCATGCTACATTTCCTCGCTACGTACTTCAACCCAAGGCAAGGTTTGAATTGCATGCCTTCTGTGATGCCAGCCTCCAAGCCTATGGAGCTTGCATTTATGCTCGTTCGTTTACTGACACCACTGTTAAGGTTCACTTGCTTTGTTCTAAGGCAAGGATTGCCCCACTGAAAACCCTCACGGTGCCGAAGCTTGAACTCTGCGCAGCGTTCCTATTAGCCAATCTACTTCGCGACATCAGAAAAATGGATACCTTTGACTGCCCAATTCATTGCTGGTCGGATTCAACTGTGGTCCTGTCTTGGTTGCGAAAGGAACCATCCAAGTTCAACGTGTTTGTATCCAACAATATTTCTGGGATTCAACAACTTACGAGAGGCATGGATTGGCGCTATGTGCCCACTGAGATGAACCCGGCTGACATTCTCTCAAAGGGATCAGCACCACAGGATCTCCTGCATTCCAGGTTGTGGATGAATGGACCTATCTTCCTGCAAGGCGAACAAAGCTGCTGGCCTGAACGGTGTTCGCCAGAAAGCAACCTTCCGGAAATTCGACACCGGGTTTTGCTGTCGTCTGAGCGCGCCGACATTTCGCTTTCGTTTAAGCACATCAACTCATTCGGAGTCATGATGCGCATCTTTGGCTACGTTCTCAAATTCATCAATAGGACGAAGTCACAGGATCTCTCATCAGAGGACCTTCGCAAAGGCTCACACTTGTTATGCCGCATCGTTCAACGGGCCCACCTCTATCCTGAGTATCTTGCTCTGAGGAAACGGAACTGCGTGGATTCGTCCAGTAGTATCGTATCGCTCTCGCCATTCATAGATGATTTTGGACTGATTCGTGTTGGCGGCCGCCTGCGGCACTCAACTCTCGGATTCGACGCACGCCACCCAATCATTCTGCCCAGGGATCATCCACTGACATTCGCTATCATCGCTCACTTTCATCGAAAGCATCACCATGCTGGCCCGCAGTCCTTACTTGGAGCAATTCGCTTGCAGTTCTGGCCCATCGGCGGCCTGAAGACTGTGTCTAGTGCCTTACGGAAATGCGTCATCTGCTGCAGATCCAGGCCTCGTCTTGTGGAGCACATCATGGCTGATCTACCAAAGGATCGAATACAGGATTCGCCTGCATTCAGCGTCACCGGAATTGACTATTGCGGTCCCTTCTACTATAAGCCAGATGGGCGCAACCGAACTCCTATGAAATGTTACATAACCACTGCAGCTTTCTTGAGTGCCCTCAAGCGCTTCGTTGCTACGCGCGGCATTCCCCGATGCATTTGGTCGGACAATGCCACCAATTTCGTGGGCTCAAGGAACGAGTTAGAGGACCTTCAGCGGCTATTTATGAGCGAAAAGCATCGTGCTTAAGTTCATAATCATTGCATCAACAACGGCTTCGATTGGAAATTCATACCGCCTCGCTCGCCTCATTTCGGGGGCTTGTGGGAGGCAGCAGTGAAGATGGCCAAACATCACTTTTATCGCTCCGTGGGATCGTCACTCTTTGGCTTCGATGAGCTGCGGACATTGGTCTGCCAAATACAGGCTATAATGAACTCTCGTCCTCTTATCTCGATTTCAGAAAACCCTGATGATCTTGGCGTCCTTACACCGGGACACTTTCTAATTGGTCGTCCGCTGATGGAGTTTCCCGAGCCAGACGTTACGAAGCTCAACTTCAATCGACTCGATCTTTGGCAACAAGTCACCTGTGCCCAGCAGATTTTTTGGAAGCGTTGGAGTGAGGAATATTTGACCCTGCTCCAACAACGTGCCAAATGGCGCACACCACTACCATCGATCCAGGTCAACGACGTCGTCTGCATCAAGGACGAAAACTTGCCACCATTAAAGTGGCCCTTAGCACGGGTGATCGAGGTCGTCGCTGGAACTGATGGGGCTGTGCGAGTTGCCATACTGCGGACACCGTCCGGAACCACTCGTCGAGCTGTCAACAAGCTGTGCGTCCTTCCCGTTAAGGATCTTGTTAAAAGCCCAGGTCTTTCAACGGGGGGGAGTATGTTCGGAGCAGCAGCCGTCAGTAGATCTTAAGAAAATCAATTATGTATCACTGTATCCACGCTCACATACTCTCGCGCTCTCGGTGCCTACGCTCACACACGCTCATGGTCCGCGTACTGCTAACAATTGCAGTGCGTCAAGGAACCCACCCCCACTCTGGATTAGTCGTCGTCGAACGCAGCATCGCGTAACACACCCTCGTCATACCGGCCCTATTTCGTTTATAATCACACCTTAAAAACCACCTCGAACTCACGGGCACGCCTTTAAATATAATAAACAAAAAACATTAAACTAAAAACACGGAGAAAACTTTTATTTCGTAAATTGGAGTTCAGAGTTGCCGAAAAAAGCTTGGCAGTTTCCAACAATAATATATAAGCCAGGGGCAACAAATGTAGTCGCAGACGCCTTATCAAGAATACAGATTAACAACTTAACTGACAGTAACGAATCGGTCTCAGATCAAAGCACTCAGCATTCAGCAGAGAGTAGTTTTGAGAATTTAAGCAACAAATGCTAATAGCAACGGGGAGGTTTACAATACATGAGTCGATTAACATATTTGGAAATACAAGACATATAATAGAATTTGATACTACTGAAAATTTGGTATCAATCTTAAGAGAATACATTCCTCCTTATATAGCAATAGGAGTACACTGTACATTAGAGGACTTCTATAGAATTCAAATTCCTCTTATGAATAATTTCACTAATAAGTTTTTGTATACAAGAAGATTCGTTCAGGATGTAGAAAATCCTGGAGACAGAGCGGTAATAATCGAAGAAACTCATTGTAGAGCACACAGGGGATTAGACGAAAACTATAAACAAATAAATCGATTATATTATTGGCCGAATTTATACAAAAAACTCAAGGAATATGTTAAGAACTGTACAATTTGCAACCAAAATAAATATAATAGACAACCAGTACAAATACCTATCAAACAGGCACCTATCCCAAATAAGGAAGGAGAAAATTTACATATGGATATATATTATGCACAGAATTTAATATTTATAACTTGTATAGATTCTTATTCAAAATATTTAGTTGTAAAAGAGATTCCGAACAAGCTCAACATCGAAAATAGGATTGCAGAAAGTCTGCAACACTTTCCATTAGCTAAAACTCTGATGATAGATAATGAACCCAGTTTTACTTCCTCCCAGTTTAAATCTTTTGCACAAAGATGTGGGATTAATTTATATTATGCAGATCCTCGACATAGTACGTCGAATGGACAAATAGAAAGGGCACATTCTACACTTACAGAAATTGCTCGTTGCATAAAAGATCAACTTAATTTGGTTGATTATTCAGAAACTATAATTAGAGCAGCTCAAAAGTATAACTTGACAATCCATTCAACTACTAATCAAAGACCGTTTGACATTCTGTATAACAAAATCAAGCATGAAAATATTCCCAAAATATTAAAATTAGCGCAAGAAAAAATGTTACAGGTTCATAATAAAGATAGGAAGGAAAAGGACTATCATAAATAATGGATTATTCAAATCACGATTTTTTTACTTACAAGGATACAAAAGATGTCCTTACTTATGAATCATATGCCGACTTATTCCATATAACTAATTTAAGTTATTATAAAGAAATAATCAATTTGGAAACAGCACACATTCAGAATAATAACCAGAATTTACTTTGGGAAATGACATACGATTTAAATATTATCAGAACTCTTATCTCACAAATAATACCCAATAGAATTAAACGAGGTATTAACGAAATAGGCACAGTTTGGAAATGATGATATCATAACAGTGGAGAATAAAATTGATGATTTAATCCAGAATAATAATATTCAATTTGTCATAAATTCTAAATTATTCAAAGAAATACAAACTCTATCTGAAAATTTTAAAAACAGCCTTTAGAAATCAAGAATTGCCACTACGAAAACACCGTCTTCGTTTGCTCACTTACGATCTTATGAATTTGATGGATACAATTACATTAGCTAAAATCTATGTATTCAATACAAAAGTTTTAAACGAAGAAGATATCAAAGAAATTTATAAACATGAACACAAAGCCGTCACTATTACTGACCTGTTGGATATTGCTGAATTTAAAATTGCAATAAATCAGGATTTAATTGTCATATACATAAAATACCCAATAATAACTAACCGTTGTGAAGTATACAATTCCAGATCCATTTCACATAAGGATGGAAAATTAGTAATTGATAATCAGGTTGCTAAATGTAATAATAAGTATTATGTAATGTCAAACTTTAAATCAGAACTTTATAATAAATATTGCACCTTAAACCCTGACAGTACTTGTTTCACAAGATTGTTAAATGGAGAAAAATCTATATGTATCAAAGTCAGAGAGAATAATAAAAAAATTGATATAATCCAAGAAGGTGCCATTTTTATTAATGGACACAATATTGTAAATGACACTCATTTAGATGGGTCATTTTTAATAACCTTTAATGATACTACTATAATTAATAATGTATCCTATTATAATATTGATAATAAGATTCTAAATTACCTCACTGCTATACAATACAACAATTTTTTAATATCCGAATATTTTATGTCGAATGATTCGGAACTTGCATTTGATAATATCAACATATTAAATCCATTTATTCAAATAAAACAAACTCAAATTCCGATTACGTTAATATTGATAACATGTACTATTATATATTTAATTATCAGGATTTTTATCAAATTTAGAAAATATCTAATATGCAAACCACGGAAAATTAGTTTTGAAATAAACCTCGAAAATAATATGTCCGAAAATGAAAATTCCGTTGAAGATGAAATTAGAGTCCAATTGACCAATCATCTTAATTCAATTTACCCATCACTTCCGATGAATCGGGACGATCCAATTTAGAATGGGGGGAGTTAACCAGCCCACTACCCAAGCCTTCTTACCCGATTTATAAACAACTTCTAGTTGGGAACTTCTTACACAGTTCTTCCATTAGGTTCCATTAGGTCCCCAATTCCTAATGAACTTTCCCACTCCAATAAGACGTCATATCACTTCACACTTTTCATTAAGTTCCATGCCATACGTCTCCAATAGTCCTTGAATATGCGATTTCTGGCAAAGCGAAATCGAACCCTGTTCACCGTCTCGCTCGATTTGCATTCCTAGGAAATAGTTTATGGGGCCGCCATCGTGCAACTTCAAGTTTGATGCGATCTTCTTCTTAATTACGGCTATATCTTTTTTGTTTGGACACGCAATAATTAAATCGTCGACGTATACTGCAATATAGCTGTATGTTTGTTTATCTTTCTTGACGTACAAGCATGCCTCGTTCTTGCATCTCTTGAAGCCCATGGAAGACAATACTTCGTCCAGCGTTTTATTCCAGACACGTCCGGATTGCTTGAGTCCGTAAAGTGCTTTACGCAGCTTTAGAACTTTTTCTGGATGATGCTTGTCGACAAAATTCTGAGGCTGCTTTATGTACACAGTCTCCTGAAGTTTACTGTTTAGGTAAGCATTTGATATATCCAGTTGGTGCATATATAGCTGTTTTACTGCAGCTATCGCGAACAACATGCGAATGGTCTCATACCGAATTACAGGTGAAAATGTTTCCCAATAATTTACTCCAAATTGTTGCCCACAGCCTTGAGCAACCAATCGAGATTTGAACTTCTCAATGAGACCATCCTTGTTTCTCTTGATTCGAAAAACCCATTTTGAGCCAATGGCTTTTTGTCCTGGAGGCAGTTCACAATAACCACGTGTTATTTTCCTGTAGAGCGTCGTATTCCGTTTGCATTGATTCTATCCAATCTTTAGAGTAATGGCTTTGCAAAGCTTCAGCAACTGACTGCGGTGTCTCAGTGTCATCCACCTGATTGAGAAGACTATTGAGCACTGCCTGGTACTGTTTTCTCGGTCGTCCAGGTTGACCGCTGCGGATGATTTTGGGTCTGCCACGCCCACGCTGTACTGCATTCTCTTGTGGCGGTGCTTGGCCGCTCACGTAATTTTCGTCTGGTTCACTTGCGCTCAAAAACTCCTCCTCTTCTTCGCCGGAGTCACTGCTTGAGTCTGAATGATCGGCTATTAAAGGTACATCTGAGTTTTGATCTGAAACTTCAATTGACTCAAGGCGAAGTATGTTTGTCATGAAATTGTCATTTCTATCTGAAATATCACAATTCGCAATGCTTTTTGTGTCAAAATCACCTTCTACAAATTTGACATCACGCCTTTCAATTATTGTCCGCTTCTCTCGATCGAACAGCCGGTAAGCTTTTGCAGCTAAGGAGTAGCCAACAAAAATATATTCTTTGCCCTATGGCTGGAATTTGCTTCTTCTGGTCTTATCCAACGCAAATGCGCGAGATCCGAATACTCGCAGGTGTTTTACTGACGGCTTGCGTCCTTTCCAGGCTTCGAATGGTATACCGCCGTTTAAGGCCTTTGTGGGGCATCTATTGCGGATGTAAACTGCCGTAGTAACAGCCTCTGCCCACAAGAACTCATCCAGATTTGCATGGATAAGCATACTCTTTGCCATCTCTACAATTGTTCGATTGGCTCTCTCGGCTACACCGTTTTGCTGAGGGGTGTAGGGAACCGTCAATTGCCTTTGTATGCCGCACTCGTTCAAAAAATCTGAAAAATCCTTGTTTACATACTCTGTTCCATTATCGCTGCGCACAGCCTTTATTTTGTTGCCCGTTTGGCATTCCACAAAACTTTTGAAAATTTTGAATTTTTCAAAAACTTGGCTTTTCGCGTGCATAATGTAAACAAATATCTTGCGCGAGTAGTCATCAATAAATGTCACAAAATAGCGATTGCCACCGATCGATTTTACATTCATTGGGCCGCTTACATCTGTGTGCACTAGCTCAAGCACTTGCTTCGTTGTACGATTTAACTTCTGTTGGAAAGGCAATGTACATATTTTTGCCCTGTTACATGTATCACAATTAATTTCCATTTTAAATTTTTCAACACTCATGCCATGAACAAGCTGCTTTTCGCTCAGCTGTTTTAAATCTTGGAAATTAAGATGGCCAAATCTATTATGCCACTTCATTTCCGGCGAAACTGTGTTCAACAAACAAACTGCACTTTTTTCTGAGCACTGTTTGTACACATACAAGTTGTTTTCTTGCTTGGCTTTTAATGGTTTAATGGTTTCTCCTTCTTTATTTTTAATCAGTGCCACTTTTCCAATAAATGTAGTGGAATTCTCGAATTTAGCTGCTGTGCTCACTGAGAAAAAATTCATATGTAATTCAGGGACATATAACACATTTTGCAAGTTTATTATCATTTTTGCATACCCCTTCACAACGACGTAGGCCAACAAGGAGCAACATTCGTCCGGGAGGCGAAGAGATACAGACCAGGCTGGAGCCTACCAAGAATATTTTTATTTTAATTTCTTCCCCCTTTTGTTCACTAGCTATTAAGCCTTAATCCAAATAACATAAATATAGAGTAAGAGAACGAAAAAGGAAGTATTATTTAAGGGAGCGCAGCACTGGCAGAGACCAGCAGAGAGCATCACTGGCAGCAAACGTAGCGGCAGAGGCTAGAGCAGAGACCAGCAGCAGACACCGGAGCAGAGAGCAGAGAGCAGAGCAGAGATAACGGCAGAGACCAGCAGCAGACACCGGAGGAGAGAGCAGAGATCAGAGCAGAGATCACGGCAGAGACCAGCAGCAGAGGCCGGAGCAGAGACACGAAGCAGCAGACATCAGAGCAGAGATCAACGGCAGAGATCAGCAGCAGAGACACGGAGCGAAGACAAATGCAAACCCACCCTCACATGCCGAAGCAAGCCACGCACGACCCAAAGAGAGCGAGTGCAAAAGGCACGCGACAAAAGCGCCGGGTCGCGGCAGAAGCTGGGAGCAGAGGCTCGAACGGCCGGCTGAGCCAGCTGCCAAAATTATGGAGGAGGGAAAATCGAGCCTCTACCAAGGGCAGTCGTGAGTGCGGGAAAAATTAAAACACCGAAAACCCAAAGCGGACAGCACGAGGTCCGCCATTTTTCTGGACCAGCGAGGAGCCGCAGCCGCCGAGAAAAAGATGATGGACCAGAGTTCTACGGAGCAAGAGGGGTAAGCTGGCCTGGCGTAAGCAAGTGAGAGGGAGATAGGTGCGATGTAGGGATTAGATTTTCACACACATATGTATAGATAGATAAGCAGGCAGACAATAAATCAATGAATTAAACCAAACATCAATCATTCACATATCTATGACCATTGCCCATGAACCACCGCCAATATTCGACGCCCGATTGTTTTCACCCATTCCCCTCTGTCATTGTACCATTAAAATATTCCATTTGCATGCCTGGGACCTCAGCCAGTGGAGTTGTACGCTCTCCCCCTCCTAGTAGAAAACTCCTCCTGTAGAACACCCCCCTTCCCTATCCTTGGGGACGCCAGCGAGCAAGTTTGTACGCGGACGCCACGAATTTGCGAACCTGACGCTCCCCCTTCCCCCTTGGTTTCCCTCTTTAACCTAGCCTTCCCCGTTGATGGTACAGTCGACACCACGTGCTCCACTCCACGTACACCGAGCCCCCCCCCCGAGCCATACGCCCCGCCTCCGCACGCGCCACGAGATGCTGAACACACCCTACCCCCCCGGGACCACGGCCCCACAACACGTGTTTTCCCCGCCGGCGGCCACAGCCAGGCCGCCCGTGCTACGACCGGTCACCGTGGAGGATACACCCCTCCCACGCCCCTGCAAACCTAACCTAGGGAAATCTGTACTAGGCGAGCCACGTGTGTCGCTGGGTGACCCTCACCCGCGCGATCCCTTCGCACTCGGGTTTCCCCGCCCTCAGTCAGAGCGAACCCCGCACCTGACACACGCCCCGATCCCTCTCTTTGGTCTGAAAATACAAATTTGCTGTATGGAAGATCGGGCCCTGGACAGACTGAGAGGCTGTACCCCGGCCTGAGACAGGAACTTCCTTACAGATGGCGCCCGAGCAGGGACCTGAGAGTGCATCGAGAGGAAAGTAGTGCGGGAAAGGTAAAAGTAGAAAAGCGATCATAGAATGAGTGACAGGTGGTCGGTGGCCGCCGATGCCAGATTTTTACCCCCCCCAACCAAAATTTCAAAGCCACGACCGAAAACGCCCCGCGTCTCGCGCGGCACCGGGCCTACCATACACCCCCGCCTGAGTACAGTCAGACAAACAGCATAGTAGTCACAGATCCACGTGGCCACGTAGCCCGGCCACGAAGCTGTGCCGCAAATTTAAGGGCGGACAGCCAGGAGAAGTATAGAGGAAAGAGGGTGCACCAACCTAAACTCTGGCTCAAATACAGCTGAGGCTGGTTTTTCCCCTCCCCTAGCAACAGCAACCGCGAGCTTTGAACCACGAGCCCAAACGGGACACCAGCGGGACCACGCGGTCGTAGCCAGCAGGCAACGACCGCAGACGCGCCATTAGCCACCGCTTTATCGCTGCGGATCGTGCGAAAGGGACGGCAAGTGACGTCGCGGAAATTGGCGAAACTGTACCCACGTGCATCGGTGAGCATCAGCCAGACCGCAGCAGCGGCCGCCTAGAAGCAGAGCAGAAATGGCGCCTCGCCGCGCAGCGAGAGAGGCCAAAGCGAGAAGACGACAAGGCGACAAGGCGACAGCGAGAACGAGCGACGATCAGGCAGCGAGACAGCACTAGAAAGCGACACGACGACAGAGAGAGGGCGCCCAGCCTCCCCGACAGAGGCAGCGGCGACACGACGACAGGGACGACGGAATCGAGAGAGGGCTGCACTCGGGCGGCCGAGCCCTCCACTCCGAAAGCTTGAACCCTCTGCCCAAAAGCTTGGCGGCGGGGGATTTAAGTGGGAGCCCAGGCCCAGGAAAGGGACTGAGGTTCGGACCTTCAACTGGGACACAACCGTCGACCAACAAGACAACCAGTGAAAACCAAGCGATCAACCGTGACACAAACATATCCTTACTAAGGATCCCTGACTCCGCTACCGTGCCGTGAATCCTCGCGCTGTAAACCAAATCCTTTTCAAGGATCCCTGACCTACAGTGCCGGGCCGTGAACTCTCGCGCTGTAAACCAAATCCTTTGCAAGGATCCCTGACCTGCAGTACCGTGCCACGTATCCTCGCGCTGTAAACCAAATCCTTTTCAAGGATCCCTGACCTACAGTGCCGTGCCGTGAATCCTCGCGCTGTAAATCAAATCCTTTGCAAGGATCCCTGACCTACAGTGCAACGCTGCGTATCCTCGCACGGTAATCCAAATACTGACCAAGGATCCCTGACCTACGGTGCCGCGCCGCGTATGTGTGCATTATAAAGCATATCCTTTGCAAGGATCCCGGACCTACAGTGCAACGCCGCGTATCCTCGCACGGTAACCCAAATCCTGACCGAGGATCCCTGAGTCCGAGTGTCAAGCCGCGTACCGCGCCCTACCCAGTGTCACGTAGCCTCGAGACCTTCACCAGTCATCGCCGACCCGCCCGGGCAGTACAGGCCCCGCGTTAAGAGACTCAACCCTGAGCTGGGGAATACCACACCCAAAGGAAGGATGAACACTCGGTGGTTAAATTCCCGCCGCAAGGAGGATCTCCTGACCCTCGCCCGGGAATTTGGCCTCGATGAGGGCGGAAACTTGGATGAACTCCGCATCCGGGTTGCCGCGTTCATTACCCGTGAAGACCACCCCGAGGACATACAGGCAAGGATCGACGAACTGGACGCCCACTTCAGCAGTATTCCCAGCCCTAGGGAACCGCCCAGCCCCGCCGCTTCGCCAAAACCGGAAAGCCGAGCCAAGCAGGAGGACAGCAAGGAGGTGAAGCTGCAGCGACTCAGTCTACCAGACCAAGCGGGTACTTCTCGGACGACGGGAACCAGCCCCACCAGATCTGTGGAGAAGACGCTCGACCCACCGATCCTCGCAGGTATTCAGCAACAGAACCCACCGACGGGACCCCTGAAGATAATCATATCCGATGTGGCCAGCCCGAGTCAACCAGCAGGAATCTTGGCAATCGGACATTCCAACGCCACAAGCGAGCCTTCGGCACACCCAAGCCGCCGCCCTCAAGCCACCCTTCCGGAACCGATGTTCGCTCTCGAGCCACGCCACCGGCCTGAAGGAGCAGGACCTCAGGCAAACCGGCAGCCGACCAGTGCAATTGAACCAGCGGCCCTCGAGGGGAACCATCCAACTCATGACCGACAACTGCATCGGCCAGGGGGAGGAGGAATTTCGTACTCCCTCCTTGCAGACAAGCTCCGGAAATGGGGACTCACCTTTGACGGACATGACGACCCACTGTCATTCATCGAAAGGCTAGAAGAACGAGTCGATTCCTACGGGGGAAGCCCAGAGCAGCTACCGCGTGCCATCTCAGGACTCTTAACCGGAAGGGCGGAAGGATGGTTCCGTACCTTCCAGATGCAGGGACAGACTTGGACGGATTTCCGCAAAGAATTTCTGGACTTCTTATTGCCCCCTAGATACTTCCAACGCTTGGAGGACACCATCCGGAGCCGGGAGCAGAAACCAAGAGAATCCTTCCGCGACTATATGATCGCCCTCCGGTTGATGATGCAGCGTGCCAAATACACCCGGGAGCAGGAATTGGACCGGATTGGACCGCAGGCAGGACTTTCACACGCTGTCTGAGCTGACGCAGCTCATCTCAGCCTACGAAACAGCACAGGACCGAGATTCCACTCGTGGCAAGGAGGCCGGACGAGCCAACCGACCCCGAGCATTCCCCGGGAACGAAACTATACCACGGAACCCCACCAAAGAGACCAGCGGCGCATCCAACGGCAATAGTCGGGTAATCACTCAGGAGGAGGAGCGGCCAATCGACGTGAGCCGAGCATGCCGGAACTGCGGAGAAGAAGGACACTTCAGGGATGGATGTACCAACCGACAGAAACTCTTCTGCTGGGAATGTGGACGCCGAAACATCAGGACAATCTACTGCTGCCGAAAGACCCAGTCGGGAAACGGGACAGGTCTCCGTTCAACCGGGACACGGACGGAGGCACACACCCGGAACCCGGAGTCCCCCACCCATTAAGTATGATTGGGGGAAGGATCGCCGCTCTGGTCACCATCGACGGGAGAGCCTTCTCAGCCACCCTCGACACTGGAGCAACCCGATCTTTCGTTAGTCAGCGAGTGGCCGAAGAACTGGGAACGGCGGAGAATCAACGAGAGGTGAGGACTCGGATCAGCCTAGCCGATGGAACACGGAAGGACATCACTCAAGCGATCACAGCGAGGGTGCGGCTCGACCAAAAGGAAACCCAGGTAACCCTACTTATTTTGCCCACTGTATTAGACGACATCATCCTGGGCCTCGACTTCCTGTGTGGTATCCAGGCAAGGATCCACTGTGGCCGAGCGTACCTCCAGTTAAAATTGAGGCAAGACCCTTGCATCCACACGGCGGTACTGCCACCACGGACCGTAACGTTCGCCGAGCCCCTCCACACACCAAGTCAAGTCGCAACTATACCCCTGTCCTCGACCACCCCTTCCGAACATACGGCCAGCCCAATCCAGGAAGCCAAGCGCCGCAAACGGCACCAGACGACCTTAGCACTACATGGCGGGAACCCATACGTGACCACGACCCCAAGCCCTATAGGCCCGAAAGATCAAACCACGACCAGATCTACGGCCCATAGCTCAGACGCACAGCAACGACAACACCCCGGAACCTTGGCCGAGACGAGCGAATGCGCCTCGTCGACCCAAGCTCTTCCAACACCGCAACGACCCCAGGCAGGGACTTTGGCCGTGACGAGCACACGCGTCTCCTCGACCAAAGCGTCCTCTGCAGCCCCAGCAAGCAGGACTGGAACCTTGGCCGAGACGAGCGAACGCGCCTCGTCGACCCAAGCTCTTCCGACAACGCAACGACACCAGGCAGGGACTTTGGCCGTGACGAGCACACACGTCTCGTCGACCAAAGCGTCCTCCGCAGCCCCACCGAGCAGGACTGGAACCTTGGCCGAGACGAGCGAACGCGCCTCGTCGACCCAAGCTCTTCCGACAAAGCGACGACACCAGGCAGGGACTTTGGCCGTGACGAGCACACACGTCTCGTCGACCAAAGCGTCCTCTGCAGCCCCAGCAAGCAGGACTGGAACCTTGGCCGAGACGAGCGAACGCGCCTCGTCGACCCAAGCTCTTCCGACAACGCAACGACACCAGGCAGGGACTTTGGCCGTGAAGAGCCTACCCGTCTCGTCGACCAAAGCGTCCTCCGCAGCACCACGGAGCAGGACTGGAACCTTGGCCGAGACGAGCGAACGCGCCTCGTCGACCCAAGCTCTTCCGACAACGCAACGACACCAGGCAGGGACTTTGGCCGTGACGAGCACACAAGTCTCGCCGACCAAAGAACTCCCCATAGAGCAGCAACCCCGGGCAGAAACCTTGACAGGAATGCCCTCATATGGGGCATCGAATCAAGGACCTACCCGAGGGAAACTCAACGAGACAAGACCCATCACCGGCAATAAACGCAAAACCCCGACACTACGCCCCAACGGAGCGGGCACTACCACCGCAGAGGCCCAACAAGACCGGTCACCACGTAAGCGCAGGACTTCAGCCGGACAAACCTATGATTTGGAACCAATATCGGACGCAGCCACCGCACGAGAGAAGAACCCATTCCGCGCACGCGACGTGGATCTGGCACGAGAGAAGAACCCCTTCCGACGAATCGACGAGGATGACTACGAATGTGAAATTCTGGCCACCGTCGCAGCCATGGAGCTGGAGGAACTCTCACCCTGGCAGGCAGATGCGGACTCAGTGGAGAAATTCGAAGGATTGAACGGGATATCACAGATCGCCGAGCACACCATCACCATGCGGGACGACAAGCCCGTGAAGCAACGCTACTTCACAAAGAATCCGGCCATGCAGAAGATCATCGACGCCCAAGTGACCGAACTACTCCAAGACGGTAGGATCGAGCCATCCAAAAGCCCCCACAGCGCACCCATCGTTCTGGTAGGGAAGAAGTCGGGAGAGATGCGGATGTGCGTTTACTATCGGCAGTTAAATGCCCGATCGGTGCCAGATGCCTACCCACTGCCACGCATTAATCACATACTGGAAAGGCTCCGCAACGCATTCTACATTTCAACGCTGGACCTGAAGAACGGATACTGGCAGATCCCGGTAGCCGAGGGCAGCAGAGAAGCCACCGCCTTCATAGTCCCGGGCCGAGGCCTCTTCCACTGGAAGGTCATGCCGTTTGGCCTCCACTCAGCGCCAGCGACCTTTCAACGGGCCCTGGACAGCGTCATTGGACCCGACATGGAGCCGTACGCCTTCGCGTACCTAGACGACATCATCGTGATCGGAGCAAGCCTGGAAGAACACATCAAGAACTTGCGAGAGGTTTTCCGTAGGCTGCGGGAAGCCAACCTCAGGCTGAACCGGAACAAATGCAGCTTCTTCAGGAAGAGTCTGGTATATCTCGGGCACGTTATTAGCGAACAAGGCATTCACACCCATCCAGGAAAAGTCATCGCAGTCCAGAAGCTAACCCCAGCCACCACGTTGAAGGAGCTACGACGTTGCATTGGAATGGCCTCATGGTATCGACGTTTTGTCCCTAACTTCGCCACCATAGTCCAGCCCATGACGATCCTTTTGAAGAAAGACCAGAAGTGGGTCTGGTCCGAGGAGCAACAGAAGGCATTCGAAACTCTCAAGGAAAAACTGACCCAGGCACCGGTACTGGCATGCCCAGATTTCAGTGAGAGGTTCGCCTTGCAAACGGACGCCAGCGCATACGGCCTCGGAGCCGTGCTAACACAACAGATAGCAGGAGAGGAAAGGGTCATCGCCTACGCCAGCCGACGATTACTCAAGGCCGAAGAGAACTACTCCGCCACCGAGAAGGAGTGTCTGGCCATAGTTTGGGCCATTCGAAAACTTCGCTGCTTCCTGGAGGGATACCATTTTGATGTGATCACGGACCATCTCGCGTTAAAATGGCTTAACTCCATCGATAACCCCACAGGCCGCATCGCTCGATGGGCACTAGAACTGCAACAGTACCAGTTCGACATCCATTACCGACGTGGAAGCCAGAATATCGTGGCCGACACCCTCTCACGACAGCCAGTGGAGGCGATCCAGCGCACTGATGAAGAGGAGAACCCCTGCCCATGGCTCAGACGGCTACTCAAACGCATCCAGGACCAGCCAGAGAAACATCCAGAGTTCATCACGGAAAACGGGCAGATCTACAAACAGGCAAGCAACAGATCGATCGAAGAGGACCCCATTCAGTGGAAATTGTGCGTCGCCAAGGACCATCGGCAACGAGTGTTAGAAGAATGCCACGACCACCCAACAGCAGGACACCTAGGAATCCGAAAGACAGCCACGCGAATCACCCAGCGGTACTACTGGCCTGGACTCTACCGAGATGTCGCGCGCTACGTCCAACGATGTGGTAGTTGCCAGCGATTCAAGGTGAGCCAAGTCAAACCGGCAGGACATATGCACACACGACAGGCCCAAGGACCACTGGACATCATATGTGCAGACTTTGTGGGCCCTTTGCCTCGGTCCAAGCACGGGAACACCATGCTCCTGGTGTTTTTCGACGCTTTCAGCAAATGGGTAGAATTGATTCCACTCCGCAAGGCTACGACAGCCCTCCTAGAGAAGGCATTCCGAGAACGAATTCTGGGTAGGTTCGGCATCCCCCGGAAACTCGTCTGCGACAATGGGACGCAGTTCACAAGTCGCTCGTTCCGAAATTTCTGCAAATTAGCCGGCATCGAATTGGAACACACAGCACCGTATACCCCACAGCAAAACCCCACCAGCGCCAGCGCGCCAACAGGACAATCAAGACAATGATTGCCCAGTACATCGATGGAGATCAACGAACGTGGGACGACCTGCTTCCCGAACTCAGCCTGGCCATCTACAGTAGCGCTTCCACCACTACAGGCTTCAGCCCAGCGTTCCTCGTACTGGGACGGGAGCCACGGTTACCCGGAGCCCTCTACGAGGAGACCACCCCAGGATTGGGCGAAATTGGAGAAACGCCTCCCGACAAAGCTACGAGACTGCAGGAGATCTTCAAGGTGGTGCGCCAAAACACCCAACAGGCATCACAGAACCAGGGGAGGTTATACAACCTCAGACGACGTGAATGGAGGCCCACCATCGGGACACTGGTCATGCTACGAACGCACCATCTCTCCAAGGCAGCGGACAATTTCGCTGCGAAGCTGGCACCAAAGTACGAGGGTCCATATCGGGTAATAAAGTTCCTCTCCCCGACCATAGTACGCCTGCAGCAACCCAACGGACGGCAACGACGAACCGCCGGGCTGGCGGATCTCAAGGTATACCACGAACGCCACGATGATGAAAAACACGAAGACACTGCAGACGAAGACGACTCGGGCGGACGAGCCCTCCCACACGCGAGTTCATGAGGGCCACTTAGGGCAGTGCGCTGTCCTAACGTCCTCGCCCCGCAAGGGGCAGCCGCGTATACACCCACAGAACGAAGACCCGAACATCGCCCGGGCGGACGACGCACCGCCTGTAGGGGCAGAAGGTGATCACCAAGGACACCCTAGAGGCGCGTCGCCACCAGGGGTAGCAGCCCACGTCTACCCGTCAACACCGAACGAGCCCCCTTTGCCATCGCACACCCAATCAGGAAAATCAGACCACAAAGAAGGACCCGCAAGCGCCATCGGACAACCGCAGTCCAGCAACGCCACCAGGCCAGCAGAACCACCGCTAGCCTTCATAAAGGCAAACAAAGCCTACGACGTCAAGACCAGGCCGACCCGCCAAGAAAACCCAGCAAACCCCCGGGCACCAACCCCAACACTGCCGCCACTAAAAGGCCCAGTGAACATCGCGATCCTGAAGGACGCCGTTCAACGCCTCCGAGCAGCCAAGGCCACAACGACCAGGTCGCATTACGCGTGGGGGGAACCCCACGAATCCGAGGGACCCTCCACGTCCCGCGAAGCTAGACAACGCCTCTACGCCGCCGGAGACCAGACGGTGGCCATGGGCATCCCCCGACAGGGCCGGCGCCCGGAATCCCCAACCGAGGCCCAACTCCTACGCGTCGAGAAGCAGTTGCTCCGCGGGGAGGTCAAACGGTTGCGGGACCTCTGCCATCAACTGGCCCAAGCCAAGCGCGACCAAAGCCGATCTCCAGGGCCGACAAGCCCGAAGAGGAGGACGCAGAAACCACAGCTGGCACCACCCCGCGTAGCTTGGCGCCACACGTACGAGCGGCGATCAAAACGCAACCCAGTGCGGCCAGGAGCAGCGACACCCTGCGCAAGCACACCACTCCGAAACGGCCCCGGGCCCCAACCCCAGCGAGCAGCACGTATAGTTGATATCGGCCACGACGCACCCATAGACGCCGCACCGGGGTGGGGCTACGACTGGAGCGACCACGAAGGCGAGGCTGCAGAACAGCTCGACGGCCACAGCAACGGGAAGCAGAAGCAGGGACCATTAGGGACGAAGCATAACCCACCTCACTACTCCGACATCAGTTCGGACGAGGGACCGCCATCACAGGCCGGCATCAACCCAGCCCCGTTGGAACCCCTGCCAGAGGCAGGACCATGGGAAGACCTACAGGCTCTGGTGATACCCGATCGAGAGCAATTGGTCGGGGAGTGGTTGGCCGGACAGGAGCCCGTCCCCGCTGCACCCGAGAGAGCCAGATCCCCAGACATCCGTCGACAGGTCGAGGAGGACCTAGCCCGAGCACGAGCCGAGGCCAGGGAGCCGCCGGGGCAAAACAGACGCCGCAGGTACCTGCCACTGGGCGCATACGCTCGTCGACGATCGCCGGGGTCATCTTCCGGCAGAGGCAGCCTACCGCCTCGAGATGACGACGAACCCATGGGGGCAGACGACGGACGTCTACGAGGGGACGATGAAAGCACCCTCATACGGCCAGGTCCGGAATCCGGCATCGACGCAGGATGGGGTTCCTCCGGATCCGACGAAGGACCAGAAGTGGAAAGGCCACCATCCCCGCTTCTAGTGCCCGCGGAACCAATGGACCCACCTCACGCCCCGGCACCGGAGCCCCTCGAGGTAGAGGCTGCGCCCAACGCGGAGATACCCGCACCGGAGCCCCTCGAGGTAGAGGCTGCGCCCAACGCGGAGATACCCGAACCGGAGCCCCTCGAGGTAGAGGCTGCGCCCAACGCGGACATACCCGCACCGGAGCCTGAGGTAGAGCGACCACAGTCACCCAGACCAGGAGTAGCCGAGCCAAGGAACCCTAACGGTGCCCAAGCCCCCCCACCTATCGAGGAAGCCGACTACGACGAGGAGGTTCCTCAGCTACCACCCGAGGGGGCCAGCGAGGAAGCGGACACCTCGCTCGAGCTAAGCGAATCAGGGCTCGAAGATCTCCTGGTCCTGTTCGAGGGGATGCCCGCATTACACGAGCTCCAGGAGGAACAGGGGTGGCCAGTAGCACCCGCGGAATGGAGGGTGGAGACCCCGGAGAGGCGTATCCCAGTCACGCTACGGGACAACCTCTTGCAACGCGCACGGGTCAACGGGCCTCGAACCCGGACCATCGAAGAGCACGAGGCCCGACAGTTTCGGGTCTCCACAAATCGGGGAGGCCAGGTGTTCATCTCAATCCGGCCCCCGAAGTAGGAAGGGAGTGTGAAGGAGCATACCCCTTCACAACGACGTAGGCCAACAAGGAGCAACATTCGTCCGGGAGGCGAAGAGATACAGACCAGGCTGGAGCCTGCCAAGAATATTTTTATTTTAATTTCGTCCCCCTTTTGTTCACTAGCTATTAAGCCTTAATCCAAATAACATAAATATAGAGTAAGGGAACGAAAAAGGAAGTATTATTTAAGGGAGCGCAGCACTGGCAGAGAGCACTAGAGCAGAGACCAGCAGCAGACACCGGAGCAGAGAGCAGAGAGCAGAGCAGAGATAACGGCAGAGACCAGCAGCAGACACCGGAGGAGAGAGCAGAGATCAGAGCAGAGATCACGGCAGAGACCAGCAGCAGAGGCCGGAGCAGAGACACGAAGCAGCAGACATCAGAGCAGAGATCAACGGCAGAGATCAGCAGCAGAGACACGGAGCGAAGACAAATGCAAACCCACCCTCACATGCCGAAGCAAGCCACGCACGACCCAAAGAGAGCGAGAGCAAAAGGCAAGCGACAAAAGCGCCGGGTCGCGGCAGAAGCTGAGAGCAGAGGCTCGAACGGCCGGCTGAGCCAGCTGCCAAAATTATGGAGGAGGGAAAATCGAGCCTCTACCAAGGGCAGTCGTGAGTGCGGGAAAAATTAAAACACCGAAAACCCAAAGCGGACAGCACGAGGTCCGCCATTTTTCTGGACCAGCGAGGAGCCGCAGCCGCCGAGAAAAAGATGATGGACCAGAGTTCTACGGAGCAAGAGGGGTAAGCTGGCCTGGCGTAAGCGAGTGAGAGGGAGATAGGTGCGATGTAGGGATTAGATTTTCACACACATATGTATAGATAGATAAGCAGGCAGACAATAAATCAATGAATTAAACCAAACATCAATCATTCACATATCTATGACCATTGCCCATGAACCACCGCCAATATTCGACGCCCGATTGTTTTCACCCCTTCCCCTCTGTCATTGTACCATTAAAATATTCCATTTGCATGCCTGGGATGCAAATTTTCACTTTGAATTTTTACATTGCCAGATCCGGGTGATGAGACGAATTTATTTGTAGCCAATATTATCGATGTTTCCTTCTCAGCATAGTTAAAGAAAATGTTGCGATCGCAACACATGTGAGATGTTGCGCCACTATCTACGCACCAAACACTTTTTTGCTGCTCTCCGACAAAACAGTGCATTCAACTGCTTGCCTGTTCTCTTTGTCCACTTGATTTGCTACCCTTTTTCTTGGATCTGCACTCGCTTGCTCGATGACCAGTTTTTTCGCATTTGAAACATTTTCCATTGAAATACTGCTTTGCACCTATGTTCCCGTCATTCTTTGTTCCGTTCTTCTCGACATTCTCGTCTTCTCGCGATCTGCGCTGTGTATGTGTGTATACTGCTTGTGTGGTCGAATGATTTTCGCGTTCTGCTTTTTCCTGTTTTCTAGTGCCTTCTTCTATCATTTTTACTTTAACAGCTTCAAATTTTGGCAGCTCGTCACGCGTTTCGATCGCGACTACAAAATTTTCCCATGAATCGGGCAAACTGCTTAGTAACATAATTACTTTTAGCTCGTCGTTGAGTTTTATATCCAAGTCTGACAATTTTTCAATTGTCTCTACAAAAGAATTCACATAGGCGGACACATCATCGCCCTGCTGCATATTTAGTCGAATTAGTTTTTGATAAAGTTGCACTTTCTGAATGGGGCCTTTTGGCATGTTAAGCTCCATTAATTTTTTCCACATAGCTTCAGATGTTACGCACGTCTTTATGTGCACAAACTGCGATGCCTTAATATTTAAGGTTATGTACGCCATTGCTTTCTGATCAAATTTTTTTCATTTCTGAACAGATGCGTCATCTTCTCCAATCTTTTTTCCACACACTACATCCCATAAGTCTGCCATTACTAGGACACTTTTCATGGCCATGTTCCACACACCGTAATTGTTTTAATCAAGTTTTTCGATTTGATTTGACAAATTCATGTTGGCTTATTGTTCCGTGTTAATTCGCAAACGATACTAACTATTGACAATTTAGCACAACCGACACTCAAACTTAGACGCTTTCTAGTCAGTTATAAAACCGAAAACAACGAACTCTGGGCCCATAACCAATGTTGGAAATATATTGGGTTTATTTGAGAGACGCGTCACTACGCGGTTGAACATTTATTTGAGTGTGTCCGGAAATGAGAACCATACATTATACGTACATACAAAGCAGTGTGGCCAGATTATTGTTGCTTATTAAATGGGAAATATCGATTACATTTTTAACACATGACTCCATAGAGTACATCTCAGGCTATCTGATTCGGCGATTGTCATTAGATTGTATTGACAAAGAAAATGCAGCATTCACTTATGTTGATATGGTGTCTGCGGGTGGGCTGAAGAAGCCATCAACAGAATTTGTTGAAAAAATAAAAGATCTTGAAGGTATATTCGAGAAATTCAATGGCAATAATATTTGCCAGAGTCGATTTTTGCTGGCCGAAATGCTCAAAACTGCAAATAACATTGAATTAAACATTAAGACAAAAGATTTTTTTTTTAAATGCGCATAAAATTTCGTATAAAAAATTTAAATAAAAAACAGAAAATACAAAAACAAAAGCAAAGACTGATTGGTCAAAAAAAATGCTCAAAATATTACTGTAATGTTTTGTACATATTATTATTATCTTTATAAATATATATGTACTTGAATTTCGCCCTATTAAATATGAGTTAAAATGTTATAATTTTGCTTGAACTATTTCTTTTAATTTATTAGCAGACAAATTTTCTTCTCTGCCAGCTGAAACAATAACAAACGAAGAGTGCAGAGCGAAAAACGCTTGCCATCTCTTTCTAGCGCTTGCCTCTCTGAGAGCGGAGAGAGCGAGTTGAAAAAATAACGTCCTCACCACTGCCGAATACGTCACCTTATATATAATTTCACCATGATCTGGTTGTACTAACTCGATTTGAGCAATTAAATTATCTTTGAGCTCGTTGAAAGCTCTTACAGCTGAATCATCCAACTGTATAGAAATTCTTCGGGACATTTTTTGGATACTTTTCCGTTTTGACCTTCTAAATACTTTGTAAGAGGTTTCGCAATTTTTGCGTAGTTTTGTACAAATTTTCTGTAATAGCATGTAAGGCCTAGGAAGCTTCTAAGCTCTCGAATATTTTTTGGTATTGGATATTTTACCATTGTGTCAATTTTTTCGGGATCTGTTTTTATTACATTGTGTGATACAACGTAACCAAGAAAGGTTGTATCTAATTTGAAGAACTTTGATTTTTCAATGGAAATTTTCATGTTTGCGTTCAGCAATATATTAATTATGACAATTAGGTCTTTATGGTGTTGTTCAATTGTTTTTGAGAATATAATAATGTTATAATGTCTGGCGACAAAGGCTGTGCACTTGGAAGCAGTGACAGGCCTCACTACAGAACATTTCTTGCAGGCTCTGGACAGGTTCACAGGTCGGCGAGGGTTGATCTGAAGAAGGCGCATGCTCAGCTCCGAAGGGATTTTGACGAGATGATACCACCTAAGTTGGCATTGCAACGAACAGTTTGGCATTTCATTCCTCCCCAATCGCCCAACTTTGGTGGATTGTGGGAAGCCAATGTAAAGGCCGTAAAACATCACCGGGTCATGGCGGATCGGCGGCTCACACACGAAGAACTATCGACGGTGCTCATTACCATCGAGTCTTGTCTCAATTCGCGGCCTCTGTGTCCTCTCACAGCTGATGCAGAGGACATGGAGGAGCTGACTCCAGCACATTTTCTGATCGGAGACACAATGTGTACTCCGCCAGAATATCAGCCCAAAACCGCGTCGTACCGGAACCAGTCCCTTATCCAGCAAACGATGATACGCCATTTTTGGAAACGTTGGAGTCGCGACTGGCTGGCTCATCTGCAGCAGTGACCGAAGTGGTGCCAGGAAACAGAGAACTTTAAGCTCAACGACCTTGTGCTGATAAAGGATGACAGACTTCCGCCGTCGCAATGGCTACTAGGACGGGTTCTCGAGCTTCATCCAGGGCAGGATTCATTGGTTCGCGTGGTTACGCTTAAAACTATGCAAGGACAGTTGAAGCGATCCGTATCGAAGCTGTGTCGATTACCGATTCAGACATAGGCACACTCTCATAACCACCCTCTAATCCTTTAATATACACTGGCGCACACATCTTGCTTTTATATCTCTTTTCTAGAACCCCCAAACCAAGTATCTTCAGATGATTGTCGCTTTGGGAACAAGGAAATCTTAATGCTAGATCTAGCATTGGCGGCCGGCATGTTTGGTTTTGCATCACTGATCCCAAGGTGCCAAACTCTCCAATCTAGGCTCTCTCTCTGACCACAGCATAGGTCTTGCGAGCGACGTGCGTGGGAGAGAGTCAGTCTGCTAGCGAACGTCAACGACGAGAGCATCGCCCCGATCTACCCAACATATGTATATCTACCGCTGAAATCCATTTCTTTTTGTTTAATTAAATCTAACCTAAACTAATTACAAGTGTTTGCATTGGCTTTGGGAACTCCTCCTCATTGTCCTCTGGTTATTTGGACATATAAAACCACGGAGACACAATTGTACAGCCCCCGTGTGGAGGATGTCGCCTTGGGGGAGGTCGGGTAGCAACCTCTTCACGGTTTTTGAGAAGCGAGAACAGTCTGTCCGCTTGGGATTTTGGTATGGACTGACCTTTTCTCTCTCCCATTTGATATTGTATAGTATCCTGTAGTGGTCCGAGAAGGAGCACTCGCTGGACACGTGCCAATCCTCAATGGCCCGGCAGCCGCTGTTCGAGGCCAAGGTTATATCTATAACCTCTGCACGGTTCCTGTTGCCGAAAGCGGGGTGGTCTCCCCGGTTACACACAACAAGATTTGTGGACAGGATGTACTCGAACAGCCTTCATGGCTCTCAGTATTGCTGACACGGCAGTCAGCCAGTTACCGTCCGAAATCTTTCCCTCTGGGTGACCGCGATCGATGATGGCTACCTGTAGTCCAGGCGTCAACCCAGGCTGTCCAGAATATCCTCCGATCTAGCCCGCTTCGACTTGGAAGCGTTGATGGAGTCATACGTCCTCTGACGATTGTACCTTGGCTCCCGGCCAGTCGGTTCCTTCTGTTCAGAGGGCTTTGGTGTTGCCTTGGCACTCGCGGCGTTCCGCGCCTGAGGTGTGGTATTCCCCTTTCACTTCCTGTTCGCCTGACGCCCTGTATCCCGACAGCTGTTTGCGCTAGCTCTCTGCCTCACTCTTCGCCTTCACCGCATCAGCAGATGTGTGGTCCGAGGGGCCCTGGATTTCGGGGTCCGTGGGGTCGGCCACCGCCTTCTGCGATTCCTCGTTATGTCCAAGACGAGAGACGGCCCTAGCCAACTCTGCATCCGACACTGAGGGACCTGTGAAGACGCAGCATCCGCCTGTGGTTCCCGGTTCCAGCTCCAGCTCCTCCAACACCTCTTTCTGCCTACGGATCTGGCCTTTTCTTGTGGCATTTCGCGAGTTAACAGCCAACCAGTCCACTGATACCTCGGGTTTCTTATTGCAGTCACTGTATATCGACGCCGGGGGGCCTGCGTGCGCACCCCCAATCACCGCCGCTACTGGGTCTCCGACTCCCTGCACCAGTAGTATGATAATACGGGTTTCAAATCAATTAATCATTATTAGCCTAAGGCGGTAGGGGTGGGGGGTGATTAATGATCTGTAAATTTACTGGTTTGGGGTTTGAGGAGTTTTTTTAATGACCCAAAATGATCGGTAACGGGTTGGGTTGGGGTGTGAGGAGCTTTTTAATGATCCAAAATAATCGGTAACGGGTCAGGTTTGATGGTGTGAGGAGGTAAAAAAGAGGTCACGTGTGATTGAATGTGGTAGGAGATACTTAATGACCCCATAATTAGCGGTAAATGAGATCGGGGGCTAAAAAAAGGGTCATGTGTGCCTGGAGGTGTGGAAGGTAATTAGTGACCCATAATTATCAAAAGGGTACACGTGCTCATGCGTGAGTTGTTTACAGGGTTGGGGGAGTGTGCTTGCATGATCATGTCTCTCGCGTGCTCATGTGAGTGGAGTTAGGGATAATTAATGACCCTACGATCATGTCTGTCGCGTGCTCATCTCTGACGGTGGTAAAGTAGCTGTCGTCGTCGGTGGTTTTGTTTATCATTAATTGATTGATTGATTGATTATGTGTTGAACATGTGTACCTTTGCTTACACTCACACCTGATCAGTAGCAACCCAGATAGATCTTAGAGGCTAGATTAGATGGCACGTCACTAGATTGCTAGGGAGGGAGTGGTCCCCGCACAGAATACCTTTTTGTTAGGTACTTAAAGGGGGCTTCTTATGGAGTGGGGGGAAATGGTATCTGGGGGGAGGGTAGATGCTGATGGTGGTACCTGTTTTTTGTTTTTGTTTTTGCTACCGTTCAAAAGGAAAGAAGGTAAGAAGAAAAATGGAATAGATATTTTTGTTTTTGTTTTTCAGACAAATTCTTAAATTTGATTACACATAGTTTAGTTTCAAACAACCTCTGAGTCTGACATAACGTCTCTCAAAATCTCCCCATTATTTATATATTGTATGTTTTAAAGTTCTGAAAATATATTCTACACGTGCGTGTGTGTGTGTGAAAAACAAAACATTTTTTAAAGTTCATAAACAAAACTCAGTGCATTCAACGAAACAACAACAACAACAAGAACAACCAATACAAAAGTATGGTAAAAACAATCTACACAAAGTGTAACTGTGTGTGTGTGTGTGCATATTTGCTATTATCAACATCAGCACCCTCATCATCATCATCATCATCATTATCATCATCATCAACATCTACAACAACAACAACAACAACATCAACACTCTCATCATGAATACTTCATTCTATTGTGCAGTTTGTCAGGAGTCCTTCAACATCAATGTGTAGTACCACCAACATCAGCGCACTATGGTCCCAACGACCGGTTTTGTTGGCCAAAACCCATTTGTTCTAAAAACTAATTTTAAAATAGGCCTACAAAGTGAGTCTCACCTAGTCCCACCTTGAAACCTAATGTGTGTCGTAGATTAATAGATCCTTTTTAAAATGTATATAGTAAAAAATGCCACATTTTGCCACAATTCTTGAATTTTGACTTAAAAGATCATAACTTCAAATTCAATCATTTGAATTTGAAAACTTAATAGCTTCCAGACGGTAAGCAGCAACTGCAAAGTTTTTGGGTCCGATTGATAGCTGCATTTATCAGCTTTTCAGAATTCGCATTTTAATACAACCAGACGTGAGATGCTTGGGTAATGTGAAAAAAAGAAGCACTACTACTGAAAAAACATGCAAAATAATGCCAGACTTTAAAAAATTCTATAAAAAAAACTACACTTTGAAAAAAAAACCATAATTCATCAAAAAATTGTAAATTTCAAAATCTATCAGAAAAAGTCGGTTTGGGCCATAGCGGAAAAAAATATTTAATTTTGTTTGCCTTAATTAAATAAAGGCGGTGCCACACCCATTTTTTTGTAAATCTACTTCGTATTGATTATATCTATCCAATACAAAAATCTTGTTTCGTTCGCTAGTTATTAATTTAGGCCAACAAAACAGGTCGTTGGGACCATAGTGCAGCGGTCTGAAGCTCTAAGGCGAATGTCTTCAAACCACTTAATAATAAAATTAAAGTTATTTCGGATGGTTTCAAGGGACGAATCCTCCATTATATGTATTCGAATGATGTCTTCAATGGTGTAATCATGCCGGTAGATTTCATGTCCGAAGCTGGGCAGCACCTACTACCACATCTAACTGAAATTCTTCATATTAATGGTTCTGGTAAAACTAATTTTGAGCTTTTTTCTCAATATAAGCTAATCAAAGCGGATACCGAGTCAATTACGATGAAATCATTTCAGTCGAAAATGACTATAGAAACCAAATATTCTGATTTGAATGCATCATACGCCAAACATGTTGAGGCGATAACTAAAACGGATGAGTTTCAGGAAAAGGATAGTGGATGGACACTGACCCACATAACAAGGTTGGAAATGAATGTGAATAGATTTGATCCTATTAAAGGTTCATCATTCATATCATCACCGCTTGCATTGAGCAGAAAACTTGCAATCATAAATGTTGAAAACGTTAACGATGATTTCTGTTTTAAATGGACACTAATTGCTGCACTAAAAAAGGTGGAAAAAAAACCCCACCCGTCCTAAATCATATGACGATATTGGAAATATAAATAATGAAAAAATATTTATTAGTGATGCACTAACATTGGATTTCACTGGATTAACTTTCCCACTAAACCCACGTCACATTCAATTATTTTTGAATATGAATCCAAACATAAGCATTACACTGTTTGGATATGACCTTGATGCTGATGCTGAGTCGAGTAAGGTGTATGGCCCCATTTTCTCCACATCAGAGATAAGGGATCATCATATTGATATGCTACTGCTTGAGAAGGGATGTAGTAGACATTACACATGGATTAGAAATCTATCACGGTAAGCAACATACTCATACAAACAACATCAACAACAACTTCTTACCCTTCTATTTAATGTTTTTTTTTTCATAATTTAATTTTATGTCATTTCTTTTTCGTGTTTTCATTTTCAGTTTGGTGTCATCACAGTGTGATAAGATAAAAAATAGGAAATGGTTCTGCAGAATTTGCTTGAACCATTCCCGCGATGAAGACAATTGGATTAAGCATATGGAGATATGTAGCATGAAAGTCTCAAAGCTACCCACCCCACCGAATCATATACTAAAGTTCAAGAACCATCAAAAATCTTTAAAAGTACCCTTTGTAGTATATGCAGATTTTGAATGTGTTCTTGAACCTACAAATAATTTAGTAAGTGCTAATGCAGTAGATATTAATAATCATGTACCCGTAGCATATGCATACTACATAAAGTGTGCACATGATAGTAGTTTAGATAAATTTGTATTAGAAACTGGAATTAATTCCGGTACTACTTTTGTAGAATCATTAATTAAGAATTTATCATATATTTACCACAATTATTTATCCAAAATTGTTGATATAATAATTAGTGATGAGGAAGAAGTAAGCTTTCAGCAATCAACCAATTGCCATATTTGTGGAGATTACTTAGGTAGAGATAGAGTTAGGGATCATTGTCATATGACAGGGTTATTTAGAGGTGCTGCACACAACAAGTGCAATATTAATTACCGAATTGGGGGTTTTATTCCAGTTTTTTTCCATAATTTCTCCAGGTACGATTGTCACTTATTTATTAAAGATCTGGCACTCGTACCTGGAGAATTAAAAGTGATCCCGTTAAATAAGGAGCAATATATATAAGTCTTCAAAATAATTAGTGAAAAGAAGAGTCTAGAAATTCGCTTTCTAGACTCGTTTCGGTTCATGCCATCTGATCTAGATACCCTAGCGGGTAATCTAGATGATCGTCAATTAAATACAGTTAGGTCACATTTTCAGTCAAATACTCAATTCGAGTTAATGCGCCGAAAGGGTATATTTCCATATGAATATTTAGACTCAGTTAACCGACTGACGGAAACTTCTATACCGATAAAAGAAAAGTTCTACAGTCGGTTAACTGAGACGGATTGTTCTATGGAAAGCTATACACATGCACATAACGTTTGGAATGAGTTTTCTTGTCAAACTCTAAAAGATTATTTATAGTTGTATCTGAAAACTGATGTGTTTCTAATGGTAGATATATTCGAAAACTTTCGTTCCATATGCATAGACATTTACAGATTGGATCCTGCACATTTTTACACCACTCCTGGTTTATCGTGGGATGCCATGCTAAAAACCATAAAAATTGAGCTCGCCCTTCTCACCGATATAGATTTATATCGGTTTATTAACTCGGGGATTCGTGAAGTGTTGACACAATGCTCCCAGCGTTACTCTAGGGCCAATAACAAATATCTAACCAATTTCGATTCAACTAAAGAATCAACCTATTTAACATATTTAGATGCAAATAATTTATATGGTTGGGCCATGTCTCAATCACTCCCATACGCACACTTTGAATGGGTACCCCCACATCAATTAATTGGTTTAAACATTTTAAATATAGCCCATGATTCGGAAAAAGGCTACATTTTTGAGGTTGATTTAGATTACCCTCATGAACTTCATGATAAGCACAACGATCTTCATTTTTGTCCGGCCAACAAATTAAGCACTCCATCATCAAAAGTAAAAAAATTAATAGCTGGCTTGAAAGATAAAAATAACTACATCATCCATTACAGAACATTGAAACAGTGTCTAAGCCATGGTTTGAGATTGAGAAGAATACACAGAGCTGTAAGATTCTCACAAAAACCAAGGCTGAAAACATATATAGATTTAAATACACTTCATAGAACGAATGCTAAAAATGCATTTGAAAAAGATTTTTTCAAACTATTAAATAATGCTGTATATGGAAAAACTATGAAAAATGTTGAGAAAAGGGTTGATGTCAAACTAATTAGTGAGTGGGAATCTGCCACAGAATCGAATTCTGCTGGTGCGAAAAGGTTGTGTGCTAGATCATTAATTGCTAAAAACAATTTCCATAACTGCAAAAGATTCAGCGAAAACTTTTATGCTTTTCAAATGAAAAGACTAAATGTAACATATGATAAACCGTTATATTTAGGATTTGCTGTTTTGGAGTTATCAAAATGGAAAATGTATGATTTCCATTATAGTTATATGAAGCCTAAATTCGGTAAGAATATCGAGCTCAACTATATGGATACAGACTCGTTTATTTACACTATTAAAACTGATGATTTCTATAATGATATCCGGAGTGATATTAAGGATAAGTTTGACACATCGGACTATAGCAAAGAAACCCTAGAGAAATATGATTTTCCACAGCTAAATAAAAAAGAGTTGGGGTACTTCAAGGATGAATTAAATGGAAAACCTATGCTTGAGTTTGTAGGTCTCCGCCCAAAAATGTATGCGTATAAAGTAGACGGAGAAGTGGAAAAAACCATAAAAAAAATCAAAGGGTGTAAAAAGAAGTGCAGTGGAAAGATTGGATTTTGAATCATATAAAAATTGTCTTTTGTCAAATGAAGCGGTTATAGATCATATGGCAACAATTAGATCAGTAGCACATAATGTGACCACAACAAAATATACGAAAATTGTGCTTGATAATAAAGATGATAAGCGATTTATAAAAGAAAATAATGTCAACACATTTGCATATGGTCATCATACAATCAGTAAAATAGTAAAAGATATTGATGTTAGAGAGAAAGCTTTAGAAAGAAACATAGATTTTTTGGGTGCTAATATATACGTATTGGAAAAAAAGATTAAGGATATTGAAAATCAAAATACTCCAAATGATGAGCAGCAGCAACAACATTATCATCATCATCAGCATGATTCAATCATAGAATTATTAAAAGATGAAATAGATGCTTAAGAATGGGGAATAGAGTTTGATCAAGTGGAGTTAGAAATGCTTCAAAAAGATTATTATTATAAATATAAAAACATGTGATTTAAATTAAAAGAAATGTATATTTTTGTATTATTAATTGTTTATAAATTTTATTTTGAAATTGTATATATATATATATATATATTATGTTAACAACAAACCATTACAATTGCATGCTATTATTATTATTATGAAAAAACAAAAAAATAAAATTAAACTATAAAAACAACAACAACAATCTACCACTTATCTTTATATATTTGTAATTTCATTTTTTGAGTGTAATCATTGATATCCCTATCTAAGGCTATCAACTCATTATCATGTTCATTAGAAACATCATCAACATCAAAATAAGCATCCTCATCCTCTACAAACTCGCCCTCTTTCCATATTATTAAAGGAATTTTCTGTATGATATTATTTACATTTCCTGTTGATGATGTATTAACAAATATAATTAGAATCACATAAAAGAAAAAACACTTGTGTACTTGTTTTCTATATAGATGTGATCTGAGTTGTTTATCCCTTGCTCTCTCTCTTTTCAGTACTTGGGGACTGAGAACTTCTGCAAATTTAACACAATTTATTCATAATATAGGTATATATTGAGAGTGAGATGAAACCTCCTTATACAATTTAGATCTGTAGTTACATTTTAGACCAATATCCATATCCCCGAATTCAACTAGAAAATATCTATTAAAACCTAACTGCCCCGCATCTACAAAACCACCTATTGAGTCTTCCTTTTCAAGAAGACTACTTTTAAAGTTAGCTATAATTTGTTTTCTTGTTACGAACAACCTAGAATTTCTCAAATTTTTGTTATCTTTAACAGTTATATTCCTTTTTATTGAACGTTCACTTACATTATTATCAATACCACTCCCATCATTACCATCATCACTATTATCATTATCATCATCATCATCATCATCATCATCATCATCATTATCATCATCATCTTTAATACCAAAAATAATATTTTTTACTGTTGTTGTTTCTTCAACTTCTTTCGGGTGTGTTTTTGTTTCTACTGCAGTGTGAGATGCAAGTAGTGGAGGTGTGGCAGCCACTGCTGCGATTTCCCCCGAAGGCGGTGTGGCTATAGATGATGAGTTTCTCGGTGTTGCTTCTGCTGCTGGTAAAGACACAGGTACTGCTGCGAGTTCCCCCGGAGGGGGTGTGGCTATAGATAATAAGTTTGTTGATGCTTCTGCTGCTTAATCTTCTTCTTGGTATACATCTTGGTATACAACCCCCTCTCTAAAGGGGGGATTCTTATGGAGTGGGGGGAAATGGTATCTGGGGGGAGGGTAGATGCTGATGGTGGTACCTGTTTTTTGTTTTTGTTTTTGCTACCGTTCAAAAGGAAAGAAGGTAAGAAGAAAAATGGAATAGATATTTTTGTTTTTGTTTTTCAGACAAATTCTTAAATTTGATTACACATAGTTTAGTTTCAAACAACCTCTGAGTCTGACATAACGTCTCTCAAAATCTCCCCAATATTTATATATTGTATGTTTTAAAGTTCTGAAAATATATTCTACACGTGCGTGTGTGTGTGTGAAAAACAAAACATTTTTTAAAGTTCACAAACAAAACTCAGTGCATTCAACGAAACAACAACAACAACAACAAGAACAACCAATACAAAAGTATGGTAAAAACAATCTACACAAAGTGTAACTGTGTGTGTGTGTGTGCATATTTGCTATTATCAACATCAGCACCCTCATCATCATCATCATCATCATTATCATCATCATCAACATCTACAACAACAACAACAACATCAACACTCTCATCATGAATACTTCATTCTATTGTGCAGTTTGTCAGGAGTCCTTCAACATCAATGTGTAGTACCACCAACATCAGCGCACTATGGTCCCAATGACCGGTTTTGTTGGCCAAAACCCATTTGTTCTAAAAACTAATTTTAAAATAGGCCTACAAAGTGAGTCCCACCTAGTCCCACCTTGAAACCTAATGTGTGTCGTAGATTAATAGATCCTTTTTAAAATGTATATAGTAAAAAATGCCACATTTTGCCACAATTCTTGAAATTTGACTTAAAAGATCATAACTTCAAATTCAATCATTTGAATTTGAAAACTTAATAGCTTCCAGACGGTAAGCAGCAACTGCAAAGTTTTTGGGTCCGATTGATAGCTGCATTTATCAGCTTTTCAGAATTGCGCATTTTAATACAACCAGACGTGAGATGCTTGGGTAATGTGAAAAAAAGAAGCACTACTACTGAAAAAACATGCAAAATAATGCCAGACTTTAAAAAATTCTATAAAAAAAACTACACTTTGAAAAAAAAACCATAATTCATCAAAAAATTGTAAATTTCAAAATCTATCAGAAAAAGTCGGTTTGGGCCATAGCGGAAAAAAATATTTAATTTTGTTTGCCTTAATTAAATAAAGGCGGTGCCACACCCATTTTTTTGTAAATCCACTTCGTATTGATTATATCTATCCAATACAAAAATCTTGTTTCGTTCGCTAGTTATTAATTTAGGCCAACAAAACAGGTCGTTGGGACCATAGTGCAGCGGTCTGAAGCTCATAAGGCGAATGTCTTCAAACCACTTAATAATAAAATTAAAGTTATTTCGGATGGTTTCAAGGGACGAATCCTCCATTATATGTATTCGAATGATGTCTTCAATGGTGTAATCATGCCGGTAGATTTCATGTCCAAAGCTGGGCAGCACCTACTACCACATCTAACTGAAATTCTTCATATTAATGGTTCTGGTAAAACTAATTTTGAGCTTTTTTCTCAATATAAGCTAATCAAAGCGGATACCGAGTCAATTACGATGAAATCATTTCAATCGAAAATGACTATAGAAACCAAATATTCTGATTTGAATGCATCATACGCCAAACATGTTGAGGCGATAACTAAAACGGATGAGTTTCAGGAAAAGGATAGTGGATGGACACTGACCCACATAACAAGGTTGGAAATGAATGTGAATAGATTTGATCCTATTAAAGGTTCATCATTCATATCATCACCGCTTGCATTGAGCAGAAAACTTGCAATCATAACTGTTGAAAACGTTAACGATGATTTCTGTTTTAAATGGACACTAATTGCTGCACTAAAAAAGGTGGAAAACAACCCCACCCGTCCTAAATCATATGACGATATTGGAAATATAAATAATGAAAAAATATTTATTAGTGATGCACTAACATTGGATTTCACTGGATTAACTTTCCCACTAAACCCACGTCACATTCAATTATTTTTGAATATGAATCCAAACATAAGCATTACACTGTTTGGATATGACCTTGATGCTGATGCTGAGTCGAGTAAGGTGTATGGCCCCATTTTCTCCACATCAGAGATAAGGGATCATCATATTGATATGCTACTGCTTGAGAAGGGATGTAGTGGACATAACACATGGATTAGAAATCTATCACGGTAAGCAACATACTCATACAAACAACATCAACAACAACTTCTTACCCTTCTATTTAATGTTTTTTTTTTCATAATTTAATTTTATGTCATTTCTTTTTCGTGTTTTCATTTTCAGTTTGGTGTCATCACAGTGTGATAAGATAAAAAATAGGAAATGGTTCTGCAGAATTTGCTTGAACCATTCCCGCGATGAAGACAATTGGATTAAGCATATGGAGATATGTAGCATGAAAGTCTCAAAGCTACCCACCCCACCGAATCATATACTAAAGTTCAAGAACCATCAAAAATCTTTAAAAGTACCCTTTGTAGTATATGCAGATTTTGAAAGTGTTCTTGAACCTACAAATAATTTAGTAAGTGCTAATGCAGTAGATATTAATAATCATGTACCCGTAGCATATGCATACTACATAAAGTGTGCACATGATAGTAGTTTAGATAAATTTGTATTAGAAACTGGAATTAATTCCGGTACTACTTTTGTAGAATCATTAATTAAGAATTTATCATATATTTACCACAATTATTTATCCAAAATTGTTGATATAATAATTAGTGATGAGGAAGAAGTAAGCTTTCAGCAATCAACCAATTGCCATATTTGTGGAGATTACTTAGGTAGAGATAGAGTTAGGGATCATTGTCATATGACAGGGTTATTTAGAGGTGCTGCACACAACAAGTGCAATATTAATTACCGAATTGGGGGTTTTATTCCAGTTTTTTTCCATAATTTCTCCAGGTACGATTGTCACTTATTTATTAAAGATCTGGCACTCGTACCTGGAGAATTAAAAGTGATCCCGTTAAATAAGGAGTAATATATATAAGTCTCCAAAATAATTAGTGAAAAGAAGAGTCTAGAAATTCGCTTTCTAGACTCGTTTCGGTTCATGCCATCTGATCTAGATACCCTAGCGGGTAATCTAGATGATCGTCAATTAAATACAGTTAGGTCACATTTTCAGTCAAATACTCAATTCGAGTTAATGCGCAGAAAGGGTATATTTCCATATGAATATTTAGACTCAGTTAACCGACTGACGGAAACTTCTATACCGATAAAAGAAAAGTTCTACAGTCGGTTAACTGAGACGGATTGTTCTATGGAAAGCTATACACATGCACATAACGTTTGGAATGAGTTTTCTTGTCAAACTCTAAAAGATTATTTAGAGTTGTATCTGAAAACTGATGTGTTTCTAATGGTAGATATATTCGAAAACTTTCGTTCCATATGCATAGACATTTACAGATTGGATCCTGCACATTTTTACACCACTCCTGGTTTATCGTGGGATGCCATGCTAAAAACCACAAAAATTGATCTCGCCCTTCTCACCGATATAGATTTATATCGGTTTATTAACTCGGGGATTCGTGAAGGGTTGACACAATGCTCCCAGCGTTACTCTAGGGCCAATAACAAATATCTAACCAATTTCGATTCAACTAAAGAATCAACCTATTTAACATATTTAGATGCAAATAATTTATATGGTTGGGCCATGTCTCAATCACTCCCATACGCACACTTTGAATGGGTACCCCCACATCAATTAATTGGTTTAAACATTTTAAATATAGCCCATGATTCGGAAAAAGGCTACATTTTTGAGGTTGATTTAGATTACCCTCATGAACTTCATGATAAGCACAACGATCTTCCTTTTTGTCCGGACAACAAATTAAGCACTCCATCATCAAAAGTAAAAAAATTAATAGCTGACTTGAAAGATAAAAATAACTACATCATCCATTACAGAACATTGAAACAGTGTCTAAGCCATGGTTTGAGATTGAGAAGAATACACAGAGCTGTAAGATTCTCACAAAAACCATGGCTGAAAACATATATAGATTTAAATACACTTCATAGAACGAATGCTAAAAATGCATTTGAAAAAGATTTTTTCAAACTATTAAATAATGCTGTATATGGAAAAACTATGAAAAATGTTGAGAAAAGGGTTGATGTCAAACTAATTAGTGAGTGGGAATCTGCCACAGAATCGGATTCTGATGGTGCGAAAAGGTTGTGTGCTAGATCATTAATTGCTAAAAACAATTTCCATAACTGCAAAAGATTCAGCGAAAACTTTTATGCTTTTCAAATGAAAAGACTAAATGTAACATATGATAAACCGTTATATTTAGGATTTGCTGTTTTGGAGTTATCAAAATGGAAAATGTATGATTTCCATTATAGTTATATGAAGCCTAAATTCGGTAAGAATATCGAGCTCAACTATATGGATACAGACTCGTTTATTTACACTATTAAAACTGATGATTTCTATAATGATATCCGGAGTGATATTAAGGATAAGTTTGACACATCGGACTATAGCAAAGAAACCCTAGAGAAATATGATTTTCCACAGCTAAATAAAAAAGAGTTGGGGTACTTCAAGGATGAATTAAATGGAAAACCTATGCTTGAGTTTGTAGGTCTCCGCCCAAAAATGTATGCGTATAAAGTAGACGGAGAAGGGTGTAAAAAGAAGTGCAGTGGAAAGATTGGATTTTGAATCATATAAAAATTGTCTTTTCTCAAATGAAGCGGTTATAGATCATATGGCAACAATTAGATCAGTAGCACATAATGTGACCACAACAAAATATACGAAAATTGTGCTTGATAATAAAGATGATAAGCGATTTATAAAAGAAAATAATGTCAACACATTTGCATATGGTCATCATACAATCAATAAAATAATAAAAGATATTGATGTTAGAGAGAAAGCTTTAGAAAGAAACATAGATTTTTTGGGTGCTAATATATACGTATTGGAAAAAAAGATTAAGGATATTGAAAATCAAAATACTCCAAATGATGAGCAGCAGCAACAACATTATCATCATCATCAGCATGATTCAATCATAGAATTATTAAAAGATGAAATAGATGCTTAAGAATGGGGAATAGAGTTTGATCAAGTGGAGTTAGAAATGCTTCAAAAAGATTATTATTATAAATATAAAAACATGTGATTTAAATTAAAAGAAATGTATATTTTTGTATTATTAATTGTTTATAAATTTTATTTTGAAATTGTATATATATATATATATATATATTATGTTAACAACAAACCATTACAATTGCATGCTATTATTATTATTATGAAAAAACAAAAAAATAAAATTAAACTATAAAAACAACAACAACAATCTACCACTTATCTTTATATATTTGTAATTTCATTTTTTGAGTGTAATCATTGATATCCCTATCTAAGGCTATCAACTCATTATCATGTTCATTAGAAACATCATCAACATCAAAATAAGCATCCTCATCCTCTACAAACTCGCCCTCTTTCCATATTATTAAAGGAATTTTCTGTATGATATTATTTACATTTCCTGTTGATGATGTATTAACAAATATAATTAGAATCACATAAAAGAAAAAACACTTGTGTACTTGTTTTCTATATAGATGTGATCTGAGTTGTTTATCCCTTGCTCTCTCTCTTTTCAGTACTTGGGGACTGAGAACTTCTGCAAATTTAACACAATTTATTCATAATATAGGTATATATTGAGAGTGAGATGAAACCTCCTTATACAATTTAGATCTGTAGTTACATTTTAGACCAATATCCATATCCCCGAATTCAACTAGAAAATATCTATTAAAACCTAACTGCCCCGCATCTACAAAACCACCTATTGAGTCTTCCTTTTCAAGAAGACTACTTTTAAAGTTAGCTATAATTTGTTTTCTTGTTACGAACAACCTAGAATTTCTCAAATTTTTGTTATCTTTAACAGTTATATTCCTTTTTATTGAACGTTCACTTACATTATTATCAATACCACTTCCATCATTACCATCATCACTATTATCATTATCATCATCATCATCATCATCATCATCATCATCATCATCATCATCATCTTTAATACCAAAAATAATATTTTTTACTGTTGTTGTTTCTTCAACTTCTTTCGGGTGTGTTTTTGTTTCTACTGCAGTGTGAGATGCAAGTAGTGGAGGTGTGGCAGCCACTGCTGCGATTTCCCCCGGAGGCGGTGTGGCTATAGATGATGAGTTTCTCGGTGTTGCTTCTGCTGCTGGTAAAGACACAGGTACTGCTGCGAGTTCCCCCGGAGGGGGTGTGGCTATAGATAATAAGTTTGTTGATGCTTCTGCTGCTTAATCTTCTTCTTGGTATACATCTTGATATATGTCTGCTTCTCGTTCTTCTGCGTATGTATCTGTTTCTGATGTTTCTGCTACTGCTGCTGCTGCATTCAGTGGGGGTGTGTTTGTTTATGCTGTTCCTGTTGTGGCTATTGTTGCTATTGTTGTTGTTTGAGCAGGTACTACCGCTGGCGCTGTTGTTATTGGGCTCTCGACTGATTCAGTTTCATAATGATTGGCATACACAGTCGTACCCTTCAGAGCATCAAAACTGAATTCGAGACGTATTCTCATTAGTTTACCGCTTCCAGGCATCTTTACAAATAGATCGAGCGGATCCACTATGTTATTCCCATCCACCGCATCAATTAAATATTGAAATGGAATCGGGGCAGAATTTAAATCACTTATTTTAAGGGTAAAGCAAATCAAAAAAACTACAATTGATATACTACACATTTTGAAAAAATTGTTAATAACAAGAGCGCGCGCGCGCACACACAATGGCAATGTCTGGACAGAGCAACAACTGAATATTTTTTCGGAAAAACGTTTCGCTTTTATAGTATACATCAGATAGACATATACACACCCATACATATTCAAATTAAATGAGAGCACAAAAACAAAGAACAAATTTTTGATTTCGGTTCCCAAGATCCCAAAGCTCCATATTCAATCTGTAAATGGTTTCTAGAACATTTCACTATCACTATCAATAACAGCTCGCCCTTCCGAAAATCAAATTTAATTATACATTTTATGTTCTCATAAATATATATATATACATTTATTTTATGTTGTTGTTGTTTTGCGGTTGATGTTGTAATGTTAAAAATACATTTTTCCTTTTATGTTTTTCCTTTAATGTTTTTAGTTCTTTGATGTAAAAAACGAATGACCTCAATACTAATGTTTGGGTGCTTATAGAATTTCGTTTTTATGAATCCAGCTGTTTTCAGTTTTTGGAAAACCGAGCCAGCTGACCAGAGCTCTGTCCCCTTTTCGCTTCAAAATCTTTTCCACTAGGTATGTATCGGGGAAACGTGTCTTTTTGATTTCTTCGTTATAAAATCCACCCTCTATAGGATCACCGTTTAGATCTTCAAGCAAATATGTGGTGGGAAATATATTTTTAACTTGACGAATTCTGAAAATTTCTGTTGTCCAATTTGGTGTATAGCCCTTTTCGAAAACATGTTTATATTTACTAATGCGTACGTGATCACCTTTGTGGAATTTACCACCTATAAATATTTTTATGTGGTTGTAGGCCGTCTTCAAAATCTGGTTTTCATTTGATGTTCTATGCACACGATTGTTGTAAACATTAATTAGGTCTTTATACATTTCAATCCACTTATATCGACCATTGTAACTGAATTCCCGCCACATTAGCTCTTTTAGAGTTCTATTAAATCGTTCAACAATTGACGCCTTTAAACTACTGAATGTTGAGTAATGGTTAATTTCATATCGTTTCATTAACAATGTAAATTGTTTATTAAAGAACTCAGTTCCGTCATCAGTTTGCAAATTCTTGGGTATACCACGATCTGATTTAAATATTTTCTCCATCGCTTGAGTAACGTCTGCAGCACTCTTCTAATTTAGTGCTTCGCCCCATGCATACTTGGAAAAAGTATCTATTACCGTCAATAAATAACGATAGCCATTGTTAGACGATGCGTATACACCCATTTCCACTAAATCAGCCTGCCATAAATCATTTATACCCTTTGTAACTACTCTACGTCGCCGAAAATTCTTGAATGATGGTGCATGTAATTCATTAACTATATCTCGTTTACTCATGTTCTTATTTGATTTACTATAATTGGCATCTCTTCTATTTTCACATTGGTATAACTTCTCAAATTGGATAAATCTATTTTTGATGAGGGTGCTGTGGCTGCTGTTGATACATATTTAAAAAGATATCTCTCAATGACAGCTATCTTGCTCTCATATTCATCTTGAATAGTTCTTTGAATATTTCGGATCCGTTCTCTAATATATTCAATATTCTTTTGTAATTCTATTACTTTTAGATTTCGTTTTCCAAATACTTTCGTCCGTATCGCTTTTACTTCCACATCAAGCTCCAAAAGTTTATTATCTAAATATTGTTTTGTTATCAAGTCATCAGCATGTATCGGCATCCCACAATTTGTAAATCGTTTTTCCTCTGCATTTATATTACCATCAAGATCAACAAATAGACCTGCTAGACTTTTGATAACTTTGCTAAAGTGTTCTGAAAACCTCTTATCATTTGAATAATGTCCAAACTTGTCGAGAGACATGATGTCTATAACTTTAAATATGTTGTATATACTATATATATTATTGATCTCGATGTGCAAACGGACTTTTCTTATAACTAAAACCCTCTACTTCAACTTGTTGCGATATAGGGATTTTACAATTTCCAACGACAAAAACACGCACTTTGTCCAGTCTTTGGCGAAGAGTAAAGAGTTTTTCGCCAAAATTCTCAGTTAATTTATTGAGATCTTCTATTTGTGATTCTATAGTTTTTATTCTACTATTGCGCCGTTCATCCGTTTCAGCTATATTTTTAATTTGAGTATTTTTCAATGCTTCTATTGCTACATCAGCATAATATTTCACAATCAAGTCATTATTATTTACCGGTTTCGATGAGTTCTTAATTCGTTTTTTCTGAGCATTTAGATTCCCATCTGAATCAATGTATAACCCTGACACATTTTTGATCTCTCTTTTGAAATGTTCTGAAAGCTCCTTATCATTTGAGTAATGTCCAAACTTATCGAGAGACATTTTGAATATGTCAATAAATTACAATTGTTTGTCATATTTATTAGTATATTACCCCTGACTCTCTCAACTCTTCTAATATTTACATAATCTCATTACTATGATTATTATTACCAGCGGATTGTGATGCAATTAATAATTGTAATCTTTGTACTAATTCATTGACGTCATCCCAATACACATAGTTCGGTTTTGTTTGCATTAGATTCATGTAACCTCCACCTCTGACTCCGCCTCCTCCTTCTCCTTTCTTTGTACGTGATGGGGTAGATATAGCTGAGGGTTTTGTTGAAGATGATGATATTAATGGTTTGATTATTTTTGTGTATTTTTCCGATCGACCTCCTTTTATTTGTTCATTTGGATTGTAATTTCTTCTATACACATTCGTTTCAAGTAGAATGTTTTTATAAGACTCTAAATCATTTTTAGAGTAATCATTAGGCTTACTGTGAAAAATCAATGAATATAGACCAGGTGATAAGTTCCAGGTGTTCCCACTTGATAAATGAATTTTATTATTTTTTATATTTAGTGTGCTGCTAACCAACATAAGTTGTGAACTGGAAGCTCCCTTAATAGGACCATAAGCCTTATCCAAAAGTTTATCTCTTGATAGTTGACTTATATTAAGAATCAAACTGTCACTTGTTGATCTCTCAACTTCACTCTCTTCTATATTTGATTGAGAAAAGAATTCTTCATCGTCGTCATCATCATCATCATCATCATCATCATCAAGAACATTTTCATTTCCATCAAAATGAAGTAGTAGTATTATTAGTATTATTAGTGTCAGCGTACATGGGTTCTCCAATCGAATTACGTTTCTTAATAGAAACATTTTTAATGTTATTCTTAAAATCACTATCATTAAAATCATGCTCCAGCTTCTTCTTCTTCTGATCATTGAGCTCATGTTTACTATCTTCAATTTTGAGTTTCTTATTCTTGTTAACTAGTTCATGTAAAGGTTCTGTAATTGGTCTAAAAGTTTCTTCCAATTGAAAAGCATTTTCATTTTTCAGCTGTTTCAGCTCATGAAATTTTCTCTTCAATACGTTTCGAGTCTTAGTCAATTGTTCCAAAATGTGACGACTCATTGTTCAGTCTAGATGTAACAACAATCAATACAAAAGTTATACTGTTCAATATTAAAATGTAGTAATATTTATATATCCATTATATATCCATTTATATAGCAATAGATATTAAAAAACAATACATGATAAAATTTGGTTGTGAATTATCATTATTTTTATTTATTTATTAATTTCCAAATGAAGATTATTGTCTTCACTCTTTTTAATTACACGATAATGCTTATTTTTTAAAGATTCTAATGTTTCATCACTAATAGTAGTATTCCTCTCTGGTAGATATAACATGAATTCTTCCAGCTCCAGGGCAAGGGAGTTTCCAATCCTGGTCTTCTCACGACTCGCTTTTAAAATTGGGAATCCAATATCCACTTCCATTTTCAATTTTGTGAGTAGGGGCTTAAGCACTGTAGATTTAAATACTCCATTGAACTCCTTGAGTACTCGATCGTTAGACTGAGTCATATTTTAATTGTTTCTGGAACAGGTGTTGTAACTGGTTCTGAAGCTGTTTAGCTGTTGATATACAACCTGTTTTTGAGCTGTTGTAACGGGTTGTGAAGTTGTTTAGCAGTTGTTGTTTACGAGTTGTTTTTTGGGAAGTGTTTAGCTGGTTCTGAAGCTCTTTATCTGATATACGAGCTGTTGTACCTGTTAAAAGAGCTGTTTTAGTTGATGTATGAGCTGTTTTTTTTTTTTTGAGCTGTACTGTACCTGCTTTTGGAGTTGATTTAGTTGATGGAGGAGATGTTTCCCCCCTTTTTTAACCTTATTGTAGATGCTTCTGGAACTGTTTTAGTGGATGTAGGAATTGTTGTTGTTGCAGAGTCTAGGTAATAACTTTATATGTGCTTCATGGAAAATAATATGGAGTTTTTATACAATCACGAAGGTATAATTCGGTCTTAAATTTGGGTGAGATTTCCACTCCACCTATCTCACTCTATCGCATTCTTAAGCCTATGTGAAATGGTGGTAGGTTGCACATGCGTATAGGATCGTGTGGTGTGTATTCTTCCATGAATGGTTGTTGCCGACTTTGATTGGTCGGGCTACTGAGGTAGGCGCGCATGTGTGATTGTGTGTGTGTATGTGTGTGTGTGAGATTGAATGGCTATTGGTTATGTATTTTCCATTCACTTTATGAGAGAGAGAGAGAGAGAGAGAGAGAGTGATTGAGATGGGTGGAGTGGAAGTAGTGGGAAAACTATGATTTCACTCTCTCTCTCTCTCTTATTTGTATGTGAGAGTAGGAAATTGAGAGCCAGGTGTCCACAGTTGAATGTATTAAATCGTTGAACTCTCTCATAGCTGTATTGAATTTTCTGACCCAAGTATTTGACCTCTTCTTTTGGTGGTTGTAAATTCCCAATTCATCCAGATTGATTATTCCACACTCATGTATTCGAGGTGTTTTTGGAAGTGCATCTCTCATAAAAACTCCACGAAAATGATTAATGTTTTTTTGAGCAAACTTCTGAATATCTAAATTTGTTAATGCTCTTTTGGGTAGCGAGCTTATTAGTTTTTTCTATTTTTATTTCCATATGGCATAAGATACAAACCATACCCCTTTCGATATGGTTTCAAATGCATACCCTCACCCACACTAATGCTTTTATTCTTATCACTTTGATCTTTGTTTGTAGACAGTTTTTGTTTTGCTGATCTTGCGCTTTCAATTATCTTTGCAATGGTTGCACCACTTGAAGCAATAGTACCTAGAGTACTGAGTGCTGTGAGAATGGGTACAAGCGGTAAGAAACCGCCCATCTTTGGTACAGTTATTACACGAGGACATTTAACATTTTTTGTACGTCCAATTGATTTTTTAATCGCTTTCTTTTCAACGTTAATAGCACTCAAAATATCCAGGGGTTTTTCTTTTTTCAATGCTCTAGTACCGGCTTTAATAACATTTGATAATGTCCTATTGACTGGCTTCTTTGTCTTTCTCCTCCTACCTCGTGTTTTCGTACCCTTGCGCTTTCTTATACCCATACCGAATTTGTTCTTTGCCTTCATCATATTGATTACAAGATAAGCAGCTGCTTTCTCTCCAAAAGTGCTATCTGACCCTCGCACACGTTCCCACGCTCTATTAAGTAATTGAGTATCTGCCTTGTGACGTTCACCTAAATCGTTGCTCTTCGCATATGCAATATCATGCACTCGACAAGCTTCATCCAAGGAGTTTATTCCGCGATCACCACGCGCTAATCGTTTTTCTAACTTTGTTCCCGGACTACAGAAATTATATCCAGGAATGTGGGCTTCAAATGGTAGTATATTAATTAGTTTATTTACAAGACCACCACCACCACTATGTTTACTGCTTGAAACGTCTCCCCATTATATGTAATGTTTAATCAATGAGTATTTATCGGTGAATAAAGTACATTGGGGAGTGAACATGCGTTTAATAAGACAAAAACAAAATATTTGCATTAGGAATATTGAAGGTGGTGGTGGTGGTGCTGGTGATAGGCTTTCATCTAAATTACCTCCAAGACACAGTACCCTATTACCCAATACGATAAGAGCACTCGTTGTTGGTCCTTCCAATTGTGGTAAGACAAACATTATGCTGGGTCTTATCGAGAGACCGAATGGTTTAAAGTTTGAGAATATTTACGTTTTTTCCAAGAGTTTATATCAACCCAAATACGAATACTTGGAGAAATTAATCAAACCAATTAAAGGTATGGGATATCATACATTCTCACAAAATGAAACAGTTTTAGCACCCGGTGAAGCTAAAAATAACTCTATTATGATTTTTGATGATGTTGCATGTAAAAAACAAGATAACATTCGTTCATATTTCTGTATGGGCCGACACAAGAATATTGATTCCTTTTATCTCTGTCAAACATATACACATATTCCAAAACACCTTATACGTGATAATGCAAATATGGTTCTAATGTTTAAACAAGATGATTTAAATATGAGAAATGTATATCGTGATCATATTAATACAGACATGAACTATGATACATTTTTGGAAATTTGTAAGAAATGTTGGGAGGATAAATACGGTTTCTTATTAATCAGTAAAGATGATGATATTGATAAAGGACGTTACAGAAAAGGATTCGATCAGTTTATAATTATTTAAATCAAATGTATTGAGAATATTTACAACAGTTTAACAACAGATGTCAGAATGTCGAGGTCATTAACGCTCTCGTTAAATGGAAACACTTCCGTTATTTACACTAACACTAATTAATTCCCGCCAATCGAACTGATGACGGGTGATTACGAATGTGCACTCATTGACTTTTATCTGTACAATTCAATTCCCAATGTTGATGTTACGAACAATCTGTTTCATATTGGCGAGTATGTTATAACTATTCCCATTGGTTCCTATGAACTCAATGACATTGAAGAGGTTATTCAAAACAAATTGAAGGAATATAATATTGAGAAAGCCTTTAAACTGGAGAGTAATAATAATACCTTAAAAGTAGAACTTTTTAGTAGTGAATACCCAATATACTTTAATAAGGAGAGATCAATTGGTCAATTATTTGGATTCGATAAAAAGATTCTAAGTCCGAGTAAAACAATAACTTTTGTATCCGATCAACCTGTAAACATTCTAAAAATAAATACCATTCGCGTGGAGTGTGTAATATTCGACGACTGTCGTGCCCTTCCGCATTTTATTTCTTTTTTTAAAATTCAACGGGTGTTCGTTATTAAGTCGTTAAGCACAAATACTGGGTTACGATCGTAAAAGCTTTCATAGAGCTTTTGACGAAACATCTGTTTTGTTACCAAAAGTGGCAACGCCCTTCCCCTTGTTTTGATTCCGCATTGCCCTTATATTCATTGCAATTGCTTTCATCCGAAGAAAAAGGCAATGAAGAGATTAAAAAAAAACGTGGGCTTCTGTAGTTTGCAAATCCGAGGGTCATTCTTTTCTCCTCGTGGCCGTCAAAGTGTACAGTAGTGCAATACGCTGGTGCTCCGTCTGTTAGCTGGCCCTCAACTTTAGGTACAGCCAGACACCACGCGCAGTGAAAATCATTTTCAACCCCTATCAGTAAACGAAAAACAAACCCGTGAGTATGATTTGAGAACAGACGATGCCTGAAATATTGTCTGTCGATAGTCTGAAATAAAGTGCATTTTCACAGTAGTTGTCGGTATACCGCGAAGGTGTACCTAACCTGCACGCCCACGGCAGCACCTGCGTGGCCAGGCATTCGGTCTGATCATCCACTGGGAGAAAGAAGTCCGAAAGTTCAAAAGTTATCTCTGGCAGTGGTGCCATTCCCTCTGGGGTAAATATCCTTCCAGCTACTTCCCAAATATAGGAGTATAACGTGTTCCTTTCCTTATATAGGATTAGCACCACTAGTTCGAACGTAGTAAAAGCCGTACAGTTGCGTGTATAGCCCGCCCAGAGGATACCGCATTGGTATAGTGGACCATTCCATAAGCCGGACTCTCCGGTAGCGTACACGTACCCCCCAATTGCGAATATATTGGAACGCCATCGTTCTATATTCCGGGGCGAGCCCAGTGATCTCGAGGACGGCGTTCCTTCATCTGTAATCTGACTTGGAGATACCGACTTATGGAATATTCGTATCCCGTATCCACGTGCTGACCTACCGGCCTCGTCACCGCCAGAAAGTTACAGCGGCACATAACCTCTTCACAGTCGGTGTACCACGGTCATTGACCCCATTGCCTCATCAGCTGGTTACAGTACCTGCTTCGTGGAAAACGTAATCTGGCGCCGTCTACCGCCGTCGAGAATTCACTCGCAACGCAGCAGCGAACCATCGATTGAGCTGCTGTCTTAGTTTAATTTGTTTATTCGACGATTATAGACCCGATACGAAAAACCTTTTTGTTTCATCAGATTGGCGGCTGAAATTTTGAACATGTAAATGCCAACTAACCTCGTTAGAACGAGATAAAAAAAAAAGGGAATTCCTGTCCATGGTCTAAATCGTATTGAAATGTGAATATTATATTAATATGGTATTAACTTTACAGTTATGATTTTGGTTTACCCTACCTTCATCGTCTCATGTTATCAACTACTCATCTGATTATCTCATCATCCAAGGAAAGATCTTTCTGCGTGGGAGTCAATACAACGAAAAGTAAAGTAAGTGACGAGATTACCCAATGGTAGCCATCTGAGACAATGAGTTTGAGGTACCTTGCCTTGTCTTGCCTTTAACTCACTACGAGTCCATATGGACCTATATATTCACATTGACCTTGACTTGAAGCCCGTTTTTTTTCTTTTTATGTGGTTTTGCATTGACCTCTGAAATTGAATTGTTACGAACTGTTACCCTAGTTTTGGCATCTAGCCTATCCATTTCCCTTATAGTTACAATATTACCGTTCCTTATAGGATCAAATGAATTACCTCCGCATATTATACATTAACTATTACATCTCTATATTATCCATCTATATTCTATACTAATAATCATAATATATAAGGCAATTAGTTATTCATGCATATACTTAATGCTAGGTTTAGTAAGAGTTAGGTTGTTTATTACTATAAATGAATTATTATGGATTTCGTAAATAAATTTAGTTTTGACATGAAGCAAGGCTAAATATATTTGATAGGAACCATGCAGCCTCGTTTGATAGAAGTGTGATTTACCGAAGTCTTTGTTGGAGGGATCCTTTATCGAGATTATATGTGGCCCCGAGGATCATGGTAGGGTGGGCGTGTTCGTAACTGTGCGATCACACAACCAGCAAAGACCTGACTAGTGGTAATTTTCCTGATTTTTTCTTATGGATGCTGATCCGTTTGTTTTTGTTTGCCTCCTGCATTCCTTTTCCCGTTCTCCTTTCCATACTCGTACGCGATTTACTTTATAATTTGTAAACCTTCAGACTGAAACTCTACACGAGAGCCTAAATTGGTGGTACAATTTCCCCAATGCCCACACCCCGCCGACCAGAGACAAAAGCCGAAGCCAGCGCGTACTTCCTCCATCATTTTAACTTCCATCTGCTCCGAACTTCTGTACGTTGTATCCTACAAGTGTAATATTGTGAGCGGATCCTATGTAAATAATAGAGCAAATCATACACTATATGAGTTTGGTATTAATGTTCCACCAGGGTATAAAATGAATGTAACACCGAGTAATCTCATTTATTTACCAGTGAACACTAATGAAATAAGTACTATATCTATACGAGTAACTGATCAGTACGATGAGTTGGTAAACGTGCGTGGCGAAAATATAACAGTTCGAATACATTTACGATTGAGAACATGATTATATACAATAAAAGAAGTAATATTCAAATTAAACCTCGCACTAATAGTTGTAAAGCTGTAGGGAGAGGTTCAAAAACAAAGACTAGAGCGCTTACATTGAAAAACAGAGAATTCCTAAAATCATTGGGTTTCAAACTTCGAGTATATATATGTTTGGACGTTGACATGCAATGACTGCACCATCAAGTGGCCCATGGGACACCAGCCGAATGCTGTTACGCGCGAATCCCAGGCCAAAACGCAGCCCTCCTCCCACCCAACCGACGGAGGGGCGCTGTCGCAAAACGCGTGACTCGTTAACCGAACCGATCGCGATCATGCAGGAAAGATAGATGTTAGACTAGTATTCGAGGAAAATTAGAACTAATCTTACTAAAGGAGTTAATCATGCATTAAAACTATCGCACACCACAATTACAATTACTAACTACGAGAAAGGTATGTGAGTATTATTAATTTAAGAAGAGGAAGGGAATTAGTTGCCGATATAATATGGTAGAGGGAATTATAATCCGAGCATAGAACTCTAAAAGGTTCATGCAAGGAATAATTCGATCTACAAATCGGAAGGAACGAGGGGTATAATTTCTAGTAATTCTAATAGGAATCGTGAAGTTTATGCGGCTCAACAAGTCAGGGCTATCTACGTCACCCTTGATCAAGTTGTGCACAAAAATCACACCAAGCATTGTTCTACGGTTAACTAAAGATGGAAGGTTTATTAAAAGCGATCTACTAGAGTAAGACGGCAGTCTCACACTTGCATCCCAGTTGAGGCCGCGTAGAGCGAAAATTAAAAAGTTTTTCTGTACTGATTCTATACGGTCCTGGTGTACTTTGTACTGAGGGCACCATACACAAGAACCATATTCTAAAATCGGACGAACAAGCGATACATAGAGAGTCTTTGTTATATAGGGGTCGTCAAATTACTTTGACCACCTCTTTATAAACCCAAGCACGCCCATGGCCTTATTTACCATGGTAGAAATGTGTTCAGAAAACTTTAACTTGGGATCTAAAAGAACACCAAGATCATCAACTAGGGTAATTCTCTCGAGAGAACCCCCGCCTAGTGTGTAAGGAGCCAGAAAGGCGCTGGAGCGATGAAATGTCATTACTTTACATTTCGAAGCATTAAGGTATAACAAATTTGCACAACACCATGACTGAAAGGTATTAAGATCGGATTGCAACCTGGAGTGAGATAAGCTGTCCTTGAACTGGACACACAGCTTAACATTATCCGCATACATAAGTACTCGAGAGTATGTTAATACCGAAGGCAGGTCATTTATAAAGAGTGTAAAGAGTATGGGGCCTAGATGGCTGCCCTGTGGTACGCCCGAAGTAACCATAACTGGTGAAGATAGGGAGTTTTTGAAGAGGACTCTTTGGGACCTGGAACAAAGGTAGCTGGAAATCCATCTCAAGAGATTGGGTGGAAACCCTAAAAGGTCAAGTTTTTGTGCTAGGAGAGTGTGTTTTACAGAGTCGAATGCTTTACTGAAATCTGTGTAAATGACATCCGTCTGTAGATTACCTCGGAACATCCAAACATCATTTCATTGCACTCACTAAAAAATTAAAAATAAAAAATGAATGAAATTTTAAATGTATCTCAAGGAAGGAATTTCATACATATACACCATAACAACACTCGTTCAATCAAAATGATGAAATTCGTATTACAATTCAAAACCAAGATCTATACGTACTCCCACATGAGAGTACTCTAAATATTCATGGAGTATTTAGTTATATAAAAGATGATAAGTCGCTATATACAAATGATAGTGTGCAACCATTCTTGAAAAATAATTGTATGGCATATCTATTTGATGAAATAAGATATGAAATAAATGGATGTGAAATTGATAAAACAAAATTTCTTGGTGTTACTTCAACATTGAAAACTTTTGTTTCTCTAACTATGACTGAGAATAAGAAAATGCATATATCAGGTTGGAGTGGATCTGCTAATTATCAGATGAACAATAAAATTAATTTTTCAGTGCCCTTAAAACATCTAATGGGATTTGCTGAAGATTTTAAAAAGGTTTTGTTAAACTGTAAACGTGAACTCATTCTGATAGTATCCAAAAATATGGATGATGTTTTTGTTCCACAATATGATAATAAAAACGTTCACTTAGAAATTACGAATATATCTTGGAAAATTCCACACATAACACGTAGTGATTGTGCCAAGATAAAAATGTATGATGTTATAAAAAGCGGTGTTAATCTACCGATTTCATTCCGTAGTTGGGACATCCTAAACTATCTGATAGCACTCATCATGTTTGGAACGTTAAACTATCATCTAACACAGAGCGTCCTCGATTTGCGATTATAGCTTTTAGACAAAAGGGAGCGTTTAATACAAATGATTTATCAAACATAAAAGTGCATTTGAATTCCGATTCATTTCCTTATGATGATTTAAATGTAGATATGCCTTTTCGTTATGCACATCTTTATGATATGTATGCAAATTTCCAATCTAGCTACTACAATCGCGATTCATTTCCAGTATTGAGTGCAATTGATTTCTATAATAAAGCTCCGATTATTGTAGTAGATCTCTCTTATCAGAATGAATTGGTTAAATCGGGGCCGATTGATGTGAGAGTTTCGATAGAACTACATCAGAATAGTAAACCAGACACACAGGCATACTGTCACCTCATTCACGATCGATTAGTTGAGTATAATCTTTGAGAGGTTTAGTTCAACGTATTGTGTAACGGGCCACAAAAAAAAAAAGAAAATAAAAATATAAAAATACAAAAATAAATAAAAATAAAATGTGTGAAGATATTGTTGCAATCGATATTCAAGGATTTATGTCATATAATAAGTTTATTGTAAAAGAAATTGGAGTAGTATTTGAAGAAGATTCTAAACTAAATCAACATTTCATCATACATCCTCCATACAATATTTCCAAATTAAATAAAAAGGATAGAAAAACTGTGTATTGGTTACGTAAACATCATCATAGGATTAATTGGTATGATGGTAAACATTATTTCAGACAAACACAAAAGTATTTAAGGAAAATAATTGCTGGAAAAGAAATTGTTTGTAAAGGAGTTAAAAAGGAAAATTTTTTAAAACACTTCTTACGAACATTTAATATACTCAATGTTGAGGAGTGTGGATGTCCCAAACTGAAAACAATAAATGGTAGTGAGCTTCCATTTTGTTCAGTATACCAAAGTGAGGGTATTTGCGCCCTCAACAATGCTCACAAAATTTTACAATTTGATTCTATTTAATTAAAAGTTATAAGATTCATTAACATATTGTTTGTGGAGGAAGATGGATGACATAATGAGCGAGAACGAGAATGAACTCCTTGATGAATTCAACTACAACTCAAAGGAGTATTCAAGTGTACACCTACAATTTCTTATGGAATCAAGATATATGTTTATACATCGTGGAGCAAATGATTTCATAAGAACACTTTACGGAGAACATATTAAATTCTGTGAACATTCGTATGAGAATGTTGAAACCTGCGCCTGCTTTCACTACGTAGTTCGATTACATGCAGTTAGAAAACTAATTTCATCATATAACCTGTTTAGTATACACATGAAAAAACATCTTGAATAAAATCACTAACCATACAGTACATAGATGAGACATTTCATACAAACGGCTGTCGCAAGCGAAGTCTGAGATTTGCAGTACCAAGCGTTCGGCTCGGTACAGCAACTGTTCGGCTCATGACGCGGCGCTAGCCGAAGCCGACAGCAACGAAGCAATGGCATTGGTGTGTGTGTTATTACACACAACAAATTTTTGATTGTAGGCATTGTCAGTTCTTGGGCTCTTGGGTTTTTGGTTTCTGTTTTATTTTGTTTTGCTTCAGCGTATTTGGATGTATGGGTGCACATATATGCTCACGTACATTGTTTAAGTATTGCTGCTGGTAGAACGAAATTTCTCAATTCCCTTAAGATTCTTGGATTTCTGTGCTTGTTACCCTTTACTTTAGCATTTTTATAGTCGACACGTTTTGAAGACACTTGCCTTATAATATCAGAATAACTCTTGTTTTGTATATGCTCTAGATGATAATTTTGTTTAATATAGAAAATATGAATATAATGAGCGGATATGCATATGTAAATATATACATATAATATGTTTCATACATAACTCCCATTGGAATAATTGTCCATCAGAGTATTCAGGGTGCAAATTGTGAATAAGCAAATAATTTTCATTTAATATATATATTTGTATATAATTAAGTCGTATAAACATAAAGACTATACGGTTTGTACTATATATACACATATGTATATTTAATTGTATGGTATATCATATAATACAATTTTCCACTCCGACTCCCCCTCCTCCACCAATTTTCAATCCAATGAAAACTCGCGCACCCTTTTTTTTTCAGTTTTTTTTCTTATTTTTCTTTGTATTTTATTCAAGATGTTTTTCATGTGTATACCAAAGAGGTTATATGATGAAGTTAGTTTTCTAACTATCATTTTCCATTC
>CAXALB010000020.1:0-129041 GCA_963969585.1 Drosophila helvetica | reverse complement strand
TATTATATTATATTATATTATATTATTACATTTTATTTTGTTAAGTTTATATTATCTACATATGTTTATTATTAATCATTTTTAAGTATTTAGGTATTCTTTAAGTAGATATTTTGTATGAAGGATTGAAATCCTATTTTTAAATTTTTGGGGAATATGGAGCTTAAAATGCTTTTAAAAGCAGCTCAAGTCGACTCGTAGGTCCCCAAGACTATTTTTTGGCTAAAGTGACCCCATTGCATCGCGATGGCCTCCCCGTGGTGTTCCCTGGGTACCAATTTAATGCATAAAGTTGAATGTATTAAATTGGTAGCTAATTCGAGCGGCGTTTACGTATAAATATATTTTATAAGTTACATACGAGTAGATAATATACTTAACTATACTATTATATACTAATATACTATATACTAACTGAGTACCGGGTATAAAGTAGAGCCGCGGCGGTAGACGCGGCTCACAACGTTCCCCCTCGTTTATTCCCTATTTAAGATCTCAGATCAGCAAAAGCTCTGCTGGCACAATGTGCAATATAAAGATACTAAATATGTATAAATAAATACTCCTATAACAACTAATATAACATTGAAAAATGTATATATATCAAACCAAAATACGAGAAACCGACACCGAACGAGCTGAAACAGGATGAACAGAACGACTGGAAAAAGGCAGAAAAGTAGGAAGAACAGACCTCATCCGCTCAAATAAAATTGGTCTGATCGCTATGATCAGCCTTCAGGTAAAACTCTTCAACAAATTTTAACAAATTTTTCTTGCATATTATTGCTGCGGGAATAATCAATTGTGATGAAAAACGACCCGTTAAGTCAAGCGAAAAAAAAAATTGAGGAAATTTCGGTACCCATGGTAAGTAAATGTTGTAGCCTGTTTGTCATATTTCGCTTAAGCCTAGTACTCAGACCCGAAAAATTTTTGCTAAGCGAAATGGATAAATCTATTTTTGCGGAACAGAAATGCAATCAACTATTTTTTATTCCCTATTTAAGCCTAGTACTCAGATCAGCAAAAGTTCTGCTGGCACAATGTGCAATATAAAGATACTAAATATGTATGTAAGATTTATAATGGGATATGGTTTATTAATTATTTAAAGATCGAATAACAGTTCAAAGTGTATGTAAAAAACCAAAACGTTCGTTCAACTTTAGCTCTACTTTTCGCTGCTGCTTCCAAAAACCGACTGTCTAGTATCGATGATCGCTTATCGGCTAGGTCTTATAAATATCGGCAAGGTCTTTTAAATATCGGTTAGGTCTTATCGATGGTATCTTAAGTGTAAATGTTAATTAGACAGGATAGTGTTAGCTACTTGATACCCTGCCCTTTACATTCGGCCCTCCTGCTCATCTTCATCTGTCCCAGATGATAATAACTCATCGTTCTCGGATACATAACGCCATAGCTTCATTTTGTCACTGCTCGTTGCGGTGATGTTTGGCCCCTCCACTTGAGCCACCTTTCTGACATCATAACGACCGTTACGCTTCACCTTGGTGATTTGATATGGGCCTAAATACTCGCTGGCCAACTTGCGTCCTGCGACGAACTGTGTCCTCTTGATCGCCACCATGTCTCCCACTCTGTAGCCGTGCTCAGCTCGACGTTTTTTATCATAATTGCGCTTATAGACCTCTTGCGCCCTCTCGATGTTGTGTTTAGCTTGGTCACGCAGCTCTTGACGCTCGTTGTTAAACTGTGTAACCAATTCCTCGTTGAGTACCTCCAATAGGCGACCCTCAGCTTTTCTGTGCATCTTAATCCCAAACATGACCTCGAATGGCGACGACTTCAACGTTGAATGCACATGCGAATTAATCGCCATCTGGACCTGCGGCACATGCTTGTACCACTTCGTTGACTCCTGAATCGATAGTTTTGCGATGATGCCCAAAATCGAACGGTTCACCCGCTCAATCTGACCGTTGCCTCTAGCCACTTTACAACTTCTTCGTGTCCCGTTGACTTGGTTGGAAACAGCCACACAAACTTGGAGAACGCATCCACCACAGCAAAAATGTATTTGTATTGCTTGGCTGTCGCGTCCATTGGTCCCAGATGATCAACGTGCAGCGTGTGTAGTGGCGTGTCACCCTTGTCAATGCAATGGAGATAGCCCTCCTGTTTGCCTAACTTTTTGCTAAAAATGATACAACTGATACAATTAGCAATCGACTTTGTTACTTTCCTTTCAAGGTGTGGAATCCAGTATTGCTGCTGAATTGAGTGCATTGTCTTCGCTGTTGAGAAATGGCCAACTTCATGAGATCCTTGAATGATTTCCCTTTCCATCAGCCTTGGAACAACCAATACGTCATTGCCATTCACAGCTTTGAAGAGAAGACCTCCTTTTAGTTTGTAATCTTGGTATGGGTGCTGCTTCACGATCTCAACTATCGCTTTGATGAAATCGTCCTCCTGCTGTGCCTTCTTTATCCGAGCTGTTAGCTCCGTCGTCACGAACATGCACGTCTGCGGAAAACGACTGAGACAGTCCACGTGTCTCATTCGTTCCCCTGGGCGGTGCACTGTTTTGAATGTGAAGTCCTCCATGTACAGAATCCATTGGGAAACTTCTCTCGGTATGTCTGCTTTCGTTGATGTCTGCTTAAACGCCGCACAGTCAGTGGCAAGATCAAATTTGATCCCCAACAGGTAATGACGAAACTTCTTGAGTGCGAGATATGCTGCTTTGACCTCCAAATAGTAACTGTGACGTTTGGACTCAGATTCTGTACTCTTTTTACTCCAATAGTAAATCGGGTGGAAACTGCCATCAAACTGCTGTAACAAAACAGCTCCGAAACCGTCTTTGGATGCATCCGTGTAGAGTTCTGTTGCTGCTTCTCGTGAGTATATATGTAATACCGGTGCGATTACAAGCAGCTTCTTTAGGGTTTGTAGCGACTGTTGCTCTGCTTCTCCAATGTTGAAAACCGTCTCCTTCCTGAGTAGATTCGTTAGCGGCCGTGCAACTTTTGCGTATCCAGGGATGAATTTTCTGAAAAATCCGGTGAGTCCCAGAAATGCTTGAACTCCTTTGATGTCTTTGGGCGTAGCAAACCGACTCACTGCTGCTGTCTTCTCTTTGCCGGGCCAGATTCGGCCGTCCTCTATGATATGACCCAGAAAGTGTATACGTGGTTGCATGAAGCTACATTTCTTCCACTTGATCTTCAGGCCATATTGCGCAGCTGTTTCAAGAACCAACTTTGTCTTCTTCATGCATACCTCGGGCGACGCGGCGTAAACAATTATATCGTCCATATAAAGCTGCATAACATCAGAGTTGATTAATTCCTGAAAAATATAGTTTACGAACCGAATGAACGCAGCTGGCGAGTTCTTGAATCCGAAAGGCGCTTTATTAAATTCAAATAATCCCTCCTTTGTGACGAAGGCTGTATACGACTTGCTCTGTTCTTCCATAGGTACGTGGAAAAATCCGTTTTCAAGGTCCATTATGGTGAACCACTTAGCCGACTGCAGCTTTTCCAAGACTTCCTCTATGATCGGGACTGGGAAACAGTCCACTAATACCGTGCTGTTTAATTTCCTGTAGTCTACGCATACTCTAAGTGTACCATCTTTTTTCTTCACGACGACAACTCTGCTGGCCACGTTTGACGATGATTTGCGCACAATTCCTTGTTCGATCCATTCCTCGACTTGCTTCTTTACGGCGCTGGCTTCTTCTGCTGCTAAACGACTCGGTGAGTGATGAAACGGCTTGATTATGCCGTCGGGAACTATCTTCAGTTGTATTGGGCATTGCTTTGCAACTCCTGTGGGCTTCTGGTAACTGCTTTTTATCATCTGTTCAACTTCTTTGCAATATTGAGGCGGAGCTACGAATGATGATTCTTCAGTGACATTATATATAAGAGCATACTCATCTGTTGGCACAGGATCAGCATCGAGCTTCAAAAACGTGTATCCTTGCCTATCAGCGACGAAACGAAACTTTTTAATGAAATCGTGCCCCACCAGTACGTCGAAATCAATCTGGTTACTGGGGACGACTAAGAACTTCTGGTTGGTCTGCAAATTATCCACCGTAACCTCAGCATGAAAGTATCCGACAGGCTTCGTTGATGTATGACCCAGACCGCGCAACATAGTTGTGCTTTTGAAAAGTTCAACGTTCATCATGGTCTTCAACACACTCTCTTTGATTATGGTTACATCAGACCCTGTATCCACTAGACAGTCAACTTCAATGCCGTTTATTTATTTATTTATTTATTTATTTACCATTCTGATTGCACTTAAAACACTTCGTTTCAGCTTTACAATCTTTGCGCTTGTGTTCTCCTGATCCACAGTTATAGCAATATTCCTTTTTAGCACCTTGCCCACTTTGTTGTTTGAAATTGGCTTTATGCTGTTCTTTATTGCTCTTCTTTTCTGATATTTCCAAACGATCATAGACATAGAACTCTTCTTTCAAAGCCCTGAAGGTTTTACAGCGAAACATGGCATACTTATACTCGTTTTTTATATCCAAACCATTCACAATATGGCTTATGACAGCCGTTTCTTCAACATGTCCAACTGCTGCTATTTTTCTCATCTGCAGCAGGTACTCGTGCAGCGATTCGTCACTCTTCCTCTTTCTTTCTTGTAGCTGCCGATGGATGTCCGCACTATTATAGCTACATGTGAATTCATCCACTAATACGATCTTGAGTTCATCATAGGTGCACACGCATTCAGCTTCTAGAAACAGCTTGGCTGCACCGGTCATTTTTCCTCTGGCATGTACATACTTTTGCTTCTCAGTAAGCTCATATGCGTCGGCATTTTTTTCGAAGATCTCGAACCATTTTTCTATTGGAACCGATCTGCCATCGCATTCACTCACAATTTTACCAAAATTATCTGGGGCCATTTTCATTTGGACTTCTCGTTGCTCATCACGAAGCACTTTCAAACTTAGCAGCTTTATCATCTGATCAATTTTGTCGTCAGTCCTGTTTCCCTCATCTACAACATCTTCCATCTCGTTTGTACTCTCATGCGACGTTCCTGGTACTTCTTCCTTCTCCTTCTCTTTCTCCTTCCAATGCAACGGCGGCGGTGTTTGCATCATCTTTACGGTTCTTTTCGGCTTGTGTATGTGTACCCCACTCAAGCGCGTCTATGCGTGTCTTTTCTGCTTATGTGTGTACCACACACAAAGTGTCTGTGCGTGTCTTTTTTCTGCGCGTCTCTGCGTATTTCTCTGTGTATGTACGTACCGCGCACGGACAAGGCGACTGTACGGCGCGACTTCGAATTTCACAACTTTTCGCAACCGAATTAAACAACAGACTCTTCAATTTCTGTCTACTGCTCTGCTCACAGAATTTGGATCGTTCAACTTAATGTTTATAGCCACTGGGACAACTTTACAACTTTGTGTAGCTACAAACAACAACTTTTACAGCTTTTCAACGATCCTCTTCTGGCATCAGCCAACTTCCTCTTTTTGGTCACACACTCTGAGCTCTGTATTCGAAACGGACGAGCCCCCAAATGTAAGATTTATAATGGGATATGGTTTATTAATTATTTAAAGATCGAATAACAGTTCAAAGTGTATGTAAAAAACCAAAACGTTCGTTCAACTTTAGCTCTACTTTTCGCTGCTGCTTCCAAAAACCGACTGTCTAGTATCGATGATCGCTTATCGGCTAGGTCTTATAAATATCGGCAAGGTCTTTTAAATATCGGTTAGGTCTTATCGATGGTATCTTAAGTGTAAATGTTAATTAGACAGGATAGTGTTAGCTACTTGATACCCTGCCCTTTACATGTATATAATTAATGTCAGTTTTAATTATATTTATTTTTATTTTTTTATAGGGTAAAAACAGTTAAACATACATTACAGAGCTCTAGAGCTCTCGACATTCCGCCAAGTAGAGTATTAGTAATGTAACTATGTAAAATGAATAAATGAAAAATAATTTTTTTTTTTTGCTATTGACTGGTGGTTAACATTTACGGCGGTTATTCATTATTCCCGCCGCAATAATTTGTCAAATGGCAATTTGTCTTCTACAAATACGAAGCGTCTGCCAACAACAAAAGTCTAAATATTCAAAAATTACTACTAACAAAAATTTCCTTAATAAAAAAAGCAGCTTTTACGCCATTACTCTCGCCACAAGAGGGTGGCCACCCTATTGTCAAGGCTGTGCGCATCCACTACAAGCGGGCCCGCATGATTCAGCATTAGATATATTTTGACATCATTGAAAGAATGAAGCAGAATTAAGCGCAGAGCTAGTATATTATGTATCGACTACGTGTGTATATTTTGATACCATAATGGAAAGAAAGAGGAAGCGGGAAGAAGACGAGGACGAAGATAATAGTCCTTCCAGTGTTTCCGAAGGCTTGCCAAGATTTAAACGGGACGGGCGGTTTGATATAAATGGATGTGGATTTATACAAATAAATACTCCTATAACAAATAATATAACATTGAAAAATGTATATATATCAAACCAAAAATACGAGAAACCGACACCGAACGAGCTGAAACAGGATGAACAGAACGACTGGAAAAAGGCAGAAAAGTAGGAAGAACAGACCTCATCCGCTCACATAAAATTGGTCTGATCGCTATGATCAGCCTTCAGGTAAAACTCTTCAACAAATTTTAACAAATTTTTCTTGCATATTATTGCTGCGGGAATAATCAATAATATTAACCGCAGTACATCTAGAAAACAATTGTGATGAAAAATGACCCGTTAAGTCAAGCGAAAAAAAAAAATTGAGGAAATTTCGGTACCCATGGTAATTAAATGTTGTATCCTGTTTGTCATATTTCGCTTAAGCCTAGTACTCAGACCCGAAAAATGTTTGCTAAGCGAAATGGATAAATCTATTTTTGCGGAACAGAAATGCAATCAACTATTTTTTATTTCCTATTTAAGCCTAGTACTCAGATCAGCAAAAGTTCTGCTGGCACAATGTGCAATATAAAGATACTAAATATGTATATAATTAATGTCAGTTTTAATTATATTTATTTTTATTTTTTTATAGGGTAACAACAGTTAAACATACATTACAGAGCTCTAGAGCTCTCGACATTCCGCCAAGTAGAGTATTAGTAATGTAACTATGTAAAATGAATAAATGAAAAATTATGTTTTTTTTTTTGCATTTGACTGGTGGTTAACATTTACGGCGGTTATTCGCTTATTCCCGCCACAATAATTTGTCAAATGGCAATTTGTCTTCTACAAATACGAAGCGTCTGCCAACAACAAAACTCTAAATATTCAAAAATTACTACTAACAAAAATTTCCTTAATAAAAATAAGCTGCTTTTACGCCGTTACTCTCGCCACAAGAGGGTGGCCACCCTATTGTCAAGGCTGTGCGCATCCACTACAAGCGGGCCCGCATGATTCAGCATCGTACGTCTCGCTGTAATTTTGCCGCACCTTGTAGAAGAGCAGCATGAAGTTGATGCTGAAGGCCAGCGCCAAGGCGATGTATTTCAGATTGTAGAAGTTCCTCGCCAGGAAGCTGACGGCCCTGTGCGTGTACTGCGAGAAGTCGATCTGGTGCACCGCGGGCGTCTCCTGTGGGGCTGCCGAGGACTTCTTAGCCTCGGCCTCAATGGATGCCATGGCTCCTGAGCCGCCTTCTTGGCCGCATCTCCGCCGAGCAGATCTACAATGGAGATTGGCTCCTGGTAGGGCTCGCCCTCGGCCAATTCCCCGGCCACGGCTGCACCGTCCTCAGGGCTAGATTCGCCGCCTTCCTCCACCGAGGAGTTGCCAGGCGATTCATGAACCACCACCTTGTACACGCCGTTATCCTCCTTGTTGATGTCCAAGCCAAATGCCTGAACGGTCCCGGGCGGCTCTTCCAACGAGAGCGGTGGCAGTGCTCTGCCAAACGCCTCCTCCTCAACCACAGGCAGCTGATCCTCCTGCTCGGGGGCGGGGCCGCGCATCAGGTTCAGGAGTATGCCAAATATGTAGCGCACCACGCAGAAGTGGGCATAGCCAGTGTAGTAGAACATGTAAAATAATGTCTGGGGCTAGCGAAAAGGATCGCCAAAAATCGTGAACGAGAATCAGATTTTGCTTCAGGGATGGAATTAGATATAACTTCATGGGTTTCTCGATATTTCGATACCGCATGTTTATATTTAATACCCCCAGTATCTCTTGACTTTGGCCATCTGCAGTTTTTGCAGTAGCTTTTATGGGTTTGTATTCAGCAACAGACAAAAGATCCATCTGAGCTAACTCAGCACCTATGCAGCTAATACTGGCCCCCGTGTCTAACAGACCCTGTTCTGTTCGACCCAAAAAGGACACTTCGGCATAGCTGCGCATGTCTTTGGGATTGCTAATAATAGCGGAAACTAACAGTCTACGGTTACTTTGAACATTCTCATAATATTTTCTTTAACGTTTAATTCATTTTGGGACTTCACGGTTTTCTTCGCTGAATATTCGCTTTCGAACCACGAAATATTTATTAATCCGTTCATAATAAGGACAAAATCGACATCTATTCTGTACGCTCAACACTTCCACCTTTATTTCGGAAGAATTTACGGCTACATTCGTGTTATTTGGTGCTACAACATCCGGCAAGGTTAATTCTGATTTTTCGGGGGCATCCGGTTGTTGTTGAATGCACCCTTCTGCCTGTTTTCCGAAGCTCTACGAATGCATGTTTGGCACTGCGGCTTATAAACATTCGGAGCTCCACAGCCGTAACAGAATATACGCCTATCCGCAAGACAATTTTCCCACACATGTGCGAGTTCCTCGCAATTCCAACAAGTACGCTTTGCAGTCGAAGTTTGCAGGGCGTCTATGCCAAGATCCTCGTTCTCTTCAGGATCGCTTTCTGGACGCGATTCCTCCAAACTATATATGGGACGACGAACTACCGTTGGCCTTGGCTTATCCGCTTTCTGCAACTCGTGCACTAAATTTTCATGCGTCTGCACAAGTCTTCGCAATTGACCGACTGAGCTAATGGACTGATACAAGATCTTATGACGAGTTTCGAGAAGCAAATTTCCTTTTAATATTTCGATTAACTCCTCCTCGTCCATTTTAATGCCAAATTTATCTATTAAGCCAGCCACAGCGTCATGAAAAGACACAAAGGGTTCTCCGACTTTTTGCTTGAGAGATCTAATCAATTCCTTGCTCATAAACTCAGAACGATAGTCCTTATATTGCTGTAGAAGAGCTGCACATAATTCCGAACTGACGATGCGATCAACCTGCTTGTGGTATCTCCAATACCAATCTCGCGTTTTGCCAACCAGCAAAATATGCAAATGTTGGCAAAGGCCTAAAAAATCCATATACAATGTTTCAATACCTTGACACGATAGATGAATTCTTCTACCGCTAAACCTTCAGTAGAGCCATCAAAGGGAACATTCCATTTTTGCATAATGTCGTCAGTCTTTGCCTTTCGCAGGCTAGAACTGCTGGCAATATACGAAACTGGGGTTGGGATATTCGACCTAGCATACCCTTCTGGTGAACTAGCTTGTGGCTGAATATGTAAAGTTGACATAGCTCTGGCAACAGTGCGCTCTATCATCTGTTGCAACACATCCAAGTCCAGACCCTGGCTTGGAGGTGCTTTTCTCACATTAGGAGCTTCCCAATTACTAGAATGGCCAGTGCCATTAGCTGAATGCGCGGCAGCCGGATTAGAGCTTTGGCTTGCGTCTAATCCTGACAAGCACACTACTTCCGGACCTGAAGACATCTTCGGGATATGAGCCCTGCCTCGTGGCTGATTTATTTTCGAACGAGTGGGCCTGTTGGTCCGCGTGACCGGAACTGACCTTGCAGGCGGAATTTGCCTGACTTCGGTATTGTGGACATTTCCCTCAGCTACCATTCCCGTATCTGCCTGACCATTTCCTGGGATCTGCGTTAGCTCCAAGGCTTTTGCAAGACTGCGAGTTGTAATGCCAGACGGACCTGGTACTTCAGTCTGTTCTGACGGCCTCTTGTTCGGTGAACAATTGCCAACGACGAGTTTAGCTTGAGACAATGTACATAGCCGATTACAATTCGGACAATCATCATGATGAGGGAACCATTCTTTCAGACATGCTTTATGAAACACGTGATTGAAAGGGGTACAAAAACATGGCTGGGTATCGGTCATCTCCGAGCGACAAATCCCACAAACATTTTCCGAACTCAGCGGATTGTTCTGAGGACTATATCTTAAAGGCATATTTTAAAATTGTATTTTCTATCTTTAAACAAATTCTTCTTATGGTGACATGTAATTGGTGACATAATAAGATCGGGCTAAAAGTTTCAAATCTTTGGATACTAATGCGAATTGTTCTGGCATCACTGCTCAGGCTTAAGCTGCAACATATGATTCGGCAAGGGTACGCAAAGCAGCATACACGCTAGTTCCAGGCAATCATCTGTAGCCACCGCTGCCGTTACAATAACACCCATAACAACTCACTGGTATGAGTGAAGGCCAAATCCGGAATCGCAATCTCTGTGCTTCCATAACCCGTACAGGGACAATCAGTACTGATATCCAGTCTCAACTAAATATGCAATATTCTGCAATTGTATGTACCCGTATGCTCCACACAAGGATTTACAAAACCAATCACTAATCAAACTCATAAAAAAAAACTATTCAACCTAAAATCCTTTGAATTAACTATAGCTGTGAAGACACGACCTAAACTAATCTCTTTTGTTGGGTAAGGATACAAAAGCAGCATATTCACAAATTCCAGACAACAATTTTGACTAGCCCTAACAGATGCGGCAACATTGAAGCTTTATTATTAACTCAGGATTAGCACTTAAACGTTATTTCGTCTTAGACTCGACGACTTCCAATTAATAATCAGAGGGATCATCAGTATTGGGATCCAAACAGAATCCACAATATTCTGGAATTGTATTTGACCGAGGGTAATCTTTCCGACAAAACTAATGTCAGCATTAAGCACGTGAAAACAAACGAGCAAAAGGTGCGACGCTCCAATAGCTGTTGGTGTTGCTATTGATTCACTGCAACTGCAACTCTTTATTCAATTACTCCTGTTGGGCGCCAAAAATGTATGTAACAACGTTACACACCAGCGTCCAACTGGGTATATACAGTAACTTGGATTAGACAGACAGCCCCACGTTGGCCCCAAAAATTTATATAACCAAAAACGAAAATAAAAATGATTTCCAGTAGGACAACGATTTCATTAAGAAATCGCTGAGGAGTGGAGAGATCCACTATCGAGACCACGGTCGGTGGGGATTCTCTGGTTCCGTGCTCATTCGGTAACTAGGGGGGGGTTCGTTTGACCGCGAAGACAACCGATGTATATGTATAGCATACACCCACGAAAGCAAACTAAGACGAGAATGAAACAAAAGGTTTCTTTGTCGGTCAGCTCCAAAAGATTGTATGCGCGAGGCCTTGAGGTGATATTCGACCCGCACTTTTCTTTACCCACCCTTCCATGATTTCCATTAATGCAGAACGAAATCCCTTAAAGTTCCCACCCTATCTCATTATGCCACCATGTCACCAGGAAATGATTACTCTAACCGTTCATATTCAATTGTACATTATAATCCACGTTATATTTCTGAACTTCATGATAATAAGTAAGCAAGAACAAATCGGTATCTTATCATAACGAAATAATAGAAGGGCTAAATTAAACAATAAAGAATCAGTAGTAAAGAAAATAAATTGAGGGGAAATAGGTGGCTTAAAGACTAAAGAAATTAATAGAAAAATATATATAGGGTATATGTATGCTCAAAAATAATTTTAGAAAATAATATATATAAACATTATATGATAAAAGGTAAACATTTAAGGCATGGTTGAAAAATATTCAAGAAAATTGTACACACAATGGTGTAATACCAGCAATCCGCAAACCAATTCCATAATCGTTTTTTTCTTCTTGTTTGTTGCGTAGTGTAATTTTACAGCATTGATAAAAAGCAATAAATGCGATCAAACCAAAAACCGAATTAAAATGCAAAACGGAATCACCAACTAAACCAACGACAAGCTTCTACTCAGCATTCGAAGCTAGGCGCCTGCTTAGTGGCCCCGAAGGTCGCTAACGCCATCGTTTGGTTTAGGCGAATGAATATAAAAAGGGAAAGGGAAATATTTCGGCTCACTTACAAGTGCATTACATGGATCCTTCGCTGAAAGGCGCCTTTTTATACCGAAGGCGGAGACAATATTGCTGATCCAGCTATTCGAAAATTTAAAAGAGAACGATCTTGGGCTTTTGCACTGCTTAAATACGACCTAAAAGAAGATCTAAACTCTCCGGCTCAAAAGCGTAGCTGTACTGCGCTGCACAGCACTTGCAAAAGCTTCGCTCTGCTGTTCTAGCAAAGAACTTACAGTGATGGAAAAAATAATAGAAACGACATATTTTTTTCGTATTTTTCAAAATTTTGTTCAGTGAAATTTTTTTTTTTTTTCAAATTTAATAATTTTACTTGAAAGTCTATACAGTAACGCATAAAAATATAACAAAATAATAATTTTCAAAAAACATAAACTAACAAAAATTCATTAAATTAATTTTTGGAATTTTTTAGGCCTGGAAAAAATAATAGAAACGCATTTAACTTTTGTTCCTATCTTGTTTTAGATCGGTTGAAATCGTGTATTACAGGTAACATTCCATAAACAAAGATAAAAGAAGATAAGGAATACATTTTCTTGTGGATCCCGTTTCGGTTGTTGTTGTTATTCGTTTCAGAATGGGTCGAGACGTACATTGTACGGCAATTGATAGAAAACAGATTCTACGTCTACGGAATGAAAGCACAACTAAGTCAGTCATAGCCACAATTCTAAACTGTTCAAAAAAAATGGCTTTACGGCTATTCACTACAAAAAAAAACCCAAATACACGCGCAAAAAACGAGCACATTATCAAAGAAATTCGACACCCTCCTTGTTATAAAATAAAAAGAAAATCCTTTTCTGTCATCGGAAGATCTGAGAAATGATCCAAATGCATCAGTCAATAGCCGTACTATAATATATAGTCGGATTGGTGTCGATTGAAAAGACCACATAGCACAAAACGTATAATACCTTAAAAAAAAAAATGTCAGAAACCGGGTAAATTTTGCGAAGGTGCATTTTTACTGACCAAATTGCAAATATTTGTTGTAGTCGAATGAAACTAAGATCAATTTGTTTGGATTTGTTGGTAAACCACATATTAGGCACTTAAAGATCGCTTCCCACCACCCAAGGTACTCTATTAAAACGGTTAGGCATGGTGGTAGAAACATCATGCGGTTGGGGATGCGTTTCTTATTCGGGTGTTGGTCGAATATATTGGATAAAGGAAAAAATGTGTGCCTTCCTCTACGTAAATATACTGGACAGTATAATGCTGAATAGAAAATGCAATTAAAGTGGGATTTCCCGTAGGATAATGACCCGAAACACTCCCAAATGCTGACCTCGAAATGGTTATTGGGCAACAAAGTTCCACTGATGAAATGGCCTGCACAGCCACCAGACCTAAATCCTATAAGGCAGTTTTGGGGGATCCTAAAGAATAGGATTGGAGGCTATAAGTTCAAAAATTAAAATGATTTGTGGCAAAAAGTTCAATCCGAATGGTACTCCATTGATCCATCAATTTGGGCCGAACTGGTCGATTCCATGGGTCGTCGATGTGACGAAGCCACTAAAAATCACAGTGCCATAACCAAATATTAAAGTTAAAAGTAAATCTACTAGCCTTTGAAGCTAAACATTTGTTTTTCTTAGCCTCAAGTCTCCCGCTTCTATTATTTTTTCCAGGCCTAAAAAATTCCAAAAATAAATTTAATGAATTTTTGTTAGTTTAGGTTTTTTGAAAATTATTATTTTGTTATATTTTTCAGCGTTACTGTATAGACTTTCAAGTAAAATTATTAAATTTGAAAAAAAAAAAATTTCACTGAACAAAATTTTGAAAAATACGAAAAAAATATGTCGTTTCTATTATTTTTTCCATCACTGTATATGCGTACTTACGAAAAGCAACGACAAAAACACACTTTTAACCGACATAAACAAGATTTATTAAATTAGATTTTACACATTAAATAGGCATGCACTCGCGATTCAGGATAGACTTTATGTGAGAAAGTTAATTTGTTAGTTAGATAAAGGTTGTAAAGAAGCCACTGGCCGGGGAGATAGAACTCAGGCAGCCAGGGTCCGTCACAAGAAATTTTATAATTCCGAGACGTCGAGACGGGTCAGGTCTATGGGCCTCTTCCCCCTCGCGATCACACTTCCCCTTTTGCTCGGTGGCTCTGCCCCCTAGACTAGCTGTGGTGAGGGCAGCCTACACTGACGGTCGGTCGGTGGCAAGGGAAAGGGAGGTAGGGTCTAGGGCGGGTCATGCTAAAGGGTCTGATCGCCTCGTCCCCGGCTAGTTTCCCCTACATCTTCTCGGACTGCCCCTTCCGTTTCAGCCGCATAGAACGGCTTTAATTGCGCTATGTTGGCCGTCTTGGTTTTCCGCTCCCCAAACTTCCTCAGCCTCACGATGTTGGGGGAGTCGAACCTGATCACCTTGTACGGGCCGTCAAACTTGGGCGCCAGTTTGGCCGCGAATCCCGCAGCTGCGTTGGACAACTGGTGTTGTCGCACCCATACGCTCGCCCCGATGGTTGGTCGCCACTCTCGCCTACGCAGGTTGTAGTGTCGAGCCTGTGTGGTGGCGGCCTTCTGCAGATTTCCTCTCACGATCTCGAACACCTCCTTGAGCCGGGTGGCCTTCTCCTTTGGGGTTTGTGGGCTGGTCGCCGACCCCGGGGTGGCCTCCTCGTACAACGCTGCCGGTAGTCTTGGCTCTCGACCTTGAACCAGGAACGCCGGTGAGAACCCCGTCGAGTCGGCTATGCTCGAGTTCACGGCCAACGAGATCTCCGGTAACAGTTCGTCCCACGTACTCTGCTGGTCTCCGATAAATTGCGCCATCATCGTCTTGACGGTGCGGTTCGTCCTCTCGGTCGGGTTCTCCTGTGGGCAGTACGGCGCCGTGTGTTGTACCTCCACCCCCAGCGACGCCAAATATGCCTTGAACATCCGACTGACGAACTGTACCCCGTTGTCGCAGACGAACTTACGGGGAACGCCGAATCGACTCAGGATCCTCTCCCGAAAGGCCCGCTGCAAGTTGGCCGCCGTCGCTCGTCTTAAGGGGACGAGTTCCACCCATTTGCTAAAAGCGTCGTGGAAAACTAGCAGGACATTATTGCCATGTTTGGATCTCGGGAGGGGTCCCACGAAATCTGCACACAACACCGCGAATGGCTCACCAACCTGCCTCGTCAGCATCTGTCCTGCGGGCTTCCTCTGCTCCCCTTTGAACCTCTGGCACTTGTCGCATCCCCGCACATACCTGGCCGCATCCCGGAACATCCCTGGCCAGTAGTATCGTTGGGCCAGCCGTGATATCGTTTTCCGTACCCCTTGATGGCCAGCCGTCGGTGCATCGTGACACTCCTGCATGACCCTCCTCCGTTTACCCGACTCCACGCAGAGCTTCCAAGGGATGTAGTCTTCGTCATCCGGCCTGTGCCCCAGGTGGCGGTACAGCTGGTCATTCTCAATGACGTAATCTGGGAACTTAGAAGGGTCATTAGCGATACACTCCCTCATCCGCGCAGTCCACCGGCAAATGTCTCCCTCTTCCGTGGCCAGGTGCAACTCCTCTAGCGGCTGCCCCGACAACGCGTCGGCTACTACATTCATCTTCCCTCGTCTATAGCGTACGTCGAACTGGTATTGCTAGAGCTCGAGAGCCCATCGCGCGATTCTACCGGAGGGACTTTCAATGGAGTTCAGCCATTTCAAGGCCAGGTGGTCTGTCACGACCTCGAAGTGGTACCCCTCCAGGTAGCATCTCAGCTTCCTGATGGACCATACTATGGCTAAGCACTCCTTTTCTGTCGCGGAGTAATTCTGCTCCGCCGGCAGCAGTTTACGGCTCGCGTACGCTATCACCTTCTCCTGATCGGCGATGTTCTGGGTCAGCACCGCTCCCAGGCCGAAATCACTAGCGTCGGTCTGGAGGGTGAACCTTTCCTCAAAGTCCGGGCACGCCAGGACCGGGGCCGTGGTGAGCTTTTCCTTGAGTAGTTCCAACGCAGCCTGCTGTTCCTGGCCCCAATGCCACTTGACGCCCTTTTTGAGTAGAGTGGACAGCGGCAGTACCAGATCAGCGAAGTTCGGCACGAACCTTCGGTACCAAGATGCCATGCCGATGCACTGCCTCAGCTCCTTAAGGTTAGTCGGGGCATTCAGGTTCCGTATCGCCTCCACTTTCGCTGGGTCCGTCCCGATACCGTCCCCGGTAACCATGTGGCCCAGATATCGCATCTCCTGCCGGAAGAAATCGCACTTCTTGCGATTGACCCTCAAATTAGCGGCTCGCAGGCGCTGGAAGACCTCCTTCAGATTGGCCACGTGTTGCTCTTTGGTTTCCCCGACGACTATGATGTCGTCTAGGTAGGCAAAGGCGCACGGCTCCAATTCCGGCCCGATTACGGTATCCAGCGCCCTCTGAAATGTGGCACTGGCTGAGTGCAGCCCAAAGGGCATAACCCGCCACTGGAACAGGCCTCTTCCCGGCACTGTAAAAGCCGTGCATTCCCTACTATCCGCGGCCATCGGGATTTGCCAGTACCCATTTTTCAGGTCCAGCGTGGATATAAACTTTGCCTTCCGTAGTTTTTCCAGGATGTGGTTTATCCTGGGTGTGGGGTATGCGTCCGGGACAGAGTGTGCGTTGAGCTGCCTGAAATCCACACACATACGCCACTCCCCCGTCTTCTTCCGCACCAAGACTATCGGGGCACTGTGAGGACTTCGTGATGGTTCCACGGCCCCCGTTTCCAACAGCTCATCGACCTGTTTGTCGATCACCCTTTGCATGGCCGGGTTCTTGGGATAGTAGCGCTGCTTCAGCGGCTTGTCGTCCCTCATGATGATCCGGTGCTCTGCGATGTGGGACACGCCCTGAAGTCCCTCAAATGCTTCGAGCTCCGCCTCCAGGAACGCCTGCAGTTCGGGTTCCAAGTCCTCGGGCCACGGACGATCTTTACCCGGGTCATCGTCCCTTTCCTCCATCCACTCGGGTGTCAATACCTCGTCCCCCCTCTCGTTTCCATGGTCCCACCCCGGAGGCTTCTGACGGACCAGCCGTTCCGCCTGGGCTCCTTGCCGCCGCGCCTCTTTCTCCGTCGCCGTACCTTTGGTGTCGGTTGGCGCCTTTCCTGATTCCTCTGGTGGCGTGGGATACATCGTGGAGAGCTGGGCCTCCATTTCCCCGAACTCCGCCTTACCCATTCCCGCCTTTTGCCCGATCGCCTTCTCTCCAGGGGCCGCTGTCGTTCCTATGAGCAGCCTCTGCGACCCGCATTCCACCCGTGTCCCCACTGCGCACAAAAAGTCCATCCCCAGAATCAATGGCTCGACCATCGACGGCATCACCAGGAGTGACAGGCTCACCACTTGCCCCCAAGCCCCGATTTCCGCTCTGAGCGATCGGTTGGTGTCTAGGCAAGAGCCGTCTGCCAGTCTTATGCGCGTCCTCGCGGTCTCCATCTCTACCCCCGCTGCCAACGTTCGGGCACATTCCTCATTCGCGAAACTTCGCGTCGCCCCGGTGTCGAGCGTGGCGGAGATGAGGCGACCCCCAATCTCCACCCTTGCCACGATCCGGCCCCCCTCGACCCTCAATCGGTCTACGCTCCCCGGGCCTGCCTTTATTACGCCTCCACTCGGTCCCGACCGGAGTGGGGCTGGGATCCGTTTCCCAACCCTCCCCTTGGGCAGCACTCTCTGGTCAGCACGTTCCGTTTCCCACAACCTACACAGAAGAGGATCCTAGGATTCGGGCATTCTCGAGCGTAATGGTCGTTCTCGGCGCACCTACGACACGCCCTTCGTGGGTCATAGGGTTGCTCGTCGGCTTGAGTAGTCGCGCGATGAGCCATCTCTGCGTTCCGAGTCATTCCCGGTCCCTCGCGAAACGGGTTCTGCCTTCCCCGCACCCCCCATCTGTCACTCGTTACATTAGGGTGTTCAATCGGCCCCGCCTCAAAGCCAGGGTCTCTCTTCCGTATGTATTCCACCTCGGCCGCCCTCTGAGTGAGCTGGCTGAGATTCGCGTAGTCGCTCGGCCGGATAAACATTTTATACATGGCCGCCATGTTGTCGTATACCCGAGCGAGCCTCTTCTCGGTATCGTACCCCGCCTGGTGCATCAAGGATTGTATCGCGATGGAATACTGTAAGAAGGTCTCGCCTTTCCTTTGCAGGCGGACGCGAATCTCGTCCTCGAGCTTCTCGTAGTACCGCGGGGGCAGAAAACTGTCCAGGAAACCCGCCCTGAAAGTCGCCCACGAACCTCGACGCAGCCCACTGGCCCGCAGCCACAGCGCGGCGGCGTCAACGCAGAGTTCGTTCATCGCACTGGGCATCTCGTCCTCGTCTATCCTGTGCGAAATCATCCTCTCCTCTACCTCTTCTATGAAAGACAAGGGGTCCGTCAGCCCGTCGAACCGTACTCCCCATTTCCGCACGATCTCGGGGACCAACCTCTGATTCCTGGGCGGCCCCCACTCCCGAGTCCTCGGTTCGTCGGGACCAGCATGACGGTTTCCCCTTTCCGGCACGTTCCCCGTCGTCGCGGGCCTTGCCTCGCCCCTAAAGGAGCTCGGCCACTCGTCTAACTTGGGCACTGGTACTGGTGATCTGTTCGCTTGGAAGGCGGGTAGAACCAGAGAGGAGCATGACGCCGTACGACGCGTGGGTACGCTTAAGAGTTCTCCTATCTCCAGTTTCGACTGGTGTAGCGGCGTCCTCTTCCACAGACCGGACGGTCCCCCTTCCTTCTCATCGGCCTCTATTCTAATGTACTGGGCTCCCAACTTGGCTATCAAGTCCCATTTCTCGGCCGTGTGGCGCCCCTGGGATATGCAGCGGGCCACCCGTTTCCGCAGCTCGTCCACCTTCCCCGCACAATCCAGGTCCAACTCCAGGGCCATGGCGATCAACTCGTCGCGCCGCCTCCGGTACACCCACCCCACACCAATGCCTGGATTCGGAGTTCGTTCCTCGGTTAGCGGGTGTGGATCCACGGCTCGCCCATCCCCTTCCATTTTTGTCTGAACACTGTCCAAATTTCCCTTCCCAATAAATTTTGTCGCTCGCGCAACCGAATCGTCCCACTGTGTGGGCCCTGCACGCACACGGCAAAGTCCACTAACACCCACACGATTTTCCGTCGTTCGGATCTGCCTGCAGCTGTGCGCCGGTACCGTACGTTTTTCGGGTCCGCTTTACTCCCTCGCTCCGTTTAGCTAACTGTGCACCATCGGTCACTCACCCGTCAGCCGCGGTGTAGAGACCGAATCAACCCCCGTCGAGCAACTCCGTTATGCTCATCAACCGTCTCTCTCACTCGACGCTGAGCCGACGCCAAATATACGAGACCCACCGGGGGAGGGGAACCTAAACGGGGGGGGGGAAACGAAATGCTACCACGGTCGCGTACACAAATCGTTTCGGTCTCGCGATGCTGAAAAGTATTTTATTTGCAATAAATGAAACGGGAGAGGGGTAACATAAACGGGGGGGAATTAGAGCGCTAGCGCTTAGCCTCTACCTCGTCTCTCCACAGCCTCTCTTTCTTGTTCCACGCCTACCGGGCCGCGATGCGCGCGGGTGGAATGGAAGAATGACCGATTGTGACAAATTTTCGGTTCTTTACGCCGACAATTTGACACCCTTTGCCGTCTCGTGGTCCCTGCTCGGGCGCCACTTGTAAAGAAGCCACTGGCTGCCTGAGTTCTATCTCCCCGGCCAGTGGCTTCTTTACAAGGTTTATTTTGGACAAACGGCTGTTTATACAAAATAAGTGAAAAATGAGCTATTACTTTATGTAGAATCTATTTACTACAGCATTGAGATGATTACACAAGGACGTGTAAAGGTCAGGATGGCCGTGTCTGATCATAAAATTGTTTCCAGTGTATTTTTGGTTATTCACTACGAAAATTCTCTCAGTGTTCCCTTCTATCGTCTTCTTTGCACTTTACCGTTTGTCAGTGCTCGCTGCTTATCCAGTTGCCATACACGCACTGTTTTGTCTTAGTGTTAGTGAGAGCGAGTGTAGGGAGAGAGACAGTGTTCAGAATGGAACAGAAGAAACACGAAAACGAGAGAGTGCGCAAGAGCTTGTTTTTCTGAAGCAAGCTGCTTGGGTTACAGAGAGAGAGAGGAATAAATTGAGAGAGCAGATCATTGCGTCGCAGAGAATGAGCTGCTGAATAGGTTTCTTCTTGATACTCTCAGGACAGTCTAATTCTAGAATTATGCCCAATCAGTTGTGAGCGGAACAACTCTGTTGTTAGTGCGACGTCTCTAAGAAACAAAATGGAGTCTATCAAAGTAGAACATTCGGATGGGAATCGTAATCGAATGACAAACCCGACATATACAAGTCTTCGAAAATATTTTTAACAATAATAAAATGCAACTGAGTATAGGAAATTTATTGTGGAGCAATGCATGAAGTGCACTACCGAATGTAGTGATTACTCATTATGCTTTGATATCAATAATGAATGTTCCATATGTCCATAGAATACATAGATATTTTAAGCAAACTGATTAAGGATTTACTTTTTAAGCACTGCAAATGGACTGTGATAGCTGATAGATAAAAGAAGCAAGCCAATCTTAGTATTCTATTGTGAGGAACCATGTACCCCACAGACCGGATAAGTAGGAACTATCGAATGCGGCGGGTACCCCGGATAACTCAGAGAGCCGCGGCGGAGAGGAGCCAGCTCACGCGAGAGCAGAGGGATGACGGGATCGGGCCGGCAGTGGCCTGACGCATGTCCAAATATGGTCATGCAGGCACGCCATCGGCCAGGTCCCGTTAAGAAGCTGGTGGAATCCCACGGAAGAGCCGATGGAAAATCACTGGCGCCGGAGGTCCCGTTAGGGCCGGCCTATATAAGGAGGTCTGGACGGACGGTCCGAAGCGCCAGCGTCGCGGTCCCAAGATGGCGGCGAAAGAGACCGGTCCAGAGGATCCGGACGAGGAGGAGACGAACCGCCAATCCGGCGGCCGGCTCACCTGGATTACGCGAAGGTGGCGAAACAGGAGAGGGAGTGGTCGTTCCGTTTCGACGGGAGCCTCTCGAGCTCTTGGAACAGGTCGAGTGGTCCGCCGGGTTGGATCCGGATCTAATTCCAAGGACGATGCCGGAGCTCCTAAAAGGATAAGCTACTCCAAGAGGTGAGAACCCGCAAGCAGAGGTGGGAAGAGCCGTACATGGTGAAAATGCAAACACGGATGCGGCCCCTGAAATGTCCCGCTGAAGAGCAAATGGAGATTATAAGGGAAAATAGCACGCCGGACCTAAGCAGATACATGCGTCCGCACCGGTGAATAACCCTGGATGCCATGATGATGCTGGCGGATGAGTTCGATGCGCTGGAGAGGGATCGCGGTGGCTAATCTACGGCTGAACGCGGAAGTGTCAGTTCTTCCGAAAAGAGTTTCGGTATCTCGGGCATAAGATGACAGGCGAGGGAATATACACGGACCCCGAGAAAGTGGCGGCGATAGCCGAGCTAAAGCCGCCAACGAATGTGAAAGAGTTGCGGCAATACTTGGGAGTGGCCTCATGGTACCGCCCGTTCGTACCCGGGTTCGCGACATTGGTGCAGCCCCTCACCGCACTGACGATGAAGAAGGCGGAGTGGGAATGGACTCCCGAGAGACAGAAGGCTTTCGAAGCGTTGAGGGACCGGCTGGTGGCGGATCCAGTACTAGCATGTCCGGATTTCTCAAGGCAAGGTGGGCATTGGAGCTGCAAGAATACGACTTTTAATGTGGTAGCAGACGCCCTTTCTAGACAGCCATTGACCGAGAGAGGAGGGAGGGACTGAAGGAGAAAATTAAGCGGGAGCCACAGAAGTACCCGGACTATGTGGAGAAAGGGGAGGCGGTGTATCGCCAACGCGCGGGCAGCGAGGATGTCGCGTCGTGGAAGCTATGCGTCCCGAAGGAATCTAGAGCAAGGGTCATGCAGGAAAACCACGATACCCCAGCAGCGGGCTGGGGTATTTGCTGACCTAAATCCCAGAGGAGCCCTGGGCAACGGTATGTGCCGATTTTGTAGGACCGCTGCCGAGGTCGAAACATGGGAATTCAATGCTGCTGGTGCTGGTGGATCGTTTCTCGAAATGGACGGAACTGGTGCCGATGAGGAAGGCTACAACAGAGGCTCTTGCCAAGGCATTTCGAGAGCGAATCATATCACGCTTCGGAGTGCCAAAGGTGGTCATAACGGACAATGGGGTGCAGTTCACCAGTAAGGTGTTCAGGAAGTTCCTCGACCGAATGGGGGCACTCCACCAATTCACCATACACCCCGCAGGAGAATCCGATGGAGCGCACGAATAGGATGGTGAAGACCATGATAGCCTAGTTCACCGAGGGAGACCAGCGATGTTGGGATGAGAAATGGCCTGAGTAGATGTCGGCCATGAATTCGGGGATGTCAGACTCGACAGGATACTCGCTGGCGTATATCGTGTAGGGAAGGGAGCCCCGACTGCCGAAGGCCCTGTATGATGAAGAAACGATCGGCACCGGGCAAGAAACGCAGACGCCTGAGAATAATGCGGAGAAACTAAAGGAGTTGTTCCAGTTGGTGCGTCGTAATCTAGAGAGAGCGGCCCAGGAACAAGCGCGGCACTATAACCTACGGAAGCCAACAATAGGGGGGATGGTCTGGGCCAAGCAACACCATCTGTCGAATGCGGTGGAGGGCTTTGCTGCCAAACTGGCGCCAAGGTACGACGGGCCCTACAGGATAGTGGACTTCGTGTCGCCCGTGATATGCAGGCTTAGAAAAGACGGAGATAAGCGGTCACGGAGATCTGAAGCCACAGCCGGAAGAAGAAGGGGATGCCACGCAGGACACGGATAGAGGCGGTGCCACGCAGGGTACAGAAAGAGGCGGTGCCACGCAGGGCACGGATGGAGTCGGTGCCACGCAGGACACAGGAATGGACGGTGCCACGCAAGACACAGCAGGAAACTGAAAGACGGAAGTTAAAGAGGGACACACAAGCCAGGCATACTCACAGGGGCAGACCAAACAGCACGTAGGGCAGAGGGCGTTGCCGAGCCCACAAGAAAGAGACGTAGGCCAAGGAAAGCCCTCCATTGGCAAAATGAAGCGGGGGGTGGGTCCATCGGAATGGATAAAATCACAAGTAACTATCGGGAAGAACGATATTCAGCGCGGCACTGGGGACGGCGAAGAGCGGCGAAGACGGATAAAGTGCGAGGCTGAAGAGAGAACCCGAGAGCTCTGAACGCGGAGCGGAAGTACCGTTAGTGCGGAGCGCAGTCAACACGGGAGCACAGAACGGTTGACCCATATGCGAGAGCACCGGTAAAGGGAGAGCATTCACCGTTTTGCGGAACAGGTGGAAGTGCAACGAGAGTATAAGGGCACGCACGACACAGGAGAGGGTCAGCTCGAATACGTCGGTTTTTAATAAAGTGGTGATTGAATTTATTTCGTGTATTACTCCTAATGAATGCTGGCTGAACGGAGACCCTGTCACAACCCACAGCTGTTCAACGACTAGCGTTATTTATCAAGTATTACTGCACCCACCACACCACTCTGACATAATCATGTTTATGAGAAGCCAGCGGAAACGGAAGTGTAGCAAAACGCCACCTGCTGGCCACAAACAGATAATCCTTGTCGCTGAGAATTTTAAGACATATATACACGTAGACGAACAAAAAGCAGAAAGAGGTACGAATGCATATAGATGCACTGGTAGTATGCACTCCAACAGGTAGGTAGCCACAGGAAGAAAAGAAGAATGGAAAAACTTATAGACAATCTCTCAAATTACATTACCTTAATCAACTGGCTTGACTCCATCATGTGGCTTTATAGTCGGGTGCTGTACTCTGTTCTTTGCAGTCCTTCAACCTCACTTGTACAGCATTGTCAGTTGATTAAAGCTTTTCGTGTTTCCATTTTCCCATAAACAACCAAACAAGTGCTTATTCTCAGCTTCTCTCAGTTATTATACGCGTAATCTTTATTCCCGCATTCTTTAAAGTTTTACCTGACATAACAATTGTGTGGGTCTGCTCTGTGCATCTGTGTGTTATTTCAATTTTGCTCATTCGGCCTTAGATGTGGTAATTAGGACAGCACCCAATGAGCGGAAGCCAATCCAAATGCACATGAACTATTCATTAAGAAGAATATCCCTCGGCCTGGCCAATCAGCTGGCACAATTATCTTTAGTTCAAGGGCAATGCAAAATCATTGACTAATTAGTATCATCATCGTTGGGCGACTCCTTTAGCTAGCTCTCCGTCTTTTATGTCCATTGTTTAAGTGCAAAATTAGAATATAAATTCCATAACTATGGCAAATTCGAACAGTAGTGATAAGGGCAGATACTATCACATTTCTAGGGGAGACCCTAGCTATGTTTAAACTGATAGATTCATGTACAATGCAGAAATTTAAAAATACTTACAATTTTTTTTGTATCCATAGCTCTCTATGCATTGTGTTTCGGTATCTGCTAGAACTAAGACGACGACGCCACCTTGTAAAAATCTCACCGTTTCGGCCAACGCCTAATGGGAACTGAAACAGCAATAACACCCTTCAAATAGCAGCCTTATTAGCATGCATTCTGCTTCTCGAAAAAATCGAACTAGCTCGAAGAGTCTGAGGAGTACTTAGGTGGAATAACAATTTTCATTTAGTTATAGGTTATCTATATTAATGGAAATTATTTCAGCTTAACTGAGAATTTCCTCTTCTTATACATATACTTATTTTGTTTTCTCTTTTTTTGTTTAGTGCGTTCCATATGAATATGAAATGTACAGGAACAGGCGTGAGAGATTATACGAAGGTTTTAAACATTTAGAGCGGTAATTTATTTTATTGTATAGTGCTTTATGACATAAGGTTTTTTTAGGATATGAAGTATGTATTTATATTTGGTGTATTTTCTAGTGTTTAGGATACGAAATATTTAGTTTATTTACATTTGGAGTATTTTCTAGTTGGGGTTTTTTAGTATGATAGGTATGTAGTGTATTTATATTTGGGGTATTTTATACTCCTCTGCAATGCAGCTAAATCTGAATTGGTTCATATAAGTAAAGACAATTTGTATTTGTTGTACCATTCAGACCCAGCATGTATGTACATTTCCTATGTTTAATTTTAAAAAGGATTTTTGTTAGAAGTTATGTATGCACTCACATGATTAGAGGCACAATATGTGAGGTCGATTAAATTATTAATATAAATATTATAGTGCTAAAACGTGTTTTTCGAAAGATTTTGCCAGGCTTGCCAATAGCTTCATTGGGAACCGTTCTTCTTGTAGGCTTATACCTATCTTACTACATTTTCCTCGACGCTTGCCTTCGTCGGCTGCCATATATAAAATCTTTTTAAGCAATGAAATGGCCGCCCAAACTTTCTATGCGATCCTCGCGGTCTTAAATTTCTTTGTCAAGCAGGCTCCGGTTTTCACTTTCGCAAAAATGTTTTGATTTAATTTCGAAAAGGAAAAACGCAAAACTAAATAAAAATCGGAGCCTCATACTAAACGAAAAATCAGCAGTGATTTGTATCTCGCGACAATTTGCCCCTAAATAGTACAATCCAGACGCAATGCGTCAATGGCAACTGTACTAAAACAGGGCAAAATTATTATCTGGAATGAATGCACTATGGCACACAAGCAATCTCTAGAACACTGAAATGTACAAAAAACAACGACAATTTCTTAGGCGGGACTCTGCTACTCCTTCCAGGGGATTTCAGACAAACACTTCCCGTCCTTCCACGATCAACGCACGCAGATTAGATAAACCCTAGCTTGGAATAGTCGAGACTGTTGAAAAAGTACAGCTACAAACAAACATGCGCGTACAAATGGTACAAGATCGATGGAATAGTAACTATCAATAAACATGCAGGCTGCATAAAATTGCCAATTGATTTCTGCACAATTGCTGATTCGCAAAATGATCTCATTGAATGAGTATTTCCAGATGTAAAAACACAGTTCTTAAATCATGCGTAGCTGGCAGGCAGAAAGAGCCATTTTGGCAGCAAAAATGTGGAAGCCAACGATTTAAACTGCAAAATAGTGAAGTTGTTCCCAGACGAATTGCTATCATACAAATCGATGGATATAGTTTGCGATGAGAACAAAGCGGTCAACTATCCAGAATTTTTGAATTCAATGGTCCAGCAGCGGCAGTCTCCGCATAACCCAAAGAATAATGGTCTCAACCCCCAAGCCAAACGAATTTTGTCCACGGTAGGCCAGAAAAAACAAATTCTATTTTTCTTGCAGTTGGGCGACTTTGGAGCCGGTGTTTTCGTAGGCATGTGTATAGGCCAAATCTTTGAAAGGATCGCCAAAGGATCATCGAGCGGGAAGGGGATCGAGAGCGGAAGCGCTTCAAGTGCATGGCTCTCGAGTACCGGCAGCTGGAGAAGCTGCGTGACAAAATGGGGAGACTGCGTCGCAAGCTACGCTAGGACCACAAGCTCCCAACAACTAACAGACAAAATCAGGTTTTTGAACCAATGGATGTAGATAAATAAAGATTAACTTTAACCCGGGTATTATTACTAATAACTATTATCAAAGGAATAGCAGCAGTTACAACCAGGCCCAACAAAATAGAGCCAACACATGTGCATTAGCAATATCACTGCTGGCGCTTTTCGGTTTTTAGATTTGCATTTCGAAACTGGTTGCCATCTCGAACCACTCCACGGAGAGCGGCAATTGCGGGTGCTAGTAAAGGTTTGACGATCAGGTGGATTAACCTATATTATATTTTACACCAGGTTGCCGGACGATCCGCTGAGTGTTTGATAGCCTTTAAGTTCTAGTCGCTTCACCCAAATTGCCGCCTAAGAAATCAAAGAAGTGGAAGCGCCCCGACAACATGAATCGCCTGGCCGCAGAGACGATGCATTAGCAATTTAATGTAGGCTTTGCTGAACCATATAGAAGAGATCAAAGAATTTCTCATGCTGGAGCAAAATCTGACACAGGACTCTTCCGTAAAACAGGAGTCATTCCTAGGCAGGAAAAGCTGAGGACACCCATTGGACTCGCTCACGACTCACCCTTAGATTCGGTGCGCGCAGGGGAGGGGCTAACAACTTTTACACCAGAGACACCAAAGTACGTCCTATCACAAAGAAGTTCTCCTGATTTGGTGGTGAACACACCATTTTTATAACGAACGTTTTAGTGAACATTTTTGTATTATAAACACAACATCGATAATATCTAAATTGTTAAACACACCTGGCAAGAAAACATCGATGCCTGCGATTTCGTCTAACAACTAACAAGTCCATCCCAGGAATGCTGCAACCAATTCATCTTTAACATCAACAAAATTCATCAATAACAAACCATAATTCATCAATAACATAAAATTTAGTGCAACAATAACCAGACTTGCCTCGAATCTGCTTAATATTGGAGTAATATTGGAGACCAGATGGTCATTGCAGATTCATTATCAAAAAAAATTGTACGTCTTCTGTGTTACAAAAAAAAATAAAATATGAAAAGCTTTTTCTTGAATTAATTGAAAAATAAGTTTGGTGCCGGAAACGGGAGGCTACAGAAATGGGAAATGGAATGAAACAATTATTAAAAAATTTTGTTTATCTTGCAGCCGAGGGTTGGGTCTGGCTGAATTCTTCGCGGGCTGCTATTTCACGAAAAATTTTGAGGTACAGCCGCATCATTTAGTCCAAAGCTGATTATCATAATCATCTTCTGTTTCCAGGTGAACCGAAGGCCGAACACCAGCAGCATGAGATCGCAGTGGGATGATATTGTGGGGAATCCGGCGACTTGATGAAGTCTATGCTGATAAGTCGTCAGATTTGTGTGGTGCTTCTAAATCGTCAGAATAGTGTGGTGCCAAAATACAAAAAATACTAAAATCGTGTATATTAGTGTTAAAAGTGTAAAAAAATGTACTTCATGTACATAACAATTGCATAAAACGTCAAAACGGATTCAAATTTCATTCCGTTTTGTTGGTGCGAAGTGCTAAGTACTACTTATTTCTCTCGATTTCGTAAATCCCATAAAGGTAAGTCATATTTATATGACTTTATTTATTTATTTATTTTGTATTGAACTGCCAAAGAAGAAAATCTTTAAGGCAACAACAACAGAATTCATCTCAGAAACACAAACCAATGCAAAACTAGAGCAGAAGCTAAACTGTGTGCACTCACAGATGTAGTATGTAATGGAGGCACAGATGAATGTAATGCAAGACAACCAGAGCAAAATGTTAGCAATCCTCATCCAGATAATAAGCAAACCGGAAGTTGAAGACCTTAAGAAGATAGACAACGAAATGGTAGACGGAAAAAATATATATATGTAAAAACGTATACACTACAAAATTGAATCCCGATCCACTTAACTTATGATTCCTCATTGACAGAAATCGATGATCCAGTAAGCTGTTGGCAAGCAAGTGCTTTTAATGTTAAGTACACAGCCCCATAACATTTGTATAAAATACTAATTATAGTATCTTACAATAAACTTGTATAACGTAATGCAGCACTGGTTCCTCCTTACCTGCTGGACCAGGCAAAGGCTAGAGCTGGGCTGCTTACGTTATATTATTACGTATCGCCGCCGTGCATACGACAAACAAACGATACCTTAAACGACGCCTAAACCTATCTAAAACCAAAAAGATAGGCCAAGAGATATTTTTCAAAGACGTTGCCGCACTCGCCAGTGCTACAAGCCGCCGTGCCCAGTCGTACAATCGCTGGACAGAGGACAGAATGCACAGCGGCAGAATGGTGCCAAGAAGGGCTTGATCACGGGGAAGCACTCCAAAATAAAGGGGACCCGTTAAGTGCTCATGCAATTGGTCCCAAATACACTCAACCAAGCTTACGGTTACATGCCACTTTATTAACAACGATTTTGTTTTGCGCACAGCAGTATTGGCCACAAAACCATTACCTGAGAGTTCAAATCGGTCAGCTCAAAACATAGCTGCTTTCCTTCAGGTGGTCTTTGATGAGTGCATTATTTCTAATAAAATATCAGCCATTACAACTGATAATGAATTGTTTAAAAGAGAACGTCTACCGTGCTTTGCACACACAATCAATTTGGTTGTGCAGGACTGTCTAGCACTCGATTGCCTAAAACATATTTCCGGAAAGTGCAAGCGGATTGTTTCGCATTTTAAGTCCAGTCCAATTGCACTTAGCAAATTCAAAGAAGAGCAACATTCCGAAGAAAAGTACAGCTCAAAACAAGAAGTGTCTACAAGGTGGAACAGCGCATTTTATATGATAGAGAGAATATTTTTAACTAACTAAATTTGCTAAAGGATTTAACCTTGCTACTCGAACCGTTTGAAAGTGCCACTAGTCAGATCTCGTCCAGTGTCTCAATTGCAATTTCCCTTATTATACCAATTGTGTGTGGGTTACACAACATAACTAGGACAGCGTGAAAACAAATATGAATACTTTAGAAGGTATCGAAGTTTATCACTTTCTGATTGATCGAATTATGTAACGTCTCATGCCTTATGATAACACCAACGCCGGCAGAATCATAATTGGCACGTTGCTTGACCCCAGATTCAAAAAACAAGGTTTTCGATCGCAGAGACGATGCATTAGCAATTCAATGTGTTTGCTGAAGTATATAGAAGAGATCTAAGAATTTCTCGTGCTGGAGCAAAATCTGACACGAGGGACTCTTCCATAAAACAGGAGCCATTCCTAGGCAGGAAAAGCTGAGGACACCCATTGGACTCGCGCTCGACTCAACCGGATTCGGTGCCCTCTTGGTACTCGGCTAACGATTGTGCCACTGTGCTCAAGCGCAAGAAATAGGTTGCTGCAATTCCCAATATTGCGAAAAAGCACAGAATTTTATTTCAAAATTAAAAACTAAGGTAAGAGAAAAAAAGGCTGCTTCTTCATCACACCATAGAAATACTCCATGCGGTGGCAGAGAACGAGAAGAGCAGCAAGATGTCCGCGGAGAGTCTGGGCACCTTGTTCGCGCCGCACCTGATCTGCCTCAAGGAACTGCCGCCTGAGGTGTTACACTATACGGCGGCGAAAATGGCCATCATTGTGTCCTACATGAACCGGCAGGGCGTGAATATCTTTGAGGTGCCCGAAAAGCTGGCCATTGACTTTCGGGAGTACCGGCAAAGACTCGATCTGAACAAACAGTTTTTTCAACTCAAATTCCGTCAAATTGCTGCTTTCGGCGTCTGCGGCTGCAGCTGCAGCTGCCACTGCAGCTTTCGCTTGAAAATTTGTAGGTGTTCATGCGCTCATTTATATATCTGTACATATATATGGTTTGAATTTAATTAACCGCAGATATGCCAAATAATTGATTATGTGCCAAGGACGAGGACAAAAATTATTTCCATGGCAGCTCGACTCGTAAAAAAGGGACTATAAATAAGTTTTTTTTCTATAATTTATTTTTGTATTGAATGGACGCGTTGAAGAGTGAAATCTTTGGCAATAAATATGTACACATTTATTTGTTTTTCTTATTTTGGAGCATGTTTTCAACTTCTTGGTTTTCTGTTTGTTAAATATTTTATTTTAATTTGGGCGTTCGATCGGATATGAATATTGGATTTGGAGATAATAATGTTAAAATTGGAGTATCCTATTAATTACTCTGTTGGTGTGAGTATTTTTGTGTTTTGATTTATTTTCTTTTCGCAATTGCGAAATTTCATTGAAAACTAAATTAAAACGTCGCGAAACGGGATAGGTTGATGTGCAGTTTCCTATTAATTAGTTCATCTGACTGACTCCCATTGCTCTATGGTGAAAATTTGTCATTTAGTACATACTCGCTGTTGCCGCCGAAATTTAAATACAAACGGCCACGTAGGCTCATACGGCAACGCTACCACCCAGAAACAACACCATTGACAACACTACGAAATGACGAATGGGCAACGATAAAAAAACAGCCGGCGAATGCAGGGAAAACGCGAAGTAAGAACACAAAGTTTTTTTAAAGCTCTCTCTAATATTTTATCTCACGAAAATAAATGGAATGCTACACAAATTTGTTTACTTCTTTGCTTCGAAATACCCCGTGCCCCAACATTCTTTAAAAAAACTTTATTACGCACAAACAACAAACATAATCGTGAACCACGCTTGGATTTCAACAAATTGCGAAATACACAAAGCCGCACGCATACATAATTGCCTACATATACACACACAAGTGTAAAAGCCATGTATGTGTAATAACTTTGTTGTAGTAGATCGCGCCGAATACAAGCAAACACAACAAAACTAAGTTAAAGTGCCCAAGTCTATAACATATAGACTAAAATGCCTATAGAACGAGACGATACGGTCTGCGGCGTCTGCAAAAAGAGCCGTATAACAGAAGGCGTCCAAAACTGGGTGCAATGCGACAAATGCAAGACTTGGCACCACTTTGCTTGTGTTGGTGTGAACAGCACTATTGCGCAGTTGGAATGGACATGCGCCGCATGCAAGGCACCAGCAAGTGATCGCGCTTCAACCAGTAACGGTGGCGGACAGCCCCAAGATCCGGAAAACATCAGTCCTTTGGACACCATGCAAGTTGACCAGGTCAATGTTGATACATTAAAACTACTTTCAGAAAAAAATCCACACAAGCTGACCCAGCATACACACACACATACCAGCTCAAGTTCCTTGATGTTGGCAATGCTGGAAGAGACACGCGAAGCTGAAAAAAGGTACATAGAGCAGAAATACATGGTTCTTGCACAAGAGCAGGGAACACAGGCTATTTCGTTCCCATCAATTGGACCAAGTGCCTCCCAGTTAGCTGCAAGACAAGTACTACCACCGGATCTGCCCACGTTTAACGGCAATTCGGAGGACTGGCCGATCTTCATAAGCATGTACGAGAACAGCTGCGCAGTGGCCGGATTTTCAAATGCAGAAAACATGCTTCGGCTCCAGAAGTGTCTTAAGGGAAAAGCTTATGAGTTGGTGCGTGATAAGCTGCTGCTGCCAGCATTAGTCCCAGAAGTGATCAATACCCTAAAAACCTTCTTTGGACGACCGGAACAAATCCTTGACCGTTTGATTGATAAAATTAGAAAAATCAACGTACACAAAGATAAATTGGAATCTTTTATAGACTTTGCAATGGCAGTACGCAACGCGTGTGCAACTATGGAGGCCTGCAAATTGAACTCACACCTGGACAACCCATTACTGCTCCGCGAACTCGTCGATAAGTTGCCCACTCAACAAAAATTAAACTGGGCCATGCACCCTCGCAGTGACGTCATCCCAGTCATCAAATCATTCAGCGATTGGTTATACAAGTTAGCCGAAGCAGCATCAACCGTTATACCTGGACCAAGCTCAAGGACTAGCACCGTCAACACTCACACACAGGTTCGCCATGGATTGGACAGTAACGAAAAACTTCAGTCAGAAGACGATCGGCCACAAGAAGCTACGTCAATTCTCATCTGTGTAATGTGCAAGTCTGCCGAGCACCACGCTGCCCAGTGTGAGAAATTTCAGATGTTGACCGTCGAGGAGAGGCAGCACATTATCAACGAAAGCAAGGCGTGCTATAGATGCCTGAAGACCCACCGCCGCAAATGTTTCTCCAAACGAGATTGTGGCATCGATAACTGCCAATCTAAGCATCACCCACTTCTTCATAAAGACGCACCCAAGGCCGAACTCGTCAGTGCCCACCTGAAAGATAGCAACATAGAAGAACAATACTTCCGTATTTTGCCCGTCACACTGCACGGAAACGGAGTTACGTTTGACACTTACGCCTTTTTGGATGAAGGCTCATCCGTTACGCTAATCGATGACAGCATTATGGGAATTCTTCAGGTTTCCTCGACTCCCGAACCACTTTGCCTGCAATGGACCAGCGAAACCACTCGAGTGGAGAACACATCCGTTCGAGCTCACATAAAAATATCAGAACCGGGATGCCACAAAATGTTTTGGCTCAATAATGTACGTTCAGTAAAAAATCTTGCGCTACCAAAACAAAGTGTCGATGTCAGCAAACTATGCAACAAATATTCCCACCTACAAGGATTGCCAATAAAATCCTACTCAAACGCACAACCAATGCTCCTAATTGGTTCCAACAACTGGGCTTTGGCAGTACCCCGTAAAATTCGTGAAGGACGACGACACGCACCCATCGCATCGAAGTGTACACTAGGATGGTGCATCCAAGGAACAAGTAATACAAACAGACATATTTCCTTGCATCATTGTAGCTGTAATTGGAGTGAAATCGACAAAGCGGTCAAGGAGAGTTTTGACGTAGACCCAATCACACCACGGGAGCTCCACTCTGAAGATGACAAAAGGGCCATGACTATTCTCGAAGAAACTTGTAAAAAAGTTAACGGCCATTATCAAGTTGGCCTGCTTTGGCGAGATAAGAAAGCCATCCTACCGGAAAGCTACTCTGCTGCTTTGAAGCGCCTTGAATGTCTACGAGCTAAAATTAGCAAAGATCCAGACCTGTTCGAAAAAATACAGGGCCAAATTGATAATCTAATATCAAAAGGGTACGCATTTGAACTCGAGCCCGAAGACGCAGCTAACCAGATGGGTCGCGTATGGTATCTGCCGATCTTTATTGCCTTAAATCCAAATAAACCAAGTAAAATAAGGCTAGTCTGGGATGCAGCTGCCAAGAGTCATGGAAAATCACTAAATGATTTTATTTTAAACGGACCTGACTATCTTATTCCACTGACCGATGTTCTAATGGCATTCAGAGTCGGCCAAATTGCCGTGTGTGCAGATATCGCCGAAATGTTCCATCAAGTTACCATTCAAGATAGCGACATGCATGCTCAACGATTTTTATGGCTCCGTAAAGAAAATAAAACTCCAAGAATATTCGTCATGCGCTCAATGACATTTGGAATTAGCTGCGCCCCTTGCATTGCTCACCATGTACGCGACAAAAACGCGAAAGAATTAAAAAATCTAAATCCAAGAGCATACGAGTTCATTACAAAAGCGCACTACGTAAACGACCTCATTGACAGCTACAAAGACGACGATGAAGCAATTGCAGTTGCATCCGCAGTCCGAGATATCCATGCTAAAGGAGGATTCACCATAAGAAACTGGAATTCCAACTCGACCTCTGTACTTCAATACTTTGGAGAACGACAAATCGACAACCAACACCCAAAAGAATTAGGGGGACCGGAAAAGGTACTTGGGATGTATTGGGAACCCTCCAGAGACGTTTTTATGTATATTTTCAGATTTGCGAGACTGAAAAGAGACGTTTTGAATAGTGAAACAGCCCCAACAAAACGCGAAGCCTTACAAGTATTGATGTCCGTGTTCGACCCACTGGGCCTGTTATCATGCTATACCGTTGGTCTGAAGATGCTACTCCAAAAACTATGGCGAGCTGGAATAACATGGGACGAAGAGCTTCCAGATACACTCCTTACATTTTGGACACAATGGAAAAGCGTACTTCTTCAAGCTGGAGAACTGGAATTTCCTCGCTACTACTCCCACCTGTTGCCTAATGCAGACAAGATCGACGTGCATACATTTGTAGACGCAAGCGAAGACGCCTATGCCGCAGTCACCTACCTTCGCATAAAGAGAGGAGAAGACATCGACACGGTATTAGTAGCAGCCAAATGTAAAGTCGCACCATTGAAACCCGTCTCAATACCACGCATGGAGCTTTTGGCAGCCGTAATGGGAGTGGGACTAACAAAAAGAACCATAAACACTCGAGGACTTAGAGTCGATACAAGCACATACTGGTCCGACTCTAAAACCGTTCTTCAATGGTTAACTATGGACCCTCGAAAATTTCAATCCTTCGTTATGCATAGAGTTGGTGAGATCATGGATAACACAACCGTAATCAGTGGCGCTGGATTCCTACGAAGGAAAACGTTGCAGACTCGGCTACAAAATTCTTCAAAACTCCCGATGCATCCAGATGGATCCAAGGCCCACAATTCCTTAGACAATCGGAAGAAAAATGGCCATACCAAGATGTCGTTTTTGATAAGAATACCGATCAATCCGAATTACGTAAGCATGTCTTCATAATAACAAAACTTAAGCACTTCGATTTTGCAGTGGAATATTTTTCGGACTGGAGACGTCTATATAGGGCCGTAGCGATCTTCATCCTTTATATGCAAAGGCTACGAGCAAAATGCACCGGAAAATCACTGCCAAAATCTCTGAGTCCTGAAATCATACATGCAGCAAAGTCGTGGCTATTTAAACAATCGCAGTCTAAAGCATATTCTATCGAAATCGGCTCCCTTAAAAACCATTCAGCTGTGGACAAGTCAAGCCCATTAATTGCTCTGAACGTTTACCTAGACGCAGAAGACATCATACGTGTACAAGGAAGAGCAGATCGCCTGAATCCAAAAGAAGACGCCATCGTATTGCCAAAAGAGTGCAGAGTCGCCTTTTTAGTAGCAAAGTACTACCACGAAAAATCTCACCACATTCTCCACGAGTCAACTATCAACCTAATTCGAAGCACATTTTATATACCACGTCTACGAGTATTGTACAAAGCCGTACGTAAGAGATGTCAAAAATGCAAAATCGCCAATTCGACACCAAAGATACCCCAAATGGCACCTGTACCAGCTGCCAGACTAGCCTGCTTTGAAAGACCCTTTACATATACGGGTGTCGATTATTTCGGTCCCATATTAGTGAACGTTGGAAGGCACAAGGAAAAGCGTTGGGGAGTCCTATTTACATGCCTCACATTGAGAGCAATACACTTAGAAGTAGCACACAAGCTTGACGTAAGCTCATGTATAATGTGCCTGAAGAATTTCATGGCCCTCCGTGGGACTCCAAAAGAAATCTTCTCCGACAATGGAACTAACTTCAGAGCCACTGAAAAGGTCGTAAAGGAGGAACTGAAGCAAATCAACTTTGATGAAATCACCATCCACTACGAAGCTATTAAATGGAGTTTCAATCCACCAGCTGCACCCCACATGGGAGGAGCATGGGAACGACTAGTTAGATCTGTGAAGACTGTCCTAAAATCGATCTGCCCATCAAATAATTTTAATGATGAGACCCTCCAAGCCGCTCTAATGGAAGCTGAAACCATTATTAACTCCAGACCACTAACCTTTGTCTCCATAGATTCAGCTGACGATGATGCCCTTACTCCAAATCACCTGCTTCTAGGATCACCGAGTGGCTACAAGCCAATGACACAAGACAACACTGATCTAAGGCTGCGTTGGCATCAATCGCGACTGTTCGCCGATCAATTCTGGAAGCGTTGGGTAAAAGAATATACACCAACACTGACTAGATGCAGCAAGTGGTTCACCAAACGCCCGCCAGTAGCTATAGGAGATATAGTCATCGTTATTGACGACCAGCTGCCTAGGAACCTGTGGCCAAAGGGGCGTATTAGCGACGTAGTAACAGCCAAAGATGGACAAGTTCGCAGAGCTATAGTATGGACACCCAAAGGGATAATGGTCCGCCCAGTGGCCAAATTAGCAGTCTTGGATGTCGGCTTTAAAGAAGGTGAACATCCGAAGGACCTTCACGGGGGGGGGGGGGGAATGTTGCCGCCGAAATTTAAATACAAACGGCCACGTAGGCTCATACGGGTTCCAGAGCAAACAGTATGTAGTGGCAGCATACTTAGACATCCAACAGGCGTTTGACCGCGTATAAGATCAAACAGCTAATCAACCCGCAGCTGTACATACTGGTCAAAAGCTTCCTTGCTGAGAGAATCTTCAGTGTGTTATAGAGTGGCGTGACCTCTGCCGTCAAATGCATCCGAGCTGGAGTCCCGCAGGGCAGTGTATTGGGGCCGCTGCTATACACTTTATATACACATGATATGCCGAAGCCTAACTCCTCTGGAATGCGCGATAGACCAAATCTTACGGTGGCAAGGTTTGCTGATGACACTGCTACTATGGCTTCAGCTGAATGTGTTTACGAGGCTACGGACTTGTTGCAGGAAACCTCAAAAAATTTGAGAACTGGGCATGCAGATGGAACATAAGCATTAATCCTGATAAATACGCAATAGTTACCCATACTCTGAAAAAAGGAAGCTGCCCTGGGGTATTCCTGCATGGAGTGCTGATAAACCAGCAGAACGAACACAAATACCTGGGTATCACATTGGACTCAAGACTAACATTTAAAAGCCATACTAAAAACATCACAGACCAGCTGACAGCCAGACACGTAAAATGTACTGGTTGTTTAATGCCAAAAATAAACTGACACTTAAAAACAAGATACTTATCTACAAGACAATATTAGCCCCAGTTTGGAAGTATGGAGTTCAGATATACGGCATTGCAGCAAAAACGCCCCTAAAGAGAATTGGAACAATGCAAAACAAACTACTGCGCTCATTGTCGGGAGCCGAGTGGTATATTCGAAACAGAGACATAGCCATAGACCTTGGGGTCCCTCTTGTCGGCGACGTTATAAATACTCACGCGGAAAAATACATAGCGAAGCTTGGGACTCATCCTAACGCTGGCAAGAAGGCTTAACAGAACATCACACATCCGATCGAAGTTCTCCTGATTGGGGGGTGAACACACCATTTTTATAACGAACATTTTAGTGAACATTTTTGTATTATAAACACAACATCAATAGTATCTAAATTGTTAAACACACCTGGCAAGAAAACATCGATGCCTGCGATTTCGTCTAACAACTAACAAGTCCATCCCAGGAATGCTGCAACCAATTCATCTTTAACATCAACAAAATTCATCAATAACAAACCATAATTCATCAATAACATAAAATTTAGTGCAACAATAACCAGACTTGCCTCGAATCTGCTTAATATTGGAGTATCTGGTCATTGCAGATTCATTATCAAAAAAATTCTACGTTTTCTGTGTTACAAAAAAAATAAAATATGAAAAGCTTTTTCTTGAATTAATTGAAAAATAAGTTTGGTGCCGGTAACGGGAGGCCACACGGGAGCCGCACAACAAACCAGATTGTGGTCGTCTGTCCCAGTCCCAACCCGAATAGCGGGAGTAGCGGTAACGCGGTAAGCCAGACATGGGAAATGGAATGGAACAATTATTAAACAATTTTGTGTATCTTGCAGCCGAGAGCTGGGTCTGGCTGGATTCTTCGCGGGCTGCTATTTCACGAAAAATTTTGAGGTACAGCCGCATCATTTACTTCAAAGCTGATTATCATACTCATCTTCTGTTTCCAGGTGAACCGAAGGCCGAACACCAGCAGCATGAGATCGCAGTGGGATGATATTGTGGGGAATCCGGCGACTTGATGAATTCTATGCTGATAAGTCGTCAGAATAGTGTGGTGCCAAAATACCAAAAATACTAAAATCGGGTATATTAGATCCTTCCAGCTTTACAAACTTCTTATGAGTAAGCTAAGGGTAAGGCGGCACGCTGCTACGGCGGCAGAGTGGCCGAGTTCTATCCATACATATATGTGTATATATGTAAAGCAACGGAAACGCTGCTGCTGGGCAGAGAGTGGTATGCACATCATAGGATCTTATGTAAACGGTTAGAGCCCTGCAGATATGCTGACAGAGGTCTGGCCGTTGCCGCTACATTCAAGTGCGATCGTATTTCATTGCACTGGAACTGTGTTGGGTGCTTGGCTTGGTTTGTATAAAACAACGGCAAAAGACCGCTGTTCGGTTTATTGCTTATGCAACAATTTGTTTCTCTGGAAGTGTGCTTCCGTGTCAGTGATCAACGCGTCGCTGGCAAAAGGCCTTCCACCTCCCAACCATCATGATCGGCGAGGAAGAGGCCTGCACTGCAGTGATCCGGTCGCCCCTGTCCACAGACCTCAAGTTGGAGGTCGTGCTAACGGTGGATCCGTAGCTGCACCTACGCACTCCTGCGGCAGCCATTGATGGCAAATTACTGGAGCGCTTCAAGCACCTCACCCTGTCCATTGTTTAAGTGCAAAATTAGAATATAAATTCCATAACTATGGCAAATTCGAACAGTAGTGATAAGGGCAGATACTATCACATTTCTAGGGGAGACCCTAGCTATGTTTAAACTGATAGATTCATGTACAATGCAGAAATTTAAAAATACTTACAATTTTTTTTGTATCCATAGCTCTCTATGCATTGTGTTTCGGTATCTGCTAGAACTAAGACGACGACGCCACCTTGTAAAAATCTCACCGTTTCGGCCAACGCCTAATGGGAACTGAAACAGCAATAACACCCTTCAAATAGCAGCCTTATTAGCATGCATTCTGCTTCTCGAAAAAATCGAACTAGCTCGAAGAGTCTGAGGAGTACTTAGGTGGAATAACAATTTTCATTTAGTTATAGGTTATCTATATTAATGGAAATTATTTCAGCTTAACTGAGAATTTCCTCTTCTTATACATATACTTATTTTGTTTTCTCTTTTTTTGTTTAGTGCGTTCCATATGAATATAAAATGTACAGGAACAGGCGTGAGAGATTATACGAAGGTTTTAAACATTTAGAGCGGTAATTTATTTTATTGTATAGTGCTTTATGACATAAGGTTTTTTTAGGATATGAAGTATGTATTTATATTTGGTGTATTTTCTAGTGTTTAGGATACGAAATATTTAGTTTATTTACATTTGGAGTATTTTCTAGTTGGGGTTTTTTAGTATGATAGGTATGTAGTGTATTTATATTTGGGGTATTTTATACTCCTCTGCAATGCAGCTAAATCTGAATTGGTTCATATAAGTAAAGACAATTTGTATTTGTTGTACCATTCAGACCCAGCATGTATGTACATTTCCTATGTTTAATTTTAAAAAGGATTTTTGTTAGAAGTTATGTATGCACTCACATGATTAGAGGCACAATATGTGAGGTCGATTAAATTATTAATATAAATATTATAGTGCTAAAACGTGTTTTTCGAAAGATTTTGCCAGGCTTGCCAATAGCTTCATTGGGAACCGTTCTTCTTGTAGGCTTATACCTATCTTACTACATTTTCCTCGACGCTTGCCTTCGTCGGCTGCCATATATAAAATCTTTTTAAGCAATGAAATGGCCGCCCAAACTTTCTATGCGATCCTCGCGGTCTTAAATTTCTTTGTCAAGCAGGCTCCGGTTTTCACTTTCGCAAAAATGTTTTGATTTAATTTCGAAAAGGAAAAACGCAAAACTAAATAAAAATCGGAGCCTCATACTAAACGAAAAATCAGCAGTGATTTGTATCTCGCGACAATTTGCCCCTAAATAGTACAATCCAGACGCAATGCGTCAATGGCAACTGTACTAAAACAGGGCAAAATTATTATCTGGAATGAATGCACTATGGCACACAAGCAATCTCTAGAACACTGAAATGTACAAAAAACAACGACAATTTCTTAGGCGGGACTCTGCTACTCCTTCCAGGGGATTTCAGACAAACACTTCCCGTCCTTCCACGATCAACGCACGCAGATTAGATAAACCCTAGCTTGGAATAGTCGAGACTGTTGAAAAAGTACAGCTACAAACAAACATGCGCGTACAAATGGTACAAGATCGATGGAATAGTAACTATCAATAAACATGCAGGCTGCATAAAATTGCCAATTGATTTCTGCACAATTGCTGATTCGCAAAATGATCTCATTGAATGAGTATTTCCAGATGTAAAAACACAGTTCTTAAATCATGCGTAGCTGGCAGGCAGAAAGAGCCATTTTGGCAGCAAAAATGTGGAAGCCAACGATTTAAACTGCAAAATAGTGAAGTTGTTCCCAGACGAATTGCTATCATACAAATCGATGGATATAGTTTGCGATGAGAACAAAGCGGTCAACTATCCAGAATTTTTGAATTCAATGGTCCAGCAGCGGCAGTCTCCGCATAACCCAAAGAATAATGGTCTCAACCCCCAAGCCAAACGAATTTTGTCCACGGTAGGCCAGAAAAAACAAATTCTATTTTTCTTGCAGTTGGGCGACTTTGGAGCCGGTGTTTTCGTAGGCATGTGTATAGGCCAAATCTTTGAAAGGATCGCCAAAGGATCATCGAGCGGGAAGGGGATCGAGAGCGGAAGCGCTTCAAGTGCATGGCTCTCGAGTACCGGCAGCTGGAGAAGCTGCGTGACAAAATGGGGAGACTGCGTCGCAAGCTACGCTAGGACCACAAGCTCCCAACAACTAACAGACAAAATCAGGTTTTTGAACCAATGGATGTAGATAAATAAAGATTAACTTTAACCCGGGTATTATTACTAATAACTATTATCAAAGGAATAGCAGCAGTTACAACCAGGCCCAACAAAATAGAGCCAACACATGTGCATTAGCAATATCACTGCTGGCGCTTTTCGGTTTTTAGATTTGCATTTCGAAACTGGTTGCCATCTCGAACCACTCCACGGAGAGCGGCAATTGCGGGTGCTAGTAAAGGTTTGACGATCAGGTGGATTAACCTATATTATATTTTACACCAGGTTGCCGGACGATCCGCTGAGTGTTTGATAGCCTTTAAGTTCTAGTCGCTTCACCCAAATTGCCGCCTAAGAAATCAAAGAAGTGGAAGCGCCCCGACAACATGAATCGCCTGGCCGCAGAGACGATGCATTAGCAATTTAATGTAGGCTTTGCTGAACCATATAGAAGAGATCAAAGAATTTCTCATGCTGGAGCAAAATCTGACACAGGACTCTTCCGTAAAACAGGAGTCATTCCTAGGCAGGAAAAGCTGAGGACACCCATTGGACTCGCTCACGACTCACCCTTAGATTCGGTGCGCGCAGGGGAGGGGCTAACAACTTTTACACCAGAGACACCAAAGTACGTCCTATCACAAAGAAGTTCTCCTGATTTGGTGGTGAACACACCATTTTTATAACGAACGTTTTAGTGAACATTTTTGTATTATAAACACAACATCGATAATATCTAAATTGTTAAACACACCTGGCAAGAAAACATCGATGCCTGCGATTTCGTCTAACAACTAACAAGTCCATCCCAGGAATGCTGCAACCAATTCATCTTTAACATCAACAAAATTCATCAATAACAAACCATAATTCATCAATAACATAAAATTTAGTGCAACAATAACCAGACTTGCCTCGAATCTGCTTAATATTGGAGTAATATTGGAGACCAGATGGTCATTGCAGATTCATTATCAAAAAAAATTGTACGTCTTCTGTGTTACAAAAAAAAATAAAATATGAAAAGCTTTTTCTTGAATTAATTGAAAAATAAGTTTGGTGCCGGAAACGGGAGGCTACAGAAATGGGAAATGGAATGAAACAATTATTAAAAAATTTTGTTTATCTTGCAGCCGAGGGTTGGGTCTGGCTGAATTCTTCGCGGGCTGCTATTTCACGAAAAATTTGGAGGTACAGCCGCATCATTTAGTCCAAAGCTGATTATCATAATCATCTTCTGTTTCCAGGTGAACCGAAGGCCGAACACCAGCAGCATGAGATCGCAGTGGGATGATATTGTGGGGAATCCGGCGACTTGATGAAGTCTATGCTGATAAGTCGTCAGATTTGTGTGGTGCTTCTAAATCGTCAGAATAGTGTGGTGCCAAAATACAAAAAATACTAAAATCGTGTATATTAGTGTTAAAAGTGTAAAAAAATGTACTTCATGTACATAACAATTGCATAAAACGTCAAAACGGATTCAAATTTCATTCCGTTTTGTTGGTGCGAAGTGCTAAGTACTACTTATTTCTCTCGATTTCGTAAATCCCATAAAGGTAAGTCATATTTATATGACTTTATTTATTTATTTATTTTGTATTGAACTGCCAAAGAAGAAAATCTTTAAGGCAACAACAACAGAATTCATCTCAGAAACACAAACCAATGCAAAACTAGAGCAGAAGCTAAACTGTGTGCACTCACAGATGTAGTATGTAATGGAGGCACAGATGAATGTAATGCAAGACAACCAGAGCAAAATGTTAGCAATCCTCATCCAGATAATAAGCAAACCGGAAGTTGAAGACCTTAAGAAGATAGACAACGAAATGGTAGACGGAAAAAATATATATATGTAAAAACGTATACACTACAAAATTGAATCCCGATCCACTTAACTTATGATTCCTCATTGACAGAAATCGATGATCCAGTAAGCTGTTGGCGAGCAAGTGCTTTTAATGTTAAGTACACAGCCCCATAACATTTGTATAAAATACTAATTATAGTATCTTACAATAAACTTGTATAACGTAATGCAGCACTGGTTCCTCCTTACCTGCTGGACCAGGCAAAGGCTAGAGCTGGGCTGCTTACGTTATATTATTACGTATCGCCGCCGTGCATACGACAAACAAACGATACCTTAAACGACGCCTAAACCTATCTAAAACCAAAAAGATAGGCCAAGAGATATTTTTCAAAGACGTTGCCGCACTCGCCAGTGCTACAAGCCGCCGTGCCCACTCGTACAATCGCTGGACAGAGGACAGAATGCACAGCGGCAGAATGGTGCCAAGAAGGGCTTGATCACGGGGAAGCACTCCAAAATAAAGGGGACCCGTTAAGTGCTCATGCAATTGGTCCCAAATACACTCAACCAAGCTTACGGTTACATGCCACTTTATTAACAACGATTTTGTTTTTCGCACAGCAGTATTGGCCACAAAACCATTACCTGAGAGTTCAAATCGGTCAGCTCAAAACATAGCTGCTTTCCTTCAGGTGGTCTTTGATGAGTGCATTATTTCTAATAAAATATCAGCCATTACAACTGATAATGAATTGTTTAAAAGAGAACGTCTACCGTGCTTTGCACACACAATCAATTTGGTTGTGCAGGACTGTCTAGCACTCGATTGCCTAAAACATATTTCCGGAAAGTGCAAGCGGATTGTTTCGCATTTTAAGTCCAGTCCAATTGCACTTAGCAAATTCAAAGAAGAGCAACATTCCGAAGAAAAGTACAGCTCAAAACAAGAAGTGTCTACAAGGTGGAACAGCGCATTTTATATGATAGAGAGAATATTTTTAACTAACTAAATTTGCTAAAGGATTTAACCTTGCTACTCGAACCGTTTGAAAGTGCCACTAGTCAGATCTCGTCCAGTGTCTCAATTGCAATTTCCCTTATTATACCAATTGTGTGTGGGTTACACAACATAACTAGGACAGCGTGAAAACAAATATGAATACTTTAGAAGGTATCGAAGTTTATCACTTTCTAATTGATCGAATTATGTAACGTCTCATGCCTTATGATAACACCAACGCCGGCAGAATCATAATTGGCACGTTGCTTGACCCCAGATTCAAAAAACAAGGTTTTCGATCGCAGAGACGATGCATTAGCAATTCAATGTGTTTGCTGAAGTATATAGAAGAGATCTAAGAATTTCTCGTGCTGGAGCAAAATCTGACACGAGGGACTCTTCCATAAAACATGAGCCATTCCTAGGCAGGAAAAGCTGAGGACACCCATTGGACTCGCGCTCGACTCAACCGGATTCGGTGCCCTCTTGGTACTCGGCTAACGATTGTGCCACTGTGCTCAAGCGCAAGAAATAGGTTGCTGCAATTCCCAATATTGCGAAAAAGCACAGAATTTTATTTCAAAATTAAAAACTAAGGTAAGAGAAAAAAAGGCTGCTTCTTCATCACACCATAGAAATACTCCATGCGGTGGCAGAGAACGAGAAGAGCAGCAAGATGTCCGCGGAGAGTCTGGGCACCTTGTTCGCGCCGCACCTGATCTGCCTCAAGGAACTGCCGCCTGAGGTGTTACACTATACGGCGGCGAAAATGGCCATCATTGTGTCCTACATGAACCGGCAGGGCGTGAATATCTTTGAGGTGCCCGAAAAGCTGGCCATTGACTTTCGGGAGTACCGGCAAAGACTCGATCTGAACAAACAGTTTTTTCAACTCAAATTCCGTCAAATTGCTGCTTTCGGCGTCTGCGGCTGCAGCTGCAGCTGCCACTGCAGCTTTCGCTTGAAAATTTGTAGGTGTTCATGCGCTCATTTATATATCTGTACATATATATGGTTTGAATTTAATTAACCGCAGATATGCCAAATAATTGATTATGTGCCAAGGACGAGGACAAAAATTATTTCCATGGCAGCTCGACTCGTAAAAAAGGGACTATAAATAAGTTTTTTTTCTATAATTTATTTTTGTATTGAATGGACGCGTTGAAGAGTGAAATCTTTGGCAATAAATATGTACACATTTATTTGTTTTTCTTATTTTGGAGCATGTTTTCAACTTCTTGGTTTTCTGTTTGTTAAATATTTTATTTTAATTTGGGCGTTCGATCGGATATGAATATTGGATTGGGAGATAATAATGTTAAAATTGGAGTATCCTATTAATTACTCTGTTGGTGTGAGTATTTTTGTGTTTTGATTTATTTTCTTTTCGCAATTGCGAAATTTCATTGAAAACTAAATTAAAACGTCGCGAAACGGGATAGGTTGATGTGCAGTTTCCTATTAATTAGTTCATCTGACTGACTCCCATTGCTCTATGGTGAAAATTTGTCATTTAGTACATACTCGCTGTTGCCGCCGAAATTTAAATACAAACGGCCACGTAGGCTCATACGGCAACGCTACCACCCAGAAACAACACCATTGACAACACTACGAAATGACGAATGGGCAACGATAAAAAAACAGCCGGCGAATGCAGGGAAAACGCGAAGTAAGAACACAAAGTTTTTTTAAAGCTCTCTCTAATATTTTATCTCACGAAAATAAATGGAATGCTACACAAATTTGTTTACTTCTTTGCTTCGAAATACCCCGTGCCCCAACATTCTTTAAAAAAACTTTATTACGCACAAACAACAAACATAATCGTGAACCACGCTTGGATTTCAACAAATTGCGAAATACACAAAGCCGCACGCATACATAATTGCCTACATATACACACACAAGTGTAAAAGCCATGTATGTGTAATAACTTTGTTGTAGTAGATCGCGCCGAATACAAGCAAACACAACAAAACTAAGTTAAAGTGCACAAGTCTATAACATATAGACTAAAATGCCTATAGAACGAGACGATACGGTCTGCGGCGTCTGCAAAAAGAGCCGTATAACAGAAGGCGTCCAAAACTGGGTGCAATGCGACAAATGCAAGACTTGGCACCACTTTGCTTGTGTTGGTGTGAACAGCACTATTGCGCAGTTGGAATGGACATGCGCCGCATGCAAGGCACCAGCAAGTGATCGCGCTTCAACCAGTAACGGTGGCGGACAGCCCCAAGATCCGAAAAACATCAGTCCTTTGGACACCATGCAAGTTGACCAGGTCAATGTTGATACATTAAAACTACTTTCAGAAAAAAATCCACACAATCTGACCCAGCATACACACACACATACCAGCTCAAGTTCCTTGATGTTGGCAATGCTGGAAGAGACACGCGAAGCTGAAAAAAGGTACATAGAGCAGAAATACATGGTTCTTGCACAAGAGCAGGGAACACAGGCTATTTCGTTCCCATCAATTGGACCAAGTGCCTCCCAGTTAGCTGCAAGACAAGTACTACCACCGGATCTGCCCACGTTTAACGGCAATTCGGAGGACTGGCCGATCTTCATAAGCATGTACGAGAACAGCTGCGCAGTGGCCGGATTTTCAAATGCAGAAAACATGCTTCGGCTCCAGAAGCGTCTTAAGGGAAAAGCTTATGAGTTGGTGCGTGATAAGCTGCTGCTGCCAGCATTAGTCCCAGAAGTGATCAATACCCTAAAAACCTTCTTTGGACGACCGGAACAAATCCTTGACCGTTTGATTGATAAAATTAGAAAAATCAACGTACACAAAGATAAATTGGAATCTTTTATAGACTTTGCAATGGCAGTACGCAACGCGTGTGCAACTATGGAGGCCTGCAAATTGAACTCACACCTGGACAACCCATTACTGCTCCGCGAACTCGTCGATAAGTTGCCCACTCAACAAAAATTAAACTGGGCCATGCACCCTCGCAGTGACGTCATCCCAGTCATCAAATCATTCAGCGATTGGTTATACAAGTTAGCCGAAGCAGCATCAACCGTTATACCTGGACCAAGCTCAAGGACTAGCACCGTCAACACTCACACACAGGTTCGCCATGGATTGGACAGTAACGAAAAACTTCAGTCAGAAGACGATCGGCCACAAGAAGCTACGTCAATTCTCATCTGTGTAATGTGCAAGTCTGCCGAGCACCACGCTGCCCAGTGTGAGAAATTTCAGATGTTGACCGTCGAGGAGAGGCAGCACATTATCAACGAAAGCAAGGCGTGCTATAGATGCCTGAAGACCCACCGCCGCAAATGTTTCTCCAAACGAGATTGTGGCATCGATAACTGCCAATCTAAGCATCACCCACTTCTTCATAAAGACGCACCCAAGGCCGAACTCGTCAGTGCCCACCTGAAAGATAGCAACATAGAAGAACAATACTTCCGTATTTTGCCCGTCACACTGCACGGAAACGGAGTTACGTTTGACACTTACGCCTTTTTGGATGAAGGCTCATCCGTTACGCTAATCGATGACAGCATTATGGGAATTCTTCAGGTTTCCTCGACTCCCGAACCACTTTGCCTGCAATGGACCAGCGAAACCACTCGAGTGGAGAACACATCCGTTCGAGCTCACATAAAAATATCAGAACCGGGATGCCACAAAATGTTTTGGCTCAATAATGTACGTTCAGTAAAAAATCTTGCGCTACCAAAACAAAGTGTCGATGTCAGCAAACTATGCAACAAATATTCCCACCTACAAGGATTGCCAATAAAATCCTACTCAAACGCACAACCAATGCTCCTAATTGGTTCCAACAACTGGGCTTTGGCAGTACCCCGTAAAATTCGTGAAGGACGACGACACGCACCCATCGCATCGAAGTGTACACTAGGATGGTGCATCCAAGGAACAAGTAATACAAACAGACATATTTCCTTGCATCATTGTAGCTGTAATTGGAGTGAAATCGACAAAGCGGTCAAGGAGAGTTTTGACGTAGACCCAATCACACCACGGGAGCTCCACTCTGAAGATGACAAAAGGGCCATGACTATTCTCGAAGAAACTTGTAAAAAAGTTAACGGCCATTATCAAGTTGGCCTGCTTTGGCGAGATAAGAAAGCCATCCTACCGGAAAGCTACTCTGCTGCTTTGAAGCGCCTTGAATGTCTACGAGCTAAAATTAGCAAAGATCCAGACCTGTTCGAAAAAATACAGGGCCAAATTGATAATCTAATATCATTTGAACTCGAGCCCGAAGACGCAGCTAACCAGATGGGTCGCGTATGGTATCTGCCGATCTTTATTGCCTTAAATCCAAATAAACCAAGTAAAATAAGGCTAGTCTGGGATGCAGCTGCTAAGAGTCATGGAAAATCACTAAATGATTTTATTTTAAACGGACCTGACTATCTTATTCCACTGACCGATGTTCTAATGGCATTCAGAGTCGGCCAAATTGCCGTGTGTGCAGATATCGCCGAAATGTTCCATCAAGTTACCATTCAAGATAGCGACATGCATGCTCAACGATTTTTATGGCTCCGTAAAGAAAATAAAACTCCAAGAATATTCGTCATGCGCTCAATGACATTTGGAATTAGCTGCGCCCCTTGCATTGCTCACCATGTACGCGACAAAAACGCGAAAGAATTAAAAAATCTAAATCCAAGAGCATACGAGTTCATTACAAAAGCGCACTACGTAAACGACCTCATTGACAGCTACAAAGACGACGATGAAGCAATTGCAGTTGCATCCGCAGTCCGAGATATCCATGCTAAAGGAGGATTCACCATAAGAAACTGGAATTCCAACTCGACCTCTGTACTTCAATACTTTGGAGAACGACAAATCGACAACCAACACCCAAAAGAATTAGGGGGACCGGAAAAGGTACTTGGGATGTATTGGGAACCCTCCAGAGACGTTTTTATGTATATTTTCAGATTTGCGAGACTGAAAAGAGACGTTTTGAATAGTGAAACAGCCCCAACAAAACGCGAAGCCTTACAAGTATTGATGTCCGTGTTCGACCCACTGGGCCTGTTATCATGCTATACCGTTGGTCTGAAGATGCTACTCCAAAAACTATGGCGAGCTGGAATAACATGGGACGAAGAGCTTCCAGATACACTCCTTACATTTTGGACACAATGGAAAAGCGTACTTCTTCAAGCTGGAGAACTGGAATTTCCTCGCTACTACTCCCACCTGTTGCCTAATGCAGACAAGATCGACGTGCATACATTTGTAGACGCAAGCGAAGACGCCTATGCCGCAGTCACCTACCTTCGCATAAAGAGAGGAGAAGACATCGACACGGTATTAGTAGCAGCCAAATGTAAAGTCGCACCATTGAAACCCGTCTCAATACCACGCATGGAGCTTTTGGCAGCCGTAATGGGAGTGGGACTAACAAAAAGAACCATAAACACTCGAGGACTTAGAGTCGATACAAGCACATACTGGTCCGACTCTAAAACCGTTCTTCAATGGTTAACTATGGACCCTCGAAAATTTCAATCCTTCGTTATGCATAGAGTTGGTGAGATCATGGATAACACCAACCGTAATCAGTGGCGCTGGATTCCTACGAAGGAAAACGTTGCAGACTCGGCTACAAAATTCTTCAAAACTCCCGATGCATCCAGATGGATCCAAGGCCCACAATTCCTTAGACAATCGGAAGAAAAATGGCAAAACTTAAGCACTTCGATTTTGCAGTGGAATATTTTTCGGACTGGAGACGTCTATATAGGGCCGTAGCGATCTTCATCCTTTATATGCAAAGGCTACGAGCAAAATGCACCGGAAAATCACTGCCAAAATCTCTGAGTCCTGAAATCATACATGCAGCAAAGTCGTGGCTATTTAAACAATCGCAGTCTAAAGCATATTCTATCGAAATCGGCTCCCTTAAAAACCATTCAGCTGTGGACAAGTCAAGCCCATTAATTGCTCTGAACGTTTACCTAGACGCAGAAGACATCATACGTGTACAATAAAGAGCAGATCGCCTGAATCCAAAAGAAGACGCCAACGTATTGCCAAAAGAGTGCAGAGTCGCCTTTTTAGTAGCAAAGTACTACCACGAAAAATCTCACCACATTCTCCACGAGTCAACTATCAACCTAATTCGAAGCACATTTTATATACCACGTCTACGAGTATTGTACAAAGCCGTACGTAAGAGATGTCAAAAATGCAAAATCGCCAATTCGACACCAAAGATACCCCAAATGGCACCTGTACCAGCTGCCAGACTAGCCTGCTTTGAAAGACCCTTTACATATACGGGTGTCGATTATTTCGGTCCCATATTAGTGAACGTTGGAAGGCACAAGGAAAAGCGTTGGGGAGTCCTATTTACATGCCTCACATTGAGAGCAATACACTTAGAAGTAGCACACAAGCTTGACGTAAGCTCATGTATAATGTGCCTGAAGAATTTCATGGCCCTCCGTGGGACTCCAAAAGAAATCTTCTCCGACAATGGAACTAACTTCAGAGCCACTGAAAAGGTCGTAAAGGAGGAACTGAAGCAAATCAACTTTGATGAAATCACCATCCACTACGAAGCTATTAAATGGAGTTTCAATCCACCAGCTGCACCCCACATGGGAGGAGCATGGGAACGACTAGTTAGATCTGTGAAGACTGTCCTAAAATCGATCTGCCCATCAAATAATTTTAATGATGAGACCCTCCAAGCCGCTCTAATGGAAGCTGAAACCATTATTAACTCCAGACCACTAACCTTTGTCTCCATAGATTCAGCTGACGATGATGCCCTTACTCCAAATCACCTGCTTCTAGGATCACCGAGTGGCTACAAGCCAATGACACAAGACAACACTGATCTAAGGCTGCGTTGGCATCAATCGCGACTGTTCGCCGATCAATTCTGGAAGCGTTGGGTAAAAGAATATACACCAACACTGACTAGACGCAGCAAGTGGTTCACCAAACGCCCGCCAGTAGCTATAGGAGATATAGTCATCGTTATTGACGACCAGCTGCCTAGGAACCTGTGGCCAAAGGGGCGTATTAGCGACGTAGTAACAGCCAAAGATGGACAAGTTCACAGAGCTATAGTATGGACACCCAAAGGGATAATGGTCCGCCCAGTGGCCAAATTAGCAGTCTTGGATGTCGGCTTTAAAGAAGGTGAACATCCGAAGGACCTTCACGGGGGGGGGGGGAATGTTGCCGCCGAAATTTAAATACAAACGGCCACGTAGGCTCATACGGGTTCCAGAGCAAACAGTATGTAGTGGCAGCATACTTAGACATCCAACAGGCGTTTGACCGCGTATAAGATCAAACAGCTAATCAACCCGCAGCTGTACATACTGGTCAAAAGCTTCCTTGCTGAGAGAATCTTCAGTGTGTTATAGAGTGGCGTGACCTCTGCCGTCAAATGCATCCGAGCTGGAGTCCCACAGGGCAGTGTATTGGGGCCGCTGCTATACACTTTATATACACATGATATGCCGAAGCCTAACTCCTCTGGAATGCGCGATAGACCAAATCTTACGGTGGCAAGGTTTGCTGATGACACTGCTACTATGGCTTCAGCTGAATGTGTTTACGAGGCTACGGACTTGTTGCAGGAAACCTCAAAAAATTTGAGAACTGGGCATGCAGATGGAACATAAGCATTAATCCTGATAAATACGCAATAGTTACCCATACTCTGAAAAAAGGAAGCTGCCCTGGGGTATTCCTGCATGGAGTGCTGATAAACCAGCAGAACGAACACAAATACCTGGGTATCACATTGGACTCAAGACTAACATTTAAAAGCCATACTAAAAACATCACAGACCAGCTGACAGCCAGACACGTAAAATGTACTGGTTGTTTAATGCCAAAAATAAACTGACACTTAAAAACAAGATACTTATCTACAAGACAATATTAGCCCCAGTTTGGAAGTATGGAGTTCAGATATACGGCATTGCAGCAAAAACGCCCCTAAAGAGAATTGGAACAATGCAAAACAAACTACTGCGCTCATTGTCGGGAGCCGAGTGGTATATTCGAAACAGAGACATAGCCATAGACCTTGGGGTCCCTCTTGTCGGCGACGTTATAAATACTCACGCGGAAAAATACATAGCGAAGCTCGGGACTCATCCTAACGCTGGCAAGAAGGCTTAACAGAACATCACACATCCGATCGAAGTTCTCCTGATTGGGGGGTGAACACACCATTTTTATAACGAACATTTTAGTGAACATTTTTGTATTATAAACACAACATCAATAGTATCTAAATTGTTAAACACACCTGGCAAGAAAACATCGATGCCTGCGATTTCGTCTAACAACTAACAAGTCCATCCCAGGAATGCTGCAACCAATTCATCTTTAACATCAACAAAATTCATCAATAACAAACCATAATTCATCAATAACATAAAATTTAGTGCAACAATAACCAGACTTGCCTCGAATCTGCTTAATATTGGAGTATCTGGTCATTGCAGATTCATTATCAAAAAAATTCTACGTTTTCTGTGTTACAAAAAAAATAAAATATGAAAAGCTTTTTCTTGAATTAATTGAAAAATAAGTTTGGTGCCGGTAACGGGAGGCCACACGGGAGCCGCACAACAAACCAGATTGTGGTCGTCTGTCCCAGTCCCAACCCGAATAGCGGGAGTAGCGGTAACGCGGTAAGCCAGACATGGGAAATGGAATGGAACAATTATTAAACAATTTTGTGTATCTTGCAGCCGAGAGCTGGGTCTGGCTGGATTCTTCGCGGGCTGCTATTTCACGAAAAATTTTGAGGTACAGCCGCATCATTTACTTCAAAGCTGATTATCATACTCATCTTCTGTTTCCAGGTGAACCGAAGGCCGAACACCAGCAGCATGAGATCGCAGTGGGATGATATTGTGGGGAATCCGGCGACTTGATGAATTCTATGCTGATAAGTCGTCAGAATAGTGTGGTGCCAAAATACCAAAAATACTAAAATCGGGTATATTAGATCCTTCCAGCTTTACAAACTTCTTATGAGTAAGCTAAGGGTAAGGCGGCACGCTGCTACGGCGGCAGAGTGGCCGAGTTCTATCCATACATATATGTGTATATATGTAAAGCAACGGAAACGCTGCTGCTGGGCAGAGAGTGGTATGCACATCATAGGATCTTATGTAAACGGTTAGAGCCCTGCAGATATGCTGACAGAGGTCTGGCCGTTGCCGCTACATTCAAGTGCGATCGTATTTCATTGCACTGGAACTGTGTTGGGTGCTTGGCTTGGTTTGTATAAAACAACGGCAAAAGACCGCTGTTCGGTTTATTGCTTATGCAACAATTTGTTTCTCTGGAAGTGTGCTTCCGTGTCAGTGATCAACGCGTCGCTGGCAAAAGGCCTTCCACCTCCCAACCATCATGATCGGCGAGAAAGAGGCCTGCACTGCAGTGATCCGGTCGCCCCTGTCCACAGACCTCAAGTTGGAGGTCGTGCTAACGGTGGATCCGTAGCTGCACCTACGCACTCCTGCGGCAGCCATTGATGGCAAATTACTGGAGCGCTTCAAGCCCCTCACCCTGGCGGATAACCGATTTGACCATCCAGCCATTGTCGCGCTCATCCTGGGAGCGGACGTTTATGGGGATGTGATCCGCGAAGGAGTGCTGCCGAGCGCCGAAGGACTCCCTGTGGCTCAGCACACCGTATTCGGATGGACGCTCCCCTCTCCACCCCTTTTTTCATCTCCTTTTTTTTGCAATACCTTGCAAGGGCGGCGGGATGTTCATGTTCGGTTCCCGTCGTCCCTACTTAGCCCTGAATTGCTGTGCAGCCCCGATAGGGGAAATATAATGGAGGGGTTTTCTTGTGATATATTCTGAAGAAGACGGACGTGTTTGATTTCTTCCCACTCCAGCAAATCTCAGGAAATGCCTACTACAAATCACGGGTAATTTCATACCATCATAATGTCATAGTGTCTAAAGTCATACATCGTTGTTTTTCTACCTGAACTAATTCTCGTGAATAAGTAAAGCTGAGTACCATGCTCCGGAGAAGATCGCTGCTAGAACTGCCGAAGCCGCCCAGCCCCGCGTCCGCCGCGAAGCGTTTTTGCGTGCAAACGAGATTTTAATGCATATGATTACATCATGCGTCCTGATCGTATTAAAGAAATGAATTATGGTACGGTTGGCGTATTTACAAATTTGAGCTGTTTCAAAGACAGCCCCGTTTTTCTGATCTTTGACGAGTACCATTCCCGAAATGAAATCAAAATTTTTACAATTTCAAAATTGGACAAAATCATTGATCATATTTATAACATGAAGTTTCAAAAGGAGACATGGCACAAAGCTTAATACCCACCTATAAATCGGTTATAAAAATTAGACGCAAAGTTACACCATGAGTTAAACGAGGAGATTGAAAAATAAGAAAACTGATGGAGAGAATATTTAAATTTTCGCCTTCTTCCTTCGATACATTGGATAAACTTCGAACTAATGGGTACTGTCCTTCCTAAGGAATCACAAGACATTTTGAAATTGATAAATATGAAACATTCCAAGGAATTCAATGATATTTCAAAGAAATGTGTGGCCCTAACAGTTGGATTTGTAGTAAACAGTAAAACTATTCTTTTCGAATTTTTTTTTTTTGTTGAACAGTTAAACTATGACAGTAACTGCCGTGGAAAAACTGTCTCATCAACCATCTTTTTCCTAATTAAAAAAGTAAAGACTGCTGATGAGGAAGAGTGATTTCTTCCGAAACAGTTTTGGAATGTCGATGTCGAGAGTCGATGCCCGCATGCCGATAAACCATTTCACCAAAAAGGATTTGCGTGACCAGCTGAAAATAGTGGACAGTTTTCATCGCACCACCCTGCAGTATGGCATCTCAATGCTCACACGCTTGAATAATGATTGCACCGAACTGGAGCACAGGCGGCAAGCAGCACTTCCTGCATCATGACCAAGTCAACGTTTGCTTGTTTCTTTTAGAAAAGTTATCAAAAAAATGCAAACGTGTTGTTTGGGTCAAGTGAACTAGTCAGGTTCGGTTCACTCGGCAACTATAATTGTAGTCATAGAATAGTTATTAGTATTTTCTTACCTATTTGTTTTTTTTTTTCTAAACATTGCCAAGTAAAACATTCATGTGGATTTATACGCTTGATACATACAATTTTGGTTGCAACTGGTGGTGCTTCAACCATAAGTCAGGCCTGCTCTTAATGTCAAGCCAGAGGAAGTGACAGCTGAATGCAACCCTTGCCGCACATTTGCTACATATTTGCAACATAATTTTGGATTACGCAAATTTTATTTGTGCTTTAAATTTGTAGATTGCTGAAATTTCAAAGACTCCTTTTATTTAAAAAAAAATTGTACCATTTTTTTCATGACTTTACATGTCAGCACTGATCACATAATATTATATGATTAATGGATTAATGATTGCTGGAAAACGGCCTTCAAAGGGCGACCGACCAGTCCAAAGTCCAGTCCATAGAAGACTTAAATAAATAAAGCCGAATTTCATATTTACAAACGTAAATATAGCCAGTAGAAATAGCGAGTTACCTAACGAGCGGTATCAGGCGGGATTTCAGAGAGTACCCAACTCGCGGGCACGCTCGTAGCTCATCATTATTATTTGTATTAATTCAAAAGACACGGCTACAAAACAACGGATGACAACGGACCAAAAACGGAAAAGGGATAGAGACCGGATGCGCGTAGAGCGCTCAAATCTCGAGTACCTGAACCGGGAAATGCTGGCGGCACGAAAGCGCCGCGAAATGCGCAAGATGTTAGATAAAAGGGGAAAGTTGACCCTAAAAGAAGCCATGCCCTTCGACTCAAACGCTAGCAGTTGGAGCTGAAGATGCGCCAACGATATTTATTACATAAAGTTTCGATTAAAGTTAGAAAAAATAAAGGAAGAAATAAATAAATCGGTGGAAAACGCAGACTTCTGCCAGAAGAAGTAGTTTGGGTTGCTGCCGGATTGCTGTTGCTGCTGTCGGCACCATGACACGGCGAATGGCTACAGATTCGCTTTGATTCGATCACTTGATCAAAAAGATTTCCTAAATAAAAATAAACTGCTTTTGCGCCGTTACTCTCGCCACAGGAGGGTGGCCACCCTATTGTCAAGGCTGTGCGCATCCACTACAAGCGGGCCCGCATGATTCAGCATTAGATATATTTTCACATCATTGAAAGAATGAAGCAGAATTAAGCGCAGAGCTAGTATATTATGTATCGACTACGTGTGTATATTTTGATACCATAATGGAAAGAAAGAGGAAGCGGGAAGAAGACGAGGACGAAGATAATAGTCCTTCCAGTGTTTTCGAAGGCCTGCCAAGATTTTAACGGGACGGGCGGTTTGATATAAATGGATGTGGATTTATACAAATAAATACTCCTATAGCAACTAATACAACATTGAAAAATGTATATATATCAAACCAAAAGGACGAAAAACCGACACCGAACGAGCCGAAACAGGATGAACAGAACGACTGGAAAAAGGCAGAAAAGTAGGAAGAACAGACCTCATCCGCTCAAATAAAATTGGTCTGATCGCTATGGTCAGCCTTCAGGTAAAACTCTTCAACAAATTTTAACAAATTTTTCTTGCAGATTATTGCTGCGGGAATAATCAATAATATTAACCGCAGTACATCTAGAAAACAATTGTGATGAAAAACGACCCGTTAAGTCAAGCGAAAAAAAAAAAATTGAGGAAATTTCGGGACCCTTGGTAAGTAAATGTTGTAGCCTGTTTGTCATATTTCGCTTAAGCCTAGTACTCAGACCCGAAAAATTTTTGCTAATGCCCATATGACATTAGACTTTGCTAAATTTGCTGCGAAGAGAGAGATAGCATGATAGACATCGATAAATTAGTGCTGGTAAACGTCGCGCAGTAGTTGAACATATGTTTTGTTTTGCGGCGGGAAGCATTTGTATACTGTACAAAAATTGTTAATAAAAATGTTGTGAACGGAGGAAGCTACAGTGTTCCTTATAAATCTTGTTAAGAACTCCCCTCACGTTTGGGATTCTTCGCATACCCGATATAGAATCAAACACCTAAAGCAGGCTTACCTGTACTTACCTTATGTAGTTACCTTCTAACTCGCCCTTCAATAGCCATTTCGCCGACCAAATCTTTCTCTTTTTTTTGTTCTGCTGTTGCAGCATGTGACACGCAATCATATTATTATTTTGAGCTATTAAAAAAGCTGCACAAAGCATTTTTCGTCTGTTGAAATCTAATATGCTTGCCATTTTGATATTTGTTTACATTTTTTCATCTTCTTCTTCCTCTTTTTACGAATTATAAACACAGCATTTATGATATTATACAACACACATTACCACCAAGCCAGCAAAATCGTATCTAGAAACTATAGCAATCGATAATCTCTGCCGCAGCGCTGCTCCCAGCTCAACTGGAAAAACAACTGGACGCATATATCTGTCTCGCTCTCACTGCATGCTTTTTGCATAAGGCTGTCTTTATTTTTCAAGTTAGTCCAGCTTCAAAGTCTAATGTCATATGGGTATAAGCGAAATGGATAAATCTATTTTTGCGGAACAGAAATGCAATCAACTATTTTGTATTCCCTATTTAAGCCTAGTACTCAGGTCAGCAAAAGTTCTGCTGGCACAATGTGCAATATAAAGATACTAAATATGTATATAATTAATGTCAGTGTTAATTATATTTATTTATTTATTTATTTATATTATTATTTATTATTATTTTTTTATAGGGTAACAACAGTTAAACATTCATTACAGAGCTCTAGAGATCTCGACATTCCGCCAAGTAGAGTATTTGTAATGTAACTATGTAAAATGAATAAATGAAAAATTATTTTTTTTTTTTGCATTTGACTGGTGGTTAACATTTACGGCGGTTATTCATTATTCCTGCCGCAATAATTTGTCAAATGGCAATTTGTCTTCTACAAATACGAAGCGTCTGCCAACAACAAAAGTCTAAATATTCAAAAATTACTACTAACAAAAATTTCCTTAATAAAAATAAGCTGGTTTTACGCCGTTACTCTCGCCACAAGAGGGTGGCCACCCTATTGTCAAGGCTGTGCGCATCCACTACAAGCGGGCCCGCATGATTCAGCATTAGATATATTTTGACATCATTGAAAGAATGAAGCAGAATTAAGCGCAGAGCTAGTATATTATGTATCGACTACGTGTGTATATTTTGATACCATAATGGAAAGAAAGAGGAAGCGGGAAGAAGACGAGGACGAAGATAATAGTCCTTCCAGTGTTTCCGAAGGCCTGCCAAGATTTAAACGGGACGGGCGTTTTGATATAAATGGATGTGGATTTATACAAATAAATACTTCTATAACAAATAATATAACTAATATAATATACTATGTATACGTTCAGCGGCTACACTTGTCGACAAGCAGCAAACAGCCAACAACCAACAGCCAACATCCAACAGCCAACAACCAACAGCCAACAACCAACAGCCAACAACCAACATTACATTTGTTTAAATTTTTTGTAGTTTTTAATCTGCCACTGGACGTTGAAACGTTCTGCAAAGCTCTTCCCAGTGAAGGACAGCTTGATGAACAACAAACACACAATGTAGCTTAAATTCTTTAACCCAGCCCCCTGCTCGGCAGCGCCTGCTCTTTAAAATAAAACAATGAACTAACAGTGTTCGGCGTGGTACCAGTACACTGGTCGACAAGCACTTTAGTACATAGGTGCCGATGGGGATCAGCTAATTGATATATTTTATGATTTTTCTTTATCATCAAACCAAAAAAAAAAGAGAAACCGACACCGAACGAGCCGAAACAGGATGAACAGAACGACTGGAAAAAGGCAAAAAAGTAGGAAGAACAGACCTCATCCGCTCAAATAAAATTGGTCTGGTCGCTATGATCAGCCTTCAGGTAAAACTCTTCAACAAATTTTAACAAATTTTTCTTGCAGATTATTGCTGCGGGAATAATCAATAATATTAGCCGCAGTACATTTAGAAAACAATTGTGATAAAAAACGACCCGTTGAGTCAACGAAAAAAAAATTTTTAGGAAATTTCGGGACCCATGGTAAGTAAATGTTGTAGCCTGTTTGTCATATTTCGCTTAAGCCTAGTACTCAGACCCGAAAAATTTTTGCTAAGCGAAATGGATAAATCTATTTTTGCGGAACAGAAATGCAATCAACTATTTTTTATTCCCCATTTAAGCCTAGTACTCAGATCAGCAAAAGTTCTGCTGGCACAATGTGCAATATAAAGATACTAAATATGTATATAATTAATGTCAGTTTTAATTATATTTATTTTTATTTATTTATAGGGTAACAACAGTTAAACATACATTACAGAGCTCTAGAGCTCTCGACATTCCGACAAGTAGAGTATTAGTAATGTAACTATGTAAAATCACTAACCATACAATACATAGATATGCCATTTCATACAAACGGCTGTCGCAAGCGAAGTCTGAAAAATGCAGTACCAAGCGTTCGGCTCGGTACTACAACTGTTCGGCTCATGACGCGGCGCTAGCTTAAGCCGACAGCAACGAAGCAATGGCATTGGTGTGTGTGTTATTATACACAACAAATTTTTGATTGTAGGCATTGTCAGTTCTTGGGCTCTTGGGTTTTTGGTTTCTTCTTTATTTTGTTTTGCTTCAGCGTGTTTGGATGTATGGATGCAAATTAAATATTTCCTTGGTGCATAGTTTAAAAAAATATATTTTTTATTTATTATTCACTATGTTACAGTTCACTGTTAGTGTCTAAACTCACTGCTCTATTATTACTCAACTGTTCTTTTTCGATTTCAAAAACGGACTGGCGACCAAGGGTCGACTTAAAATAAACAAACCTCGGATTAAGAGAAGCAAGATCTGTCTAAGAGATTGGCTCAAGAGAGTCGGAGAATAGGATGATGAGAATTTGGTCTCAATTGTGAAATTTGAATAAACCAAACAAATATCGGGCGGCCAACGGAACTTAATGGAACTTGGAACTTAATGAAAAGTGTGAAGTGATATGACGTCTTATTGGAGTGGGAAAGTTCATTAGGAATTGGGGACCTAATGGAACCTAATGGAAGAACTGTGTAAGAAGTTCCCAACTAGAAGTTGTTTATAAATCGGGTAAGAAGGCTTGGGTAGTGGGATGGTTAACTCCCCCCATTCTAAATTGGATCGTCCCGATTCATCGGAAGTGATGGGTAAATTGAATTAAGATGATTGATCAATTGGACTCTAATTTCATCTTCAACGGAATTTTCATTTTCGGACATATTATTTTCGAGGTTTATTTCAAAACTAATTTTCCGTGGTTTGCATATTAGATATTTTCTAAATTTGATCAAAATCCTGATAATTAAATATATAATAGTACATGTTATCAATATTAACGTAATCGGAATTTGAGTTTGTTTAATTTGAATAAATGGATTTAATATGTTGATATTATCAAATGCAAGTTCCAAATCATTCGACATAAAATATTCAGATATTAAAAAATTGTAGTATTGTTTAGCAGTGATGTAATTTAGAATCGTATTATCAATATTATAATAGGATACATTATTGATTATAGTAGTATCATTAAAGGTTATTAAAAATGACCCATCTAAATGAGTGTCATTTACAATATTGTGTCCATTAATAAAAATGGCACCTTCTTGAATTATATCAATATTTTTATTATTCTCTCTGACTTTGTTACATATCGATTTTTCTCCATTTAACAATCTTGTGAAACAAGTACTGTCAGGGTTTAAGGTGCAATAATTATTATAAAGTTCTGATTTAAAGTTTGACATTAGATAATACTTATTATTACATTTAGCAATCTGATTATATATTACTAATTTTCCATCCTTATGTGAAATGGATCTGGAATTGTATACTTCACAACGGTTAGTTATTATTGGGTATTTTATGTATAAAATCAATTAAATCCTGATTTATTGCAATTTTAAATTCAGCAATATCCAACAGGTCAGTAATAGTGACGGGTTTGTGTTCATGTTTATAAATTTCTTTGATATCTTCTTCGTTTAAAACTTTTGTATTGAATACATCAATTTTAGCTAATGTAATTGTATCCATCAAATTCATAAGATCGTAAGTGAGCAAACGAAGACGGTGTTTTCGTAGTGGCAATTCTTGATTTCTAAAGGCTGTCTTAAAATTTTCAGATAAAGTTTGTATTTCTTTGAATAATTTGATAGGTATTTGTACTGGTTGTCTATTATATTTATTTTGGTTGCAAATTGTACAGTTCTTAACATATTCCTTGAGTTTTTTGTATAAATTCGGCCAATAATATAATCGGTTTATTTGTTTATAGTTTTCGTCTAATCCCCTGTGTGCTCTACAATGAGTTTCTTCGATTATTACCGCTCTGTCTCCAGGATTTTCTACATCCTGAACAAATCTTCTTGTATACAAAAACTTATTAGTGAAATTATTCATAAGAGGAATTTGAATTCTATAGAAGTCCTCTAATGTACAGTGTACTCCTATTGCTATATTAGGAGGAATGTATTCTCTTAAGATTGATACCAAATTTTCCGTAGTATCAAATTCTGTTATATGTCTTGTATTTCCAAATATGTTAATCGACTCATGTATTGTATACCTCCCCGTTGCTATTAGCAATTGTTGCTTAAACTGGTTTAAGGGTTTTCGGGTTTCTTGTATAACATTCTCAAAACTACTCTCTGCTGAATGCTGAGTGCTTTGATCTGAGACCGATTCGTTACTGTCAGTTAAGTTGTTAATCTGTATTCTTGATAATGCGTCTGCGACTACATTTGTTGCCCCTGGCTTATATATTATTTTGGGTGAATAACTTTCAATGAATGAAAACCATCTTTTCATTTCTATACTTGGATTCTTTTGAGAAATTGCGAAAGAAAGTGGTTGATGGTCTGTGATTATCTCGATGTTGTTAACACCATATAAATAATTACGCAAATTTTTGAATGCCCGAACTATGGCCAAAAGTTCTTTCTTATTAGTTGCATATACTTGCTCTGTTTTGGTTAGAGTTTTGGAAATAAATGTAATTGGTTTTCCTTCCTGGGATAGGACTGCACCAATTGCAATGTCAGAAGCGTCGGTCGTTAAAGTGAATTTTTTATTATAATCTGGTTGTACTAACTCGATTTGAGCAATTAAATTATCTTTGAGCTCGTTGAAAGCTCTTACAGCTGAATCATCCAACTGTATAGAAATTCTTCGGGACATTTTTTTATACTTTTCCGTTTTAATACTTCTAAATACTTTGTAAGAGGTTTCGCAATTTTTGCGTAGTTTTGTACAAATTTTCTGTAATAGCCTGTAAGGCCTAGGAAGCTTCTAAGCTCTCGAATATTTTTTGGTATTGGATATTTTACCATTGTGTCAATTTTTTCGGGTTCTGTTTTTATTACATTGTGTGATACAACGTAACCAAGAAAGGTTGTATCTAATTTGAAGAACTTTGATTTTTCAATCGAAATTTTCATGTTTGCGTTCAGCAATATATTAATTATGACAATTAGGTCTTTATGGTGTTGTTCAATTGTTTTTGAGAATATAATAATGTCATCATGACATGTTTTACCGACTTGTTCTCTTATGTCGTCCATTGCCCGTTGGCATTATTGAGAAGGCGGTTTTTATGATGTCTGATTCTTTCATAAGAATCTGGTGATATCCAGATTCCAAATCTATTGTGGAGAAGTATTTAGCTTTTCCAAGGTTTGACAATATTACTGAGGGATCTTGCATTGGGTATCTATCTGGAATGGTATTCTCATTTAGTTTTTTATAGTCTATTACTAACCTAAGTTTTGAACCCTTTTTTGGTACTACTAACACAGGGGAATTATAAAGGCTCTTACTTGGCCTTATAATTTCTTCTTTTAGCATGCGACTAACTTCAGAGTTGACAAAACCTGAAGCGGACATAGCATAGGGATACTGTTTGCTATAGATAGCCCTATCGTTTTCTGTGTTTATTTCACAGCGAACATCTGTCCTAAAAGGAATTTGCATGTTTATTTTTGAGTGCTCTTTATTAATAATGTTTATTATTTCGTCCTCCAAATCTTTTCTTTGATTTGAAGTTGACTCATTCACATTGTTTAATACATATTTGTCGGATAATTCAACGACGGCGTGTTCAGGATTTTTGAATCCCAAACTTTTCATTTTATTTAATTCATGTTTGTCGGATAATTCAACGACGGCGTGTTCAGGATTTTTAAATCCCAAACTTGTATAACTTTGATTTGCCTCTTCAGACTCAGATCTGACTTTGGCCTTTTCATCAAAGTATTTTTTTATTATATATTCCTTTAATGGAAGGATATTTTTTCCTCCGGATAAAGAAAGTTGGTTTAAAGAGCTGTCATAATCATAAATTAATTTCTCTTCCTTGCCCCCATATCTTATTACCTCTTTTTCTGTGTCAATTACAGCTCCAATTTTTTTCAATAGGTTGTAACCTATAAGTAAATCTGAATTTAACCCATCTATTTCATAAAATGTATAACGCGTATCGAATATTGTTACCATGTGGTAATATTTTATTATAGAGTAACCATTTACTGTGGCCACTTTCTTATATATGGGAAGTTCGTTTTTATTTCCATATATTCCTGCTCTGATGTAACAGGAGGTTTAGATTTTGATGATGATCCGTTTTTGGGATTTTTTTTAAATTATTTTGATTTCGATGATAGTTTTTGACGTAAATTTTGATTTAAGAGCAGTAAGAATAGTTTTTTATAATCACTAATTTTAATAGTGCTGTAATCTTAGAGGATTATTCCATTAATTAATTTCCTCTACAAGGTTGTTTTAACGCGAACTCTCACTTTCGGTTAAAGGGTTTTTTTGTTGTTGCCGCACAAGTTCCTTTGTTTACTTTAGAACTATATGTTATTTGTTTTAAAGCATTTTTTTTTCGGAACACTAAAGTGCGGCCCCACGTTGGGCGCCAATTAAATATTTCCTTGGTGAATAGTTTAAAAAAATATAATTTTTTATTTATTATTCACTATGTTACAGTTTACTCTTAGTGTCTAAACTCACTGCTCTATTATTACTCAACTGTTCTTTTTCGATTTCAAAAACGGACTCGCGACCAAGGGTCGGCTCCTAATAAACAAACCTCGGATTAAGAGAAGCAAGATCTGCTTAAGAGATTGGCTCAAGAGAGTCGGAGAATAGGATGATGAGAATTTGGTCTCAATTGTGAAATTTGAATAAACCAAACAAATATCGGGCGGCCAACGGCGCAATTGGAACTTAATGAAAAGTGTGAAGTGATATGACGTCTTATTGGAGTGGAAAAGTTCATTAGGAATTGGGGACCTAATGGAATCTAATGGAACCTAATGGAAGAACTGTGTAAGAAGTTCCCAACTAGAAGTTGTTTATAAATCGGGTAAGAAGGCTTGGGTAGTGGGCTGATTAACTTACATATGTTCATACTAGAGCCCTGCATGTTCGGTCCGACCGAATCAGCGATTCGATACAGTCATTGACTCGGATTATTTTCCCAAAACGGACTGAACGAAACCGGTCTTGTCGTTTTTACTGTGTCAGATCCGAACAGATTCTTTTTTTTTTCTCTCTTACTCTCCCTTTGATTTTCTGGTAGAGAGAACGAGAAAGAAATACGAAAATTTTCCGGCTTCTTGCTTCCCCGACTGCTTGAAAATATTTATTTGTGTGTGTGTGTGTCTTTGTGTGACTTTGTGTGTGCGTCATTACGCATTAACTCTTGCCTTTGAGCAAAGCAACAACAAACACACAAAAAATAAGGTGTGTGTGCACCAAAACCGGGTTTTTCCTTTCGTTGCTTTTGTAAATAGTGTGTACCATGCGTACACGTGGAAACAACTGCGAAGTGCGCACAGTGGAATATGTTGCCAATTCATGGATTAATTCAATTGATGCGGCACTTTAAGAAATATCGACAATTTTTTTTAAATAAATTTATTAGTAGGTACAAATTTACAGAATTTTCAAACCTTGCTTTTGTTTTTGTAATAATTTTACTCAGATTCCTGATCAACGCAGCAAATTTTATAAACGGTGTCACCACATTAAAAGAGACCGAGCAGACGCTAAGGATTTAATTTCAAAATATTACAAGTTATATAAACGTTTGAATACTAAAACTAGAAAATAGAGACACATGCACACATGCATACATACATAAACACATGCATACATACATACAAAATCATATCTGATGAAACACAAAACCAGTTGTAATACAATTTTCTAAATAAACAAATACTTGTTTGAAAAACAAAAAGAAAAATATCTATTCCATTTTTCTGCTTACCTTCTTTCCTTTTGAACGGTAGCAAAAACAAAAACAAAAAACAGGTACCACCATCAGCATCTACCCTCCCCCAGATACCATTTCCCACCCTCAATAAGAACCTCCTTTAAGTACCTAACAAAAAGGTATTCTGTGCGGCATTTCCCCCCTCCATAAGAACCCCCCCCTTTAAGTACCTAACAAAAAGGTATTCTGTGCGGAGACCCCTCCCTCCCTTGCAATCTAGTGACGTGCCATCTAAACTAGCCTCTAAGATCTGTCCGGGTTGCTACTGATCAGGTGTGAGTGTAAGCAAAGGTACACATGTTCAACACATTCCTTTATTACCCTCTTTACACACACATAATCAATCAATCAATCAATTAATGTGTTCACACACAAGAGTACCTGATAAACAAAACCACCGACGATGACGACGACAGCTACTTTCCCACCGTCAGAGATGAGCACGCGACAGACATGATCGTAGGGTTATTAATTATCCCCAACTCCACTCACATGAGCACGCGACAGACATGATCGTGCAAGCACACTCCCCCAACCATGTAAACAACTCACGCATGAGCACGTGTACCCTTTTGATAATTATGGGTCACTAATTACCTTCCACACCTCCAGTCCCACATGACCCTTTTTTTAGCTCCCGATCTCATTTACCGCTAATTATGGGGTCATTAAGTATCTCCTACCGCACTCAATCTCACGTGACCTCTTTTTTACCTCCTCACACCAACAAACCTAACTCGTTACGGATCATTATGCATCATTAAAAAGCTCCTCACACCCCAACCCAACCCGTTACCGATCATTTTGAGTCATTAAAAAAACTCCTCACACCCCAACCCAACCCGTTACCGATCATTTTGGGTCATTAAAAAACTCCTCACACCCCAAACCTGTCAATTTAAAGATCATTAATCACCCCCACCCCTACCGCCTTAGGCGGTACTTGAACATAATACGCGAGGCCAAGTTGTGCATAAAACATTTGTCTAAGCCATGACTTTTAGGATAATCCAGCACAAACAACCCCTCCCTCTGAGTGGGGTCTCTACCCCAGTTCTCCAATTCAGTCGGCTCATCTGACACTTTCATTCCCTGGTGTTGTACCAGATCCCAGCTCTGCAGCTCTGGTGCTGGTGATGGTGCTGCCTTGGCAACTCATGTGTTATGGCATTCTTTTGTCTTGCGACTGGTCAAATAATACGTCGACACAGCGGGGACACTCTGCTTTTGCATATTTCCCTTTGAGCCACACCCCTAGGTGATGCATTATAATAAAAGGAATTTAAATAGTTTTCCACGGGAATCCTTTTGACTGGGTTCTTCAGATGGTATTCCGTAACGCAAAGGAAAAATTGCATTTACATACTATCCAAATCGCAATTAACTTAGGGGAAATAAAAGGAAATGTTGGATAAATAAGACCCAGGGCCAACAATTGCACAACTTGCACTCACGCAGCAATTGTTCGTCATATTTCACTTTCCGAGTGCGGTTCTTGCTTAACGGAAAAAATAGTGCAACCAAAAACCGCAACAAAGTGTAAATGAATAGCTGTAAAGAAAGGGAGAAGCAGTACAAAATACCAAAGAAAATTGCATAGAATATTGGATAAAAATGAAGCCAAAAGGAAAACAAGAGTTATATCCTATGGGAGGAGGAATCGTGGTGTTAGCTATGCGAAAATTGAGCTAGTTAAGTGATTTTTGTGGGACCTATAAAAGGATCTTACCAATGAAAATTTCACAAATAAAAAAAAAGATCGAATTGGAGGCCAAAACTAAAATGAAGGAAAGTATAACTTTAAGGAAAAGTTTATAGAAGCCTTTCTATAATCTTATATTTTAGCTAACACAAAACTGTCCATAATGTACACTTAATTAATTTAATTCTCAGCAACTAATAATTAGTTCTTGGCAACTAATTCTACACATTGCTGAAATAATTTCCACAAACTATCTTCTTTGATGCAGAGGATACTTTTAGCTTTTCACTGTTAATACATTTAATATTTTATTAAATCGAACTATACTCGTCTCATAAACTTTACTTTTCGTACTAAATATGCAAATGTGCAAACGAATAGAATTTTTCACTTTGTGTTTGCGTGGAAAAAAGTCAATTTCTTTCTTGTAGCCACTGGATGCTACTGCCACTTATGACTTGCACATGGCGCTATGATATACCTGGAATCTATATATTCGGGACTGGCACTAAAGCTAGGGGCACGCACATGCATAACATCAAAAGTTTGGTGTCTCTGCCACACCGATTCACGGCATGGATTAGCATGCAAATTTGAAAATTTATCAGTTTGACGGTCGCAATTCCGCAATTCCAACCGCAGTTGTATAAGCCGCACAGATACCCACATATACGTACATGCAAATTACATAATTCCTTGGTGAATAGTTTAAAAAAATATATTTTTTTTATTTATTATTCACTATGTTACAGTTCCTTCTTAGTGTCTAAACTCACTGCTCTATTATTACTCAACTGTTCTTTTTCGATTTCAAAAACGGACTGGCGACCAATGGTCGGCTCCTAATAAACAAACCTCGGATTAAGAGAAGCAAGATCTGCTTAAGAGATTGGCTCAAGAGAGTCGGAGAACAGGATGATAAGAATTTGGTCTCAATTGTGAAATTTGAATAAACCAAACAAATATCGGGCGGCCAACGGCGCAATTGGAACTTAATGGAAAGTGTGAAGTGATATGACGTCTTACTGGAGTGGGAAAGTTTTATTAGGAATTGGGGACCTAATGGAACCTAGTGGAACCTAATGGAAGAACTGTGTAAGAAGTTCCCAACTAGAAGTTGTTTATAAATCGGGTAAGAAGGCTTGGGTAGTGGGCTGGTTAACTCCCCCCATTCTAAATTGGATCGTCCCGATTCATCGGAAGTGATGGGTAAATTGAATTATGATGATTGGTCAATTGGACTCTAATTTCATCTTCAACGGAATTTTCATTTTCGGACATATTATTTTCGAGGTTTATTTCAAAACTAATTTTCCGTGGTTTGCATATTAGATATTTTCTAAATTTGATCAAAATCCTGATAATTAAATATATAATAGTACATGTTATCAATATTAACGTAATCGGAATTTGAGTTTGTTTAATTTGAATAAATGGATTTAATATGTGGATATTATCAAATGCAAGTTCCGAATCATTCGACATAAAATATTCAGATATTAAAAATTGTTGTATTGTTTAGCAGTGAGGTAATTTTAGAATCTTATTATCAATATTATAATAGGATACATTATTAATTATAGTAGTATCATTAAAGGTTATTAAAAATGACCCATCTAAATGAGTGTCATTTACAATATTGTGTCCATTAATAAAAATTGCACCTTCTTGGATTATATCAATTTTTTTATTATTCTCTCTGACTTTGTTACATATAGATTTTTCTCCATTTAACAATCTTGTGAAACAAGTACTGTCAGGGTTTAAGGTGCAATAATTATTAGTTTGACATTACATAATACTTATTATTACATTTAGCAACCTGATTATCAATTACTAATTTTCCATCCTTATGTGAAATGGATCTGGAATTGTATACTTCACAACGGTTAGTTATTATTGGGTATTTTATGTATAAAATCAATTAAATCCTGATTTATTGCAATTTTAAATTCAGCAATATCCAACAGGTCAGTAATAGTGACGGGTTTGTGTTCATGTTTATAAATTTCTTTGATATCTTCTTCGTTTAAAACTTTTGTATTGAATACATCAATTTTAGCTAATGTAATTGTATCCATCAAATTCATAAGATCGTAAGTGAGCAAACGAAGACGGTGTTTTCGTAGTGGCAATTCTTGATTTCTAAAGGCTGTCTTAAAATTTTCAGATAAAGTTTGTATTTCTTTGAATAATTTAGAATTTATGACAAATTGATTATTATTATTCTGGATTAAATCATCAATTTTATTCTGCACTGTTATGATATCATCATGATCAGGGGTCCCTGCTATCCATTTCCAAACTGTGCCTATTTCGTTAATACCTCGTTTAATTCTATTGGGTATTATTTGTGAGATAAGAGTTCTGATAATATTTAAATCGTATGTCATTTCCCAAAGTAAATTCTGGTTATTATTCTGAATGTGTGCTGTTTCCAAATTGATTATTTCTTTATATTAACTTAAATTAATTATATGGAATAAGTCGGCATATGATTCATAAGTAAGGACATCTTTTGTATCCTTGTAAGTAAAAAAATCGTGATTTGAATAATCCATTATTTCTGATTTGATTGATGTTACCATCAATAATACGAATATTGTTAAATTCATTTTCTGTAATTTGAGACAATTTAAAATTTGACGTTATCTTTATGAATCAAACGGTTTCTATTATTTATAATAATTTTATTAGGTAAGTTTTCTTTAACTACTTGTCTTTTATATCTGGCTTTTAGTTTATTCCTCTCACCACATTTTTTCTCATAAATGACCTCACCTACGTGATAATCCTTTTCCTTCCTATCTTTATTATGAACCTGTAACATTTTTTCTTGCGCTAATTTTAATATTTTGGGAATATTTTCATGCTTGATTTTGTTATACAGAATGTCAAACGGTCTTTGATTAGTAGTTGAATGGATTGTCAAGTTATACTTTTGAGCTGCTCTAATTATAATTTCTGAATAATCAACCAAATTAAGTTGATCTTTTATGCAACGAGCAATTTCTGTAAGTGTAGAATGTGCCCTTTCTATTTGTCCATTCGACGTACTATGTCGAGGATCTGCATAATATAAATGAATCCCACATCTTTGTGCAAAAGATTTAAACTGGGAGGAAGTAAAACTTGGTTCATTATCTATCATCAGAGTTTTAGCTAATGGAAAGTGTTGCAGCATTTCTGCAATCTTATTTTCGATGTTGAGCTTGTTCGGAATCTCTTTTACAACTAAATATTTTGAATAAGAATCTATACAAGTTATAAATATTAAATTCTGTGCATAATATATATCCATATGTAAATTTTCTCCTTCCTTATTTGGGATAGGTGCCTGTTTGATAGGTATTTGTACTGGTTGTCTATTATATTTATTTTGGTTGCAAATTGTACAAATTGTGAGTTTTTTGTACAAATTCGGCCAATAATATAATCGGTTTATTTGTTTATAGTATTCGTCTAATCCCCTGTGTGCTCTACAATGAGTTTCTTCGATTATTACCGCTCTGTCTCCTGGATTTTCTACATCCTGAACAAATCTTCTTGTATACAAAAACTTATTAGTGAAATTATTCATAAGAGGAATTTGAATTCTATAGAAGTCCTCTAATGTACAGTGTACTCCTATTGCTATATTAGGAGGAATGTATTCTCTTAAGATTGATACCAAATTTTCCGTAGTATCAAATTCTGTTATATGCCTTGTATTTCCAAATATGTTAATCGACTCATGTATTGTATACCTCCCCGTTGCTATTTGCAATTGTTGCTTAAACTGGTTTAAGGGTTTTCGGGTTTCTTGTATAACATTCTCAAAACTACTCTCTGCTGAATGCTGAGTGCTTTGATCTGAGACCAATTCGTTACTGTCAGTTAAGTTGTTAATCTGTATTCTTGATAAGGCGTCTGCGATTACAGCGATTGCGAAAGAAAGTGGTTGATGGTCTGTGTATATCTCGATGTTGTTAACACCATATAAATAATTACGCAAATTTTTGAATGCCCGAACTATGGCCAAAAGTTCTTTCTTATTAGTTGCATATACTTGCTCTGTTTTGGTTAGAGTTTTGGAAATAAATGTAATTGGTTTTCCTTCCTGGGATAGGACTGCACCAATTGCAATGTCAGAAGCGTCGGTCGTTAAAGTGAATTTTTTATTATAATCTGGTTGTACTAACTCGATTTGAGCAATTAAATTATCTTTGAGCTCGTTGAAAGCTCTTACAGCTGAATCATCCAACTGTATAGAAATTCTTCGGGACATTTTTTTATACTTTTCCGTTTTGACCTTCTAAATACTTTGTAAGAGGTTTCGCAATTTTTGCGTAGTTTTGTACAAATTTTCTGTAATAGCCTGTAAGGCCTAGGAAGCTTCTAAGCTCTCGAATATTTTTTGGTCAATTTTTTCGGGTTCTGTTTTTATTACATTGTGTGATACAACGTAACCAAGAAAGGTTGTATCTAATTTGAAGAACTTTGATTTTTCAATCGAAATTTTCATGTTTGCGTTCAGCAATATATTAATTATGACAATTAGGTCTTTATGGTGTTGTTCAATTGTTTTTGAGAATATAATAATGTCATCCATATATACATGACATGTTTTACCGACTTGTTCTCTTATGTCGTCCATTGCCCGTTGGCATTATTGAGAAGGCGGTTTTTATGATGTCTGATTCTTTCATAAGAATCTGGTGATATCCAGATTCCAAATCTATTGTGGAGAAGTATTTAGCTTTTCCAAGGTTTGACAATATTACTGAGGGATCTTGCATTGGGTATCTATCTGGAATGGTATTCTCATTTAGTTTTTTATAGTCTATTACTAACCTAAGTTTTGAACCCTTTTTTGGTACTACTAACACAGGGGAATTATAAAGGCTCTTACTTGGCCTTATAAATTCTTCTTTTAGCATGCGACTAACTTCAGAGTTGACAAAACCTGAAGCGGACATAGCATAGGGATACTGTTTGCTATACATAGCCCTATCGTTTTCTGTGTTTATTTCGCAGCGAACATCTGTCCTAAAAGGAATTTGCATGTTTATTTTTGAGTGCTCTTTATTAATAATGTTTATTATTTCGTCCTCCAAATCTTTTCTTTGATTTGAAGTTGACTCATTCACATTGTTTAATACATATTTGTCGGATAATTCAACGACGGCGTGTTCAGGATTTTTGAATCCCAAACTTTTCATTTTATTTAATTCATGTTTGTCGGATAATTCAACGACGGCGTGTTCAGGATTTTTGAATCCCAAACTTTTCATTTTATTTAATTCATGTTTGTCGGATAATTCAACGACGGCGTGTTCAGAATTTTTAAATCCCAAACTTGAATAACTTTGATTTGCCTCTTCAGACTCAGATCTGACTTTAGCCTTTTCATCAAAGTATTTTTTTATTATATATCCTTTTAATGGAAGGATATTTTTCCTCCGGATAAAGAAAGTTGGTTTAAAGAGCTGTCATAATCATAAATTAATTTCTCTTCCTTGCCCCCATATCTTATTACCTCTTTTTCTGTGTCAATTACAGCTCCAATTTTTTTCAATAGGTTGTAACCTATAAGTAAATCTTAATTTAACCCATCTATTTCATAAAATGTATAACGCGTATCAAATATTGTTACCATGTGGTAATATTTTATTATAGAATAACCATTTACTGTGGCCACTTTCTTATATATGGGAAGTTCGTTTTTATTTCCCTATATGTAAGATTTATAATAGGATATGGTTTATTAATTATTTAAAGATCGAATAACAGTTCAAAGTGTATGTAAATAACCAAAACGTTCGTTCAACTTTAGCTCTACTTTTCGCTGCTGCTTCCAAAAACCGACTGTCTTGTATCGATGATCGCTTATCGGCTAGGTCTTATAAATATCGGTTAAGTCTTTTAAATATCCGTAAGGTCTTATCGATGGTATCTTAAGTGTAAATGTTAATTAGACAGGATAGTGTTAGCTACTTGATACCCTGCCCTTTACATATATTCCTGCTCTGATGTAACAGGAGGTTGCCCCGGTGTCTATTAATATTTTAAGTTTTTTATTTATCTTTCTATCAGTCCGGATAATGTAGGGTAATCCTACTCCGGAGTCTTTCCTAAAAAATGATCTTCTTCGATATAAGTATATTATTAATTAGTCCATAATAGTTCATTATGGATAACTTCCCTTGACTTAAAACACTTAAGTCTTGTTCTATTATATGAATGGGACGTTTGTCGCTGAAGACGAAGTCCAATCTTGCCATTATGGCATCGAAGTTTAATACTGTGCCGTTATGAGTTAAGGCATCATTTGCCATACCTGTTATCTTGTTTCTCAGGATTGATAATGCTGAGAAGAATCTATCGCTACCGTTTTTATATTGCCCCATGGCTATTTCTGCTGATTCCCTCCAACTGACGTACTGGTCTTCCTCTCCTTTATATTCCCTGACTGATTTGATGATTTCATAAGAGGTTTCACATTTAATATTTGTATCAATTTCTTCTACCTGATAATCTTCAACCTTTTTTATATTATGATTTAACTGTGATTTTAAACTCACGATCTAATCTTTCAAAGGATTCAACTCAGTATTAACGATATGTTTAATCAAATCGCTTACATTCACTGTTGAGCTGTTTGCCTGGCTGCTAGAAGCCGCTGTTGGTGAAGGTGGTGTCATGGTGAGGATTTTTTTAAAGTCGTTTATTAATTCCTCCACTTTGGGTTTTTTTTTTTTTTTTTTTTTATTTCTTATTTTTTTCTTAAAAAATATTATCGCTCACGAGTTGTCTTCTTTTCTTCCTTTTGGCTTGATGATCCTGATTTGGGTCGTCCTTCTAGATTTTTTCTCATTATGGTTCGTCTAGTTTTTCTTCTTCTTAATTGTATGGTTTGAGGTCATCCTTCCTCGAAGATTTTCGTTTGTTTTTTTGTTTTTGATTTAGATTTTGATGATGATCCGTTTTTGGGTTTTTTTAAATTATTTTGATTTTGATGATAGTTTTTGACGTAAATTTTGATCTAACAGCAGTGAGAATAGTTTTTTATAATCACTAATTTTAATAGTGCTGTAATCTTAGAGGATTATTCCATTAATTAATTTCCTCTACAAGGTTGTTTTAACGCGAATTCTCACTTTCGGTTAAAGGGTTTTTTTGTTGTTGCCGCACAAGTTCCTTTGTTTACTTTAGAACTGTATGTTATTTGTTTTAAAGCATTTTTTTTTCGGAACACTAAAGTGCGGCCCCACGTTGGGCGCCAATTAAATATTTCCTTGGTGAATAGTTTAAAAAAATATAATTTTTTATTTATTATTCACTATTTTACAGTTCACTCTTAGTGTCTAAACTCACTGCTCTATTATTACTCAACTGTTCTTTTTCGATTTCAAAAACGGACTGGCGACCAAGGGTCGGCTCCTAATAAACAAACCTCGGATTAAGAGAAGCAAGATCTGCTTAAGAGATTGGCTCAAGAGAGCCGGAGAATAGGATGATGAGAATTTGGTCTCAATTGTGAAATTTGAATAAACCAAACAAATATCGGGCGGCCAATTCATTAGGAATTGGGGACCTAATGGAACCTAGTGGAACCTAATGGAAGAACTGTGTAAGAAGTTCCCAACTAGAAGTTGTTTATAAATCGGGTAAGAAGGCTTGGGTAGTGGACTGGTTAACTTGCATACATATGTATGCAAATTGTGGAAACAAATTTTGTCACACACTCCCACAGAGCCATAGACAGGATGAAATTGGTGGACTGCTTAGTGTCCGTGTTTTTATACCCGGTACTCGAAGAGTAAAGGGGTATATTAGATTTGTGCAAAAAATTAATGTGTGTAACACCCAGAAGGAAGCGTTTCCGGCCCCATAAAGTATATATATTCTTGATCAGCATCAATAGCCGAGTCGATATAGCTATGTCTGTCTGTCCGTCCGTCTGTCCGTCTTCATTAGCGCCTATAGCTCAAAGACCATAAAAGCTAGAGGAACACTATTTTGTATCCAGACTCCTGTCCTATCGCACTGTTACAAGTGTATTTCAAAATTTCGCCGCGCCCCCTTCCGCCCACTCCAAGGACGAAAATCTGTGGCATGCACAATTTTAAAGATACGAGAAAACTAAAAACGCAGAATCGTAGAGAATGACAATATCTATCAGAGTGTTGAATCTGGATCAGATCGACTCATAAATATAGCCACAATGAAGAAAACAATTTCGAAATGCATCGTTCCCTCTCGCTCTCTCTCACACACAGGGGTAGGCGCTATGCCTGATCGAATTTTTTGACGCCTAGTTCTCAGAGACTATAAAAGCTAGAACCACCAAACTTTCTATCCAAGCTCCTGTGATATCAAACCGAGACGAGTTTGTTTTAAAATTTGGCCACGCCCCCTTCCGCCCCCACAAAAGATGAAAATCTACAATTTTGAAGATACGGGAAAACCAAAAACGCAGAATCATAGAAAATTACTATATCTATCAGAGTATTGAATTTGGATCAGATCGGATCATAAATATAGTCAGAAGGAACAAATGAAATTTCAGTGGCCTTCCAAGCGCAGACTGATTCCCTCTCTCTCTCGCACACAGCCGTGTATGTATATGTAGGAAGTAGATAAAAACATGTAGAAATGGCAGATGTAAAAAATTTATGTTAACCAATATGGAAACATCTAATAGATCAAAATCTCCGAAAAGGTTCGACTTAAATTGTTTTTTTTTGGCTAAAATTTAATTTTTCCTTTTGCGAACATGTAATAAATTACAACAAGCTCACATACATATATACTGACTGAGTACCGGGTATAAAGTAGAGCCGCGGCGCAGACGCGGCTCATAACGTTCCCCCTCGTTATAATTCGGTAGGTGCCATGATAAACATATGTGGCAGGCACTACCCATAAGTATCCAATCCAATATTTGGGAACAGTTTCCAAACAATTCGAGTAACAACTAACGGGTACTCTTGCCAAGCAGAAGGCAATCCCGCCACAGCCATCTATGCAAAGATTAGATCACCTCTTACTCTTTTTGTACGATAGAATGCGTCTTCTTCTTGAGTTCTTAAGTGAGTTTCGTTATTTGCAAATATATTTTTTATAATTTAAGATTAATATATTAATTTAATCTCTTTTCGCACAAAACTTCAATGCAGAAATGTCGTGCACAACTAATAAACTTGAACAACAATTCCTCAGAATTCCCATATCGTGCTTGCCGTGCACCTGCCGTTCTATGAATATTTATCTGCCCAATACAGAATATGAAAGGTGAATCAGGAGAACCATGAGTATTGGCTGCAATCAACTGCTGTGAGATTGCTCTATTGGCCAAAGGAGCAGGAGAAGTTTCTACTGGGGATGGGACAGCTGAAATGGGCCTGGGAGATGGGCATCTCTCTTACATATTTATACAGTTTGGCCAAATTCCATCGGCTAGAAGAGGGTAAATAAATGTGGTCACAGCTGCAATCCACTAAGGGCCCTGGGGCAGATGTGGGACAGACACAGACACTGACCGCAGGCCGCTGCAGGCTCTAACTCCAACTCCAACCATCCATCCATCCATCTATTCGCCCATCCTTCCAGCGGCTGTCGAACTGTCAGCTGTACTGTCATCCTCCGGCTCGGGCCGCACCGTGGTAGAGCCCAACTATTGACGTTACATTGTTTATGGGACTTGGATCAGCTTTAAAAATGTTTCAAAAAAAACAATTCTTAAGAGAAGTCTCACCGGAGGGAGAAATGTTTCTCTGGTTTTTTTTCCGCCCATTTCTTTTGTCTCTGTCGCCCCAACGCGTTGCAACGTCGGGGTCCAATGAATTGCCGTGTACACTTGGGGCGTCATTCTGTTGCCATTGCAAATGCTTTCTGATGGATGGACAATGGTTAAGTGTCGCCTGTTGTCTGGTTAGAACACTCTCAGCAGCGACCTGACGCATATTCTCCCACAGGATACAAGAGGAATCGCAGATGAGAGTAGGAATGGGAGTTAGAGAAGGAGTTGGAACTGGGGCAACGATAGGAGATAGATGTAGAACTAAAGCTGAGTCAGAGTATTGCGACATTTAAGCAAATACTATGGAAGCCATTTGGTTGGCCGAAAATGCAGGTGGGCCTCTTCTATTTGGCTTAGCCAAGCCCGAAGAATTCTGTCGAAAGTGTGTGTCCAAAGGTTAGCCTCCAGAAACCCAAGGCACAATTGAAATGTCATCTACACACCTGCAAATTAGACAAATTTAATTCCCATATCGTTGCGTTCGTCTTGCATAAACAATTGTAAGCCCATAATTTATAAGGTCTTTAATGAAAACCTAACCCCAAATTTTGCAGTGTTTGTAAAGCTGTATCCGGCTGTCTTTCCATTCAAGTGAAATGCATCAAATTGTCACAAATGTGGCATTATGCACACTCTGTCGAAATTTACGGCACCTACCCAGAATATTTTATGAGACGCCCATGAAATATAATATGTTTTTCTATGAATATTTCGCTTTTAATATTTACATATTCATGATTTTTTTATTATTCGAAACCAATATTCATTTTACTTAATTAATATAATGGTGTTTTAAATTTTTTACTAATGATTGAAGATCTAAATAGATTTAAATTATTTATGTAAGTAAATGTTTACCTTCTGAAGAATACTTTCTAAATTACTAGAAATTCTATATAATGTATTTTCGCGTCCACTGCTAACAAAATCTGTTTGAATTGTTAATGCCTCTTACTAATTAATTATAACTCCCTGGCACTCCACTCCCAGTATGTAGAAAAAATTTCAATAGAAAATTCCAGAGGCCAGGACAACAAGTGGCCCCATGTGCTTGTCATGAAGTGGCGGTACAGTAAATTGCTTTTAATTATGCAAAAAAAATACAATAGTAAAACAAAAACCAAAAAGAAAACCAGTGAAGAGCTCCCCGCTGTGCTCGCTATGGCTCTTGGTATACTTCACAACAAGCCGCAGACGGATCTGATGGCAGAACCCAAGACCCCGAGGGGAAGCAGTTAAGTTTGCCTTTGGTCTGGTCCTGCTTCTGGTTTGGTCTGGTCTGTTGAGGAAAGCATCCGAGCGGAAATTAATTGTCACAAAAAAAGACAGAGCGCATCGTGGAGTGGGTTTGTGTGTTCGTTTGTGAAACAATTCAAGCCAGTTTTTGTTGTTTTATTGCCTTTATTATTTAATTTTTTACAATTAACAACAGCTGCTTAAAGAGAAAAAAAATCACGGCAGGGAAGAGATAATCAAATTACCGAAAATAAAAAAGTAGTGTTTTTGTATAAATTGATTTAAAGTTGATATTTTCTAATAGGACAATTTTCCATCTAATGTGTTGCATTATTGTACTATTTACTATTAAAATCTCCATTTTATTCTCCTTACTGCAGGTGAACAGAGCGGCTTATAGGGTTTATTCAAGTCCGCTCCTGAAGTTAAACATAGGATTTGTAGGCATAGACCTACCATAGCTAGAAATGTAGAAATCGAGATGCAGATTTATATAGATGTACTTAAATTATTTAACCAAAAAATACTATTAAATAGAAAAATAGGTTAAACAATAGATAATAAATGGTTTCAACATACTGAATTGGATTTTATTGGCCAACAAAGTAAAAAATTGCTGCTTGGCGAAGATATTAGTGGTACACTGTACGTTTCCTAGGATGGACTTGTGTGACTTTTCCATGCTAGAAAGCTCGCTGGTTAGTTTGTTTCAAGTTTTCAGTCAGATCATGCGCCTTCATACTTCGTCCTTAATTTTCTCCAGTGCTTACATTAATTTCTCTACTAAAAAACATGACTGAAATTCCGCAAGCAAGAACCTCGAATTCGGTCAGACTGCTGCCCTCGGTGGTTTCTTATTTTCTTACCCTCGTATATCTGCAAGATAACTAAAAAAAGTGTCGAATAGAGAGACAGACAGGCAGGCACGTGCTCCCACATAAATATCTATGTAACACAAATTTAATTGACGGAAATTTTATGGGCAAACTACGTGCAAGGCAGCGAAATGTTTGCATAATTTGTGAACAATTGACAAAAAATAGAAACTGTAAAGATGAACAATTTTGCTTAAATTTCGGTGTCGAAGACTTAAAGACAAGACATAAATAACTGCAATCAAGATTCTGCAATCGTGAATCCACTGGTGGGACTACCCCATAAAATGCACTAACGATCTGTAAGTCAGGCAAAGGATATTCCGACTGCCAAATGTTACTGGGTTCTGGGCTGGCGGCTGCCGGCTGTTAACCCACCAAAATTGTCGTAAAAGAATTTGTTATCTCTGGGTAACATGACAACCAGCTGAAATAATAAAATTTCATTTTCCGCAGCCGAGTAAGAACACTGAGTGGCAAACACCAAAGCCAACAAGCCAGTGGGCTGGATTATCATTTTATGTGGACATTTCAGGTGCACCATTAAGGTAAAAGCGCATCCTCGTTGCCTAGCTCAAAAAACAGATGTATGCCTATATACATTTAGCCAATTTTTGTAGAGTGAGTACCTATGTAAATTCCCTTAAAAAGAGGCCTGGCGCCACTGGCGAGCCATCAACCTCGCAACAGAATCTTAGTGAATAGAATTAATAGAATATTGTTTTTAGTATGTATCTTCTGCTTGCCCAAAGCAAATTTTAAACTCTATGCTATGGTTATATCTACATATATGCTGTCCGTAATTAATCATTTTACATACAGTAAAGAACTTACACAACGTTCAGAAAAGTCAATATCACCGCACCTACCCTTAATTTTTGACAAAAAAAAATGTATTTAATTATAAGCCAAAGGTATCATCCGACCGTGGTCCCTGCCAGATAGATGTCCATGGCCGCCTTGTACATCGTTTGGCGTCGTTTGGGTATTGGTTGGATGTGCGGCAGGCGCGTCCCATCGGGTACGGGTGTTGTTTGGTTAGCCGCCGCACTGGCCGCCGCTCTGGAAGAAGAGGAAGAAGTAACATCTTGTTGCTGACTGGAGCTCACGTCCGAGATGGACTCGCCATCCATCTTCTTGCGAGGCTCCAGGGCTTTTCCCAGCTTACACCTGTAGATCTTTTCCATGGCCTTGTGGCCATCCATGCAGATCAGCGTTCCCCGTCGCAGTTCCGGATTGATTTCGAGTGCAAAGTGTCGCATCCTAGACAAAACTTTGTACCAAATTACCAAAAAGAACTATGGATCTGGCCACCCTCCACTTATTTGTGACCAATTTGTAAACAACACAATTAAATCACTTGAATGCAACCCTGAAAAACATATGTTCCTTGCCATTTTCTGCGAATGGCAAATTTGTTTACGTTCCGTTTCAAAGTGAAAATAACCTGCAAAAGTTTCTAAAACATTTGGAAAGTAATCAAACCATTAATTAAAGCGATGGCAGGAGCTTACGGCTGAGCAATTGGCGATGCTTGGCTATGTGAAAAACCTCCTCGTGCAGTCAGCGCCGTAGCCAACGTTTTCGCTGTTGATAAACAAGGCCATTGCCCTGGAGGTATGTATTCTTAAACCAGGAAAGAACGCAATCAGAATTAATTTTGCCAAGGAGGAATCGGACTCGGACGAAGATAATGACTATGGCAATAGCTATCTTGACAATGGCACAGCTTACAACGAAGAGGATGGCAACCTAGATAATGGTCCTTCATATAATTTAATAGTTTGGATCTCTGATTTACCATCTTGTCACTTCAATCTTATTTTAAACACATTTCAAGTACAATATATTTATATTTAAAGGTATGTGGGATTTAATCCAAATTCTTGGGGGCTGTAGTTTAAGTATACAAATCCAGATGACTTGAGCTGCAACATGAGATTCATTTAGCATGGACAGAAGATCTCGAATGGGCTTTGGTCGGGCACTCACGAATCCAATACCAAAACGGCGTTAATGGGGATGGCATTGTATTTGGTGTTCTTCTGGCTATACTGCTCCTTCCAGTCGCCATCGGGCACGGGGAAATCGTTCACGGTGGAGTGCTGGTGGTGGCCGCCAGCATGGCAGCGAGCGACATCATTTCACCAGCTGGAATATCATGGAGGAGCATTAGTTAGTAAATCTTTGGCCTGCCTCCTGCGCCTGTCCTCCATTTGGGTGCATCACACATTTTGCCATGCTTACCTGCTGCATGTGGCCAAATGCACCATAAATTGCAAGAGAACGTTTGATGGGCGTGCTAGTTTTTGGAAGGGAGTGAAGGTGGGGGTTGGCTTCAGTCTCTGTGCCCACATGTCTTGGGAGAGTGACGTTCTTCTCGGCCAATTCATTATTCCAATCATTGCCCGGCAGAAATCAACTTGCTCCATTACAAAATCTTTTATTTGGGGGATGAAAACAAGAAACTAAAATTGGTGCTAGAGTGGAGACGGTGCATCCATCGATGGCCCTGGTCCAGCACATGGCTAAAATAAAAATAAATCATCCCATCAAAGGGTAGCTGCTGGGGCGGCAGAGGGCTCGTGTCCTCGCTTTTTATCTTATTCAAAAAAAAACTTTGTGACATAAAAAACCAAAAGAATTATATAATACATTTATATTTACATATATATATACATATATATGTATAAATATTATTGTGCAGACACGAAAATACAATACAAAATAATGTGGAGTGTGAGCAGACGGAGGAGCAGTGATCTGTTGATCCTATTCCTGTGCCAACCATTTTTACTTTTATTGGTTGGCAATCGGCATATCTATTTGATAAAGGCCTCTGGCGGTATCTGGTTCGCCTTGAAGAGATTTTCGAACACCAAGCCGGCATGATTATAATCCCAATTCGTCTCCTCTAGGCACCTAGAGGTTTGAAATCAATTAGAAATGGACTTGGCTGGATCCTTCACTCCTCCTTCGCACTTACTTGCGACTCCAGTCTAGATTCATTTGACTCTTTAAACTCATGGCCTGGACCATTTGCATTTTGGTGGCATCATCTGTCGCCGGCGGCGGCCCTCCGGCGGCACTGGTCACACTGGTATTTAGGGGCATTGAGGCAGCGCCGCTTACAGTAGCTAAACGATTCTGTAGCGAGGATCCGGACGCACCAGCCATGCCCGATGCAGTGGTTCTGGCGCCAGTATCAGCTATGGCAGCGCCTGGTGGATCAGCTGGCCTATGCTGTTCACCTGTTCATTTGTGGCGGACGTAATGAAGATCGTCTCGTTCCGTATGCAGAAGCCCGAGTTCTGTGGCGCCACCACAAACGTGCGCATAAAGTGGCGCCACCCGTACGCATGTGATGTGGATGGCCTATCGTGCTCGCCGCTCAGCTCCTTGAACAGTCCCGTCACCGTGAACACAATCATTTGGGGCAAAAAGGAAGTAGAATAGAGGAGGGGAAACAGATATGTAGATGGATGCTCACGGTGTAAATGGTTAGATCGACGGAGAAGGTGCTGCGTTCGTGCACCGTACGTGGCCACTCGTTCAGGGTGGCCACACAGGCCAGGCGGCCGTTCTTGAGCAGCCTCGTGCGATGGTCAACGCGAACTTGATTCACAAAGCGGCAAAAATTGCGATTAAACTTCCAAAAACTGGTCAATCTGCCCGCATAGCATGCACTTGGCATTGTGATGGACAGCATAGCATGCTCATGATAGGCATCCAGGAGGGACTGACGGCTCTCCATATCGAATGTGTTGAAGTATTGATCCAAAAACTGGCGGACCACATCGGCACCGGCATTGTCGCACAGAAACGAGGCCTGGGTCGTTGGAATTGTGCCGGATGTGGCCAAATCGAAGGCAACCTGCGGCCCCAGTGTTTGCCCATCCAGTTTGACCAGTTTGGGGAACTTACTTCGTACTTCGCTGACAAACTGCCGTGAGTCCTTGCAGCGCAATCGACACGGATTGTTCCGCAATATCAGGTCCACAATAGGCAAATTACAGAACACCAAGAGTTTGTCCAGAGATGAGATCTGCAGAAGAGATATTACTCGTTGAGTTATGGCAATGCTAGGTTTTGCCAGGTCACTGATGCTCACCTTATTGTCAGCCAAGTGGAGTATCTTGAGGTGGGGCAGGCGCTTGTCGATGCGTTTGAATGCCTTCATGGACATCAGATTGTTATCGTTCAGACTGAGGGCCTCCATTTCGGGTATATTTTCGCACATGATGTCGAGGGCGGCACCCATCACCTTGTGCAGAAACAGGGGGCAGAACACCTGCTTTATCTCGGGATCGGCGTAGAACTGCGACATATCCAGGGCTTTGGTCTGACTATTATAACGCTTTGCCATGACCTGCTTCATCCGCTCTTTGAGGGCATCGTCGACAATCACCAGCGGTATGCCGTTGCGCACGCGCGGTGCCAGCCGGAAGCCATCTGGCATTTCTGCATGTTTTCCCAGCTGTTGGATGTGCGCGGCCATCTCAGGGTCGTCCACATGGAAGCAGACGCTATCGCTTTCGGTTCGCCAGTACTGGGCGTTAAGGGGATGCGGAGATAGTGCTGCCAATAATGCACGCATAAGCGCATCCTTCCCGTAAATCTGTCCATTATGTATCGTCACTTGGTACCAGCCAAAGGTGTTGGCCATAAGTTTGCCAAATTTGCCCTCTGGAATCTGTGAGCCTCGACGATCTTTGGCTGCTGTTGTCATTGCATTCATGTCATCATCCAAACGACGCAAGTCATCCCTGCGCAATTGTATTTCATTTTTGTGGGGAAATTGTGGAGGCTTGAACCTGACCCGTCTCTTGTCGCGGTCCTTGCGACGTTGCAGATCATCGCCATCGCTATCAAAATCTTTCAGGGCAGAGTAACGTGAGCCGCCACTGCCATTACCATTACCATTACCAACATTGCTATTATTGTAACACTGGCTGCCACCACCGCTGCCTCCAACACCGAATTTAGGCATTGTTGTTTGCCACAGAAAAACTAAATGTTTTATTTGAGCACACGCACAAGTTTTTGCTGGGATAATTTGTTCACAAACTATCGTTTCATTACCACTATTCCACTTCATCCGACTGCCAGAATTTTGAGCAATGTAGGAATGTGAGGAATGTAGAACAAAGAAAATTAAAAGCTTGTATTTTGATTTTATTTTTTAAATAACTATTATTATACATACATATAATAAATAACATTTATATAGCCGTTTTCCCAAAGGACAAAGTATGTTTGTAAACATACTGGTTCAAAAACCGAAAAGAATACATAAATAAACTATTTAATCTGAACCGGTTGCAAAGTTTCTCTGCAATAATCCTTATAATTACGCGCTTTCGGTTTATTTTTGAATCTTCAAAATTGTGGACTTCACAGAGTTGTGCGATTTGAGAAGAGTGTGGCAAAAGATATAAAGAAAAATGTAATTCAATGTGAAACCATGGGACTCCTTTTGGCTGTTTTTCGCCTTTACACGAATTTAAAAAACTTAATTTTCTTATTAGCTCTCTATTTTATAAAATGTTTCGGGTCGTCGCTGTCCGATATTTTACTCATATCGGCGCGAGAAAGCGGAGCGATTCAGCCGGAGATTGGTTTCCCCCTAATACTTACATATAGTAACATATCCAAAATGCTCCACACCATATTACGCATCATCTATATGTTAAGCACTAGACCATATTCATAATCATACCAATACCAATACACATTATGCATATGCTCTAGCACTTGTCCTTACACCCATGTACCCATATCCAAATATCTAAGAGAGATAAGATAAACATAAGATGAGACACCCCAAAACCTGCATAAACAAATGCATGAGTCGCCAAGCCGAGATCAACAGGAAGTCTCATGCATTCCGATCAAACGACACTGACCCTCAGTTATCAGTTCGTTCCCACACTCCAATAGTTCTTGTAAACAAATGAGCTTTCCCAGACGAAATCCAATACCGATCATCAGATGCGGCCGCCCTCTAATCTAAGCCGACGCATCTCCCACGCCACATTCTCATCTAAGCCGACGCATCTTCCACGCCATCCTCACGTAGGCCAACGCATTGTTTATCAATCGCTCTCACGAAAGCAGCGCCTCTCACAACCGAAGCCATTCCCGACGCATCCGAAGACCGAAGACCCGAGGTGGAAAGCTTAGGAAACGAAGCTTTAAAGCTTTCTAAGGAAGGTTTCCAGATCAAGATCTCGAAATGAAGAAGTCAGTTCCGTTTGAGACTTTCTAACATTAGGTCGGGGAATTCAAATCATCCTATGTTCTAAAATAAGTTACGGTTAAATAAATCTTTTTAAAAACCTACTTACGAACTTTGGAATTGTTATTGGCGCAGCCGGTAGGATTCACAATTCAACACTATAGTTACGGTACTAATCTATTAGAAGCAATCTATACGACTAGATTGCGAGAGATTAGCGAAACAAGTTAACCAAGTGAATCCGCCAAAGAATCTAGGTGCAACCGATGCACTAGGCAACATAAAAACATTAAACATACCCAAAATACATAAATACACCAGACTTACACAAAGCAAAAACTACAGCAAGTGCCACGAAACGTTGAGTTTAAAACAAGTGAAGTGAAACTTAAAACATTGTCCAAAATAAAACGATACCCCAACAAAACAGTTAAAATGGCACTACCACCATCAAGCCTAAGTGAAATTCATTTGAATCAAGGACTACTGTCTATTAGACACGTGCCAGCATACGACGGCTCAGTTGGACAACTGAGCTCGTTTATAAAAAGAATCGAGTACATACAAGAATTGTACCCCACGCAAGAAGTAAGACAACAGCGTATACTATTCGGAGCAGTGGAAGTTCAACTAACGGGCGATGCTCAAAGAGCATCACAGATGAGACAGCCAAACACCTGGCAGAAATTAAAGGAAACATTGATCGATGAATTCAAAAACCACACCCCATACGAGGACCTCCTGCGTCAAATTTATTTCACGAAGTTCACTGGAAGTCTACGTAAGTTCATCGAAGACATAGAGAATAAAGCATTAATTGTTAGTAATAAGTTATCACTAGAGACAGAAGCAACCAATATTGAAATCTATAAAAATGCTCTGAAAAACACCATTAAAGATGTAATATCAAAGAAATTACCTGATAGGCTTTTTATGACCCTTGTAAGATAAGATATAACCACCTTATCCAACCTCAAAAGGGGCTCTCAAGAAGAGGGCTTATATGAAGCCAGGGCTGAGGATAAAAGTAATAATAAAACAGCACAAAAGTCAACCAATCCAGTTAGCAAAAATGCAGGGAATTACTACCCAAATTATAGTGTCAATACTCACCATAATCAGAATTCATTCGGTTCAAGTAACGCTCCGCGAAACAGTTATAGCAACCCGGGATTATACCGGGAGTTTCGCAATTCATTAAACCAAGGTCAGGCACAAAACCTAACCAACTACCAGAGCAATCAAAACCAGTCTAGTAGTAGCAAACCCAATCAGCCGACCAAAAGAATGAGGGAAAGTGATAGCGGACAAATGAAAATGGATGTAAATTTTCATCAAGCAGCCTCGGAAGAAACCGAGGGGGACCCTATATAAATATTACCCTAAATAACAAAGTCTTAAGAGGTATAGTGGATTACAGGGATAATACTGTAACGTTAGGAGAAAGGATATTCCCAATTATCTCTAGTGGAGAAGTTATTGAAGAAGTCGAGACCGCACGTAAGTGCCTCGATTCACCCTCGGATAGGGATCAATACTTCACTTCCGCTCTTGATAACGAATTGAGGGAATGTCATGAACTTAGAATAGAACACTTGAACGAAGAACAAAAAGAGAAGTTGAAGAAAGTGCTATACGAATTCAGCGACTTACAGTATAGAGAAGGTGACAATTTGACTTTCACAAGTACTGTCAAGCACGCGATTCAAACACAGCACGAAGACCCGGTATACCGGAGGCCGTACAAATACGCGCAAATACATGACGAGGAAGTCAATAAGCAAATCAAAGATATGATGGCACAAGGAATAATTCGTAAGTCGAAATCGCCTTACTGTTCCCCCATTTCAATGATCCCCAAAAAGATAGATGCATCTGGAAAACAGAAGTATCGGCTAGTTGTAGACTATAGAGGTCTCAATGAAATAACTATCAAGGATAAATTTCCTGCACCCAGAATGGATGAAATATTGGACAAATTAGGAAAGTGTCAATATTTCACAACGATTGACTTAGCCAAAGGTTTTCATCAAATTCCAATGGAACCCTCGTCGATCATGAAAACAGCGTTTTCAACCAAACACGGCCATTACGAGTATACACGAATGCCGTTCGGGCTAACAAATGCCCCAGCAACATTCCAACGATGCATGAACGATCTTTTGGAAGAATTGATGTTTAATGATTGTCTAGTATACTTAGACGACATTATAATTTTCTCCACTTCGTTGGAAGAACATCTGTTGTCACTAAGAAAGGTTTTCGGGAAGTTAAGAGACGCAAATCTCAAGCTTCAAATGGATAAATGTGAGTTTCTGAAGATAGAAACTGAGTTCCTAGGTCATGTAGTTACACCAGAAGGAATCATACCAAATCCAAAAAAGATCTCTGCCATAGTAGGATTTCCGATATCAGAAACTACGAAACAAATCAAGTCATTCATAGGACTATGCGGATTTTTTAGGAAGTTTATTCCTAATTTCGCGAACATAGCAAAGCCTATGACTCTCAAATTAAAGAAGCGAGCTGTCATAGATCCTAAAGAAGAAAAATATGTCGAGGCATTTGAGAAACTAAAAGTACTCATCACCTCAGACCCGATTCTCGTATATCCCGACTTCGACAAAATGTTCTCAGTCACTACTGACGCTAGTAACGTGGCTTTAGGAGCGGTTCTATCACAGGACCATAAGCCAATCTGTTACGCCAGCCGAACGCTGAACGAACACGAGATCAATTACTCCGCCATTGAAAAGGAATTGCTAGCGATTGTATGGGCAACCAAGTATTTCCGATCATACCTATTCGGCAGAACGTTCGAAATACTTAGTGACCATAAACCCTTGGTCTGGTTGAATAACCTCAAGGAACCCAACATGAAGCTGCAACGGTGGAAGATAAAATTGAATGAATTTGACTTTAAAATCAAATATTTACCTGGCAAGGAAAACCACGTAGCAGACGCATTGTCCCGAGTAAAAGTTAACGAAAACTTACTCGGAGAGGTTTCCGATAGTGTAGGCGCCACAATACACAGCGCACAAGATGATAACCTTAACCATATTCCTCTTACCGAACGACCGGTCAACTATTTCAACCGCCAGATTGAGTTCATAAAGGGAGATAACGACGAAGTAGTCACAAATCACTATTTCCATAAGCTGATCATAAAAATCACTTATAAAGAAATGACCAATAGTTTAGCTAAAGAAATAATCAAGGAATACGTATGCACGAAAAAGAGTGCTTTATATTTCCACAACGAGACCGACTTTCCAATATTCCAACAAGCTTTCTTAGAAATAATCAGTCCTAACAACTTCACGAAAGTCACGAAGTCTAGTACTAAACTGATCGACCTTTCAAACTATTCAGAGTTTAAGCAACTGATCATGAAAACCCACAAAGAACTACTTCATCCGGGTATAGAAAAGACCGTCAATTGGTTTAAAAGTAAATATTACTACCCAGACTACCAGAAACTCATAAAGAACATCATAAACGAATGTCCCACGTGCAATATTGCCAAAACCGAGCATAGAGACACAAAATTGGCATTCGAAATAACCCCTGAAATACAAAACGATAGAGAACGATACGTGATGGACTTCTATCTCATAGGCAACCAACAGTTTCTATCATGCATAGATATTTATTCCAAGTTCGCCACCCTCGTAGAAGTAAACAGCCGCGACTGGCTCGAAGCAAAAAGAGCCATATTGAAAATCTTTAATGAGATGGGTAAACCTCAAGAAATAAAAGCCGATAAAGATTAAACTTTCATGTGCGCAGCTTTGCAAGCATGGCTAATCTCGGAAGAGGTAAAAATAGAGATCACATCCAGTAAAAACGGCATTTCGGACATCGAACGATTCCACAAAACCGTTAACGAAAAGTTAAGGATAATAACAAGCGAAAACGATCCAGAAACAAAGTATACTAAGTTCGAATCGATCCTGTATACTTACAACCACAAAACAAGACACAATACTACAAACCGAACACCAGCGGATATTGTCATATACGCCGGAACTCCAGATTACGACACTCAACTAAATAAGTTAAAACAAATCAACCAGTTGAACAAACGTCGTAACGAGTTTGAAGTAGACACACGATTTAGACAATCACCATTAGTAAAGTCCAAGATAACTAACCCTTTCAAAAAGACAGGAGAAATAACAAAGTTAGATGAAAAGCACTACGAAGAGAAAAACAGAGGAAGAAAGATAACGCACTATAAATCTAAGTTTAACGAGGGGGAACGTTGTGAGTCGCGTCTACGGCCGCGGCTCTACTTTATACCCGGTACTCAGTCAGTATATATGTATGTGAGCTTTTTGTAATTTATTACATTTTCGAAAAAGGGACAAATTTAATTTTAGCCAAAAAAGAAAAAAAAATATTAAGTCGAACCTTTTCGGAGATTTTTATTTATTAGATGTTTCCATTTTTGCTTACATACGTGTTGGGTTCCGCAGCCTGATAGAGCCCAGGAATTTGTAAAACCTAGCCAGTGGTGCAGCAGTAAAGTAAATTTCTATAATTGTTGTTTGTTATTTGTACTGCCCACTGTACATCATTGTCATACATACATATATATGCTCCCGCACTCTCTCGTCTTTCTTTCTTTCTTTCTTTCGTCTTCGCTATCCCTCTCTCGATCATCTCGCTCTCGCTTGCATTAGGGCACGGGCAATTCGGCCTGTCTGCCCTTCATCAGTCTGGATATCGTCGCGCTCGTTTTAGGGCACGGGCAATTCGGCCCGCCTGCCCTTGACCTGCCTATATCAATCGCTCCTCCTCAACCGACAATGTCTCGAACCGACCCCTCACGTCTTCGTTATGACCCCGTCTTGAGTCGAGCTAAACAAAAAACCAGACTCGTCGTGCTTTCGTCGTATATGTATCGCTATTGTAATAACCCAAACATTTCATCCCTGACAATAAACTTCATATATAAAATCAATCAATCGAGTTTAATACGCTGCTGAAAAAGCTCAGTAGCTCAACAATACGTTTTTTACATCTTTATTTTCTACATGTCTAAGTCTTCCTACATATACATACACGGCTGTGTGCGAGAGAGAGAAGGACAAATTGAATTTAAGCCAAAAACGAAAAAAAAACGAGGGGGAACGTTGTGAGTCGCATCTACGAGTCGCGTCTACGTCTGTGCTTGGAAGGCCACTGAAATTTCATTTGTTCCTTCTGGCTATACTAATAATCCGATCTGATCCAGATTCAACATTCTTATAGATATGGTAATTTTCTATGATTCTGCGTTTTTGGTTTTCCCGTATCTTCAAAATTGTAGATTTTCATCTTTTGTGGGGGCGGAAGGGGGCGTGGCCAAAATTTAAAACAAACTCGTCTCGGTTTGATATCACAGGAGCTTGGATAGAAAGTTTGGTGGTTCTAGCTCTTATAGTCTCTGAGAACTAGGCGTCAAAAAATTCGATCAGGCATAGCGCCTACCCCTGTGTGTGAGAGAGAGCGAGAGGGAACGATGCATTTCGAAATTGTTTTCTTCATTGTGGCTATATTTATGAGTCGATCTGATCCAGATTCAACACTCTGATAGATATTGTCATTCTCTACGATTCTGCGTTTTTAGTTTTCTCGTATCTTTAAAATTGTGCATGCCACAGATTTTCGTCCTTGGAGTGGGCGGAAGGGGGCGGGGCGAAATTTTGAAATACAATTGTAACAGTGCGATAAGACAGGAGTCTGGATACAAAATAGTGTTCCTCTAGCTTTTATGGTCTATGAGCTATAGGCGCTAATGAAGACGGACAGACGGACAGACGGACGGACAGACAGACATAGCTATATCGACTCGGCTATTGATGCTGATCAAGAATATATATACTTTATGGGGTCGGAAACGCTTCCTTCTGGGTGTTACACACATTAATTTTTTGCACAAATCTAATATACCCCTTTACTCTTCGAGTACCGGGTATAAAAAGAAAAAGAAAATTAACCTTAGCAAATACGACAATTCCAGGACAGACCCCGAAACCGATGCGAACAATCAGCAGCAGCCTAATTAAGATCTTCATCTTCCTTACGCTCCTGATAAACACAACTAATGGACAAAATATTGAAATAAACCCAATACAGTCCAGAAACGGATACTTAATGTTTAAAACCGGATCCATCGATCTGCCAACTAACTTTGAGTACCATAGTGGTACTAATAGTAAATGTAACTAAAACTGAAGAAACATATAATAACCTTTTAATAATGGCTAAAGATTTCGAGAACGAAATACAAGTCAAATATTTAGTAGATAAACTGAATACGGAAATAAATGGGCTAAAGATAGCCAAACGTAACAGGAGTGGTCTAATAAACACAGTAGGTACCGCTTACAAATACCTATTCGGCACTTTAGATCAAGAAGATAGGAAAGAATTAGAACAAAAAATCGACAATCTAGCCAGCCTTAGTATCCAATCCAATGAACTTAATTTAGTTATAGACGTAATAAACCACGGAATAGAATTGATAAACAAACTTAACGAAGAAAATTCGAATCTTTAATCTCCAACATTTCACTGAATACATAGAAGATATAGAAATGGGTATGCAACTAACTAGGCTAGGTATATTTAATCCAAAATTATTAAAACAAGATTACTTGAAACATATAAATTCCGAGAAATTATTAAACATCAAAACCTCAACTTGGTTAAAAATTGACACAAACGAAATCTACATAATTTCTAACATTCCAATCGAAAGTACTAATGTACCCGTATATAAAGTAATTCCCTACCCAGACGACCAAAATAATATTTTGACAGAAATAACAACTGATAAATATTACTGTTATGAAGATAAGATTTATAATAAAGAAACTAAGGAATTGATAAAAGACGAATGTATAAAAGGAATTTTAAAACAAAAACCAACAAAATGTCCTTATACAAAAACATACAAAAATTTCCAAATTAATTACGTTGAACCAAACATATTAGTAACTTGGAACCTTCCTAAATCAAATCTAAATCAAAACTGCTTAGACAAAGATATCACAATACAAGGAAATAACATAATTAAAATTTATAATTGTTCAATCCAAATATTCGAATTTACAATAACTAATTCAATGCTGGATTTCACACAAAATGTTTACATCAGTAATAACATAACTAGATTAGAACCCCTGTCTTATGTACAGACAAAACAAATAATTGTAGAACATACAAAATTCAATAACATAATACAAATAGTTATAATAACCTTGTTCATATTATTAATATTTAGTATAATTGGGTATCTAATTGTTAAGTTTAAGAAAATACCTAAAAATATTAGTATCAAATATGTAAAACCTCGAGAAGAAGAGGAGGAAACAAATAGTACACCAATAGTTTTGGAGGAAACTCCAAACCTATACCCTAAAATAAAAACCTGAGGACAGGCTTATAACAAATGCCGGGGGAGTAACATATCCATAATGCTCCACACCATATTACGCATCATCTATATGTTAAGCACTAGACCATATTCATAATCATACCAATACCAATACACATTATGCATATGCTCTAGCACTTGTCCTTACACCCATGTACCCATATCCAAATATCTAAGAGAGATAAGATAAACATAAGATGAGACACCCCAACACCTGCATAAGATCAACAGAAAGTCTCATGCATTCCGATCAAACGACACTGACCACTCAGTTATCAGTTTGTTCCCACACTCCAATAGTTCTTGTAAACAAATGAGCTTTCCCAGACGAAATCCAATACCGATCATCAGATGCGGCCGCCCTCTAATCTAAGCCGACGCATCTCCCACGCCATCCTCACATAGGCCAACGCATTGTTTATCAATCGCTCTCACGAAAGCAGCGCCTCGCACAACCGAAGCCATTCCCGACGCATCCGAAGACCGATTCAGCCCCGAAGTGGAAAGCTTAAGAAACGAAGCTTTAAAGCTTTCTAAGGAAGGTTTCGAGATCAAGATCTCGAAATGAAGAAGTCAGTTCCGTTTGAGACTTTCTAACATTAGGTCGGGGAATTCAAATCATCCTATGTTCTAAAATAAGTTACGGTTAAATAAATCTTTTTAAAAACCTACTTACGAACTTTGGAATTGTTATTATATATATATAATTCAATGGGATGGTTTATACACAAAAATATAAATATAGGTATGAACATTTTCTATCAATGGGATCGAAACAACATTTAAAATGATCTCCCTATTTTCTAAAAGCGGTTTTGTTGTTTTAATAATTTTCGTGTTTATAATGCAAATATTTTACACTCACCAACTGCTTACGCAGTTCTTTCCCAATTGATTTTCCCTATTATACCCGGTACTCGAAGAGTAAAGGGGTATATTAGATTTGTGCAAAATATTAATGTGTGTAACACCCAGAAGGAAGCGTTTCCGACCCCATAAAGTATATATATTCTTGATCAGCATCAATAGCCGAGTCGATATAGCTATGTCTGTCTGTCCGTCCGTCTGTCCGTCTGTCCGTCTTCATTAGCGCCTATAGCTCATAGACCATAAAAGCTAGAGGAACACTATTTTGTATCCAGACTCCTGTCTTATCGCACTGTTACAAGTGTATTTCAAAATTTCGCCCCGCCCCCTTCCGCCCACTCCAAGGACGAAAATCTGTGGCATGCACAATTTTAAAGATACGAGAAAACTAAAAACGCAGAATCGTAGAGAATGACAATATCTATCTGATTGTAGAATCTGGATCAGATCGGATAATAAATATAGCCACAATGAAGAAAACCATTTCGAAATGCATCGTTCCCTCTCGCTCTCTCTCACACACAGGGGTCTATCATAGAAAGAAAGTTTGGTGGTTCTAGCTCTTATAGTCTCTGAGAACTAGGCGTCAAAAAATTCGATCAGGCATATCTATCAGAGTATTGAATTTGGATCAGATCGGATCATAAATATAGTCAGAAGGAACAAATGAAATTTCAGTGGCCTCCCTAGCGCAGACTGATTCCCTCTCTCTCTCGCACACAGTCGTGTATGTATATGTAGGAAGTAGATAAGAACATGTAGAAATGGCAGATGTAAAAAATTTATGTAAACAAATATGGAAACATCTAATAGATCAAAATCTCCGAAAAGGTTCGACTTAAATTGTTTTTGTTTTGGCTAAAATTAAATTTTTTCCTTTTGCGAACATGTAATAAATTACAACAAGCTCACATACATACATACTGACTGAGTACCGGGTATAAAGTAGAGCCGCGGCGCAGACGCGGCTCATAACGTTCCCCCTCGTTTTATTTTGAGTTTTTGTCGTTATTCCAGAACAGAAATGCCTACTTTAATATATCAATAAATACACAAAGCCATGGATGGAACCCGATAGAAGTAAAACATCGCAAATATCGATAGTACCATTGATGACTTTGACTCCTCTCATTGTAAAGCCTAGTACTCAGACCAGCAAAAATTTTGCTGGCAAAATTTGCAATATAAAAATACTAGCGACCGAGTGTGACCAGGTGTGCAAATGGTACTTAATGAAAAGTGTGAAGTGATATGACGTCTTATTGGAGTGGGAAAGTTCATTAGGAATTGGGGACCTAATGGAATCTAATGGAACCTAATGGAAGAACTGTGTAAGAAGTTCCCAACTAGAAGTTGTTTATAAATCGGGTAAGCTGGCTTGGGTAGTGGGCTGGTTAACTTGCATGCCCTACGGTTACACTGTGTACAAATGAAATCAGTTAAGAATTCAAATTTTGTATCAACGCAAGCAGAAATGTTTTATTTGTGGGCGCTGTGGCGCTGAAGGACGGCAATGCACGGCTAATGTACCGCAATATTGTATTAATGCATTTTTGCGGAACAGAAATTCAATAAACTATTTTTTATTCCCTATTTATCACCTAAATTTCATCCCTCAACGATTTCCAAGCTTTTCTGCACGTATCACCTGGAATACATACCTATGAACATTCATTTACATTTTATAATTACTTGAAATTGTACTCTCTATTCATCACTGCAGCCACAGACTCCCATGCGCCTCTTATTGCGTTTGCATCAAATTGCTTTTTATTCGCCAAATTACATAGCAAATGCATCTGCTCGATTTCTTTTAATAATAATAAAATCTCCTCATCGCTAAAATCCCCCAATCTCTTTATATTTTGCATTTTGAACTCCATAGCTTTGTGTTTACGTTTCGATTTCGATTGGAATCAAACACAAATGCACGCACACCACTTCATTTATTTCACCGGCCAAATAAATTTCTCGTGCCTGGCGGAATACCACAAATACCATTAAATACTTTTCCAGCATATATCGGCAATTATTTTGCTCGTGCTGAGTACCGCCAAAATTATGACCCTAGAGGAATAATTTTGCCGGCAAAATATTTGTATCGGTTTCATACGAATATCAACCCTGATTCCTTCCGATAACATTTTTTGCTGGTCTGAGTACGAGGCTAAAGGATGCATTGCAAATATTCATCCGGGTGCGACATCCGAACACAGCGATACATCTTGCAGATATCTCCACAAAGTGCAATTCTGAAGAACCTAAAACGAAGCAGTGTGTTGAATATTGGGAATCGTTGGGCCAGTCAGCAGTAAGTCATTGAGGGAGCGCCCTGATGTGGTCTTTGCAGATCCATCGAAAACAACACGTAGTTTCGTACTGCTGCTGTCGATTTTTTGCACGCAATGATGCGGCAAGAAAAATTGTGGCACATTTATGCTACTGGAAGCCAACGACATGTGAACCAAATCCAGATATTCTCTTAGGAACGCACTATATTGAGCCTTCAGCGGGAGGTTTTTGGAAAGTTTTATCTCTAGACTTTTGAAACGACGAAGAGCGAGACAGAATGAGTCGCCAAGGTCCTCAAAACCAGCACTAGCTAAAAGTCGAACAGAAAATTTACCATTTTTTAACCGAGAGTAGTTTTCCTTGAACAAACGCTTGCAGAGTAGATCCTCACTAGATGCAGCTGCCTCCGATGAATAACAATTTTCAAGCTCCCAAAAGCGCTTTACAGCATTCGACAAAGAATCCTCATCTTCCTTTGGTGCGTGGGTTCCTGTTGCCGTAGCCAGAGCGACTCGATTGTTGGTGGTATGAGCCAGCCCTCCAGAGACAATCCAACCAAGTTTGGTGTTCTGGAGTGATGGCAGCGTCTCAGCCAAATGCATCTGCCCAGCACAGAGCAAATCAAAGAATATACCAGCGCCTAACAGCATATCGATTCGCTGAGATCTAAAAAACAAAGGGTCAGCTAAATTGATATTCTTCGGTACATCCCATTCTGCAGCATTAATATCGTAGTGCGGCTGATAGTCAGTGATGACTCTAGTTACGACCGCCGTGAATGAGGAACTATAGCTGCCATACTGAGACTGCATGACGACTTCCACAGCTTTATTCGAAACAAGAGACGATTCTCCAATGCCAGATATCGAGACGGGCGAGTGCCGATGTTTTAGCTGCAGATGACCAGCCACACGAGACGTTATAAAATTGAGCTGCGATGCGAAATCCAATATTGCCCGACATGGGACAAGCGTTCCAGCACGATTTTTAACCAAAACGATGGCCGTAGCTAGCAACACGTAATCTTTCGAGATATTGGGAATAGGTGGAGAGTAAGGTGGAGAGGCTGAGCATGAAATCAAGGCCGATGATTGCGATTGCGGGAGGCTCACGTCTGCATCAATGATTGCAGGTGGAACCAGGCTTTGAGTCTTATGGAGCAACGAATGGTGTTTCATACGACACTGCTTGCAGCTTCCAGACTTACACTGCTGTAAACCGTGGCCCTTGCGCAAACAATTGAGGCAGAGATGCATTTTCTTTGCTTCCTTATAGCGCAAAGTAGGGGACAAATTCAGAAACATGCTGCAATTGGTTATGATGTGGTACTTTCCGTCGCAAAACCTACAACCAGACTTATTTTCATTATTAGGTTAGGCAATGAGGACAATGAGGCTTGCGTATTGTTTCTCCCACCTGATGGCTTTGTGTTTCGATCACCAAATCACTTTCCTGATTCTCCATCATCCTGCATCGCTTCTCCAGAATCGAAGCAAGGTCTTTCCATGTCAGCAGCTTGTCGGACGGTAAGTCTTCTTCCCATTTTTCCCGGGTCCTGGTGTCCAGCCTATACACAATGTGTATGAGAAGTCCATCTAAAATTTCCTCAGTTGATGCCAAAGTCCGAATCGCACGCAGGTGAGCATTGATCTTATCGCTAAGTTGCCGAAGACTCCTCGCAGATCCCATCTCAACGCCTTGTAACCCAAATATCGCCTTTACGTGAGCCTGAAAATGATGGAATTTATTGTTGAAACGATTAGTGAGCAGTTCCAAAGCAGTCTCATAATTCCCATCAGATATATCGATGGAACGTATGGTTTCTAGTGCTACCCCGTCTAGGCTAGCACGTAGATACTGGAACTTTTCCAAATTACTCAGCTCTTGCTCGTTGTCCTCAACGGTCTTAAACATCGAGAAGAAGTTTGGCCAGTCTGCACAGTCTCCCCCAAAACGAGCCAATACTAGATGCGGCAGCCTCGACTTCCGAGTTGATGCGTTGAGCGAAACTTCTCCAGCGAAATGATGAGGCATGGTGGTTGAGTTTGCACTGATCACCTTCTCCAGTGCTGCTAGCTCAAGATTTAGTTTTGCATCGATTTGCATGTACACGTTCGCGAACTCGGACCGCGCGTCACCGTCGAGCACCGTGAAATCGAGCCTTTCCAAGCTGCTCTGTGCAGCGTTGAACTCGGAGTACATTTTTTCGTGGTGCTTTAATCGCGCACGCAGGTCAGCTTCGTTAAACTGAAGGATGGACTCATCCGTTAGGAATTTGTTCATCGCTACGAGTTGCCGCTGAATAGACCTCGTTTTGGCTTTGTAAAAGTCCACCTCACTGGCCGCCGTCAGAGCATGAACCATATCATGATTTTCCGCCATTTTTTAACGCCACAAGATTAGGGCTTACACACAAAAAAAAACACTATAAGAAGTTTTCCGAGGGGAACGATATAACCCCCTATATGCGCAGGCTAGCCGAAACAGCCAAGCGACGACAAACAAACGGTTTCGATTTTCGTTCTGTCTTTGCCTCAACTTCTGAGGGCTTTGCACTGCGCTTGCACTAATACACGCGCAACAACACAGTTTCTTGGCGGGGATCTTTCACTCAGTTATAAGACCGATTTTGCTTACAGCTATGGAACGTGAAAATTAACTTTGCACTGAGCTGCACCCAAATGCCGGTAAAGCACAATGTGACTGAATATCACTGCAGTACGTTTTGTATGTGTTTGTTCTGTGTGTTTTATGTGTTTGGCACCGATTTATGCACAAACAGCTTGACCGAATAATAAATTGCCCGAACGATATCGACAATTTTCTTATTAAATCGTGGTACAGGCTCCAAATCACGTCGGGGTCACCAAATGTTTAAAGGAAGATATCAAATTATCACCTAGGTTTATATTAAAAATCGCACGATAGGTTGTTTTAGAATATAATGTATGTTTATTGTGTTTGGTGATCGGAGCTGCACTAACCCTAAGCAGAGAGGCCCGGCTGCAGCAGCAGCCGAAAGCTCTGATCAGACACAACGCAAAACGAGAGCGCAAGCTTTAGCGGGGAGGGAGCTTATGACGAGAGAGATATTACATGTATTAGATAATAGCAAACAAATCCAAACAGTGATGCTCGATGGCATTTACTTTAAAATGATTATTTGTCGTTTTGCTCCGAACAATAATCAAGGCAAAAAAGGCATTAATGCCAATTTCGAATTTTTCCTTAGAATGATTTATGGAAAAGTACTTAACGAACTAACTAATACTAAATCTACCTTGATGTAGATGCATTTTGTAAGAAAACCCAAAAGGAAACAAATTATTCAAGAAAAATTCGTTGACAAACTAGCACTGAAGGTGGACTGCCACAAACAAGGATATGGAAACACAAACGATGGAAACTGATCACGGACATTCTTTGAAAAAGTTGAAATTACTGCAAAATTAATTGATGTGGATATTGACATAATCAAGAGATTGGGTGAGATTGAATGTTTTAAACTGCAAGGAAAAAATTAACACCCACAAATTTGGTGAATATGCCTCAAAGGCTGCAGAGCTGTTACAGGAAAAATATTCTGAAAAGAAGCCATCAATAGCCGAGTCGACATAGCTATGTCCGTCTGTCCGTCCGTCCGTCCGTCTTCATTAGCGCCTATAGCTCAGAGACTGTGAAAGCTCGAGCAACCTTATTTTGTATCCAGACTCCTGTCTTATCACACTGTTACAAGTGTATTTCAAAATTTTGCCCCGTCACCTTCCGCACACTCAAAGGACAAAAATCTGTGGCATGCACTATTTTAAAGACACGAGGAATCTAAAAACGCGATATCATAGAAAAGGACCATATCTATCAGAGAGTTGAATCTGGATCTGATCAGATCATAAATATAGCCACAATGAAGAAAACCATTTCGAAATGCATAGTTCCCTCTCGCTCTCTCTCACACACCGGTGTAGGTGCTATGCCTGATCGAATTTTTTGACGCCTAGATCTCAGATACTATAAGAGCTAGATCAACCCAACTTTCTATCCAAGCTCCTTTGATATCAAACCGAGACGAGTTTGTTTCAAAATTTGGCCACGCCACATTGTAAATCTCGTATCTTTAAAATTGTGCATGCCACAGATTTTCGTCTTTTCAGTGGTCGGAAATGGGCGTGGCGAAATTTAGAAATACACTTGTAATAGTGTGATAGGCCAGGAGTTTGGATACAAAATTCGGTGTCTCTAGCTTTTATAGTCTCTTAGATATAGGAGCTCATTAAGACGTACGGACGGACAGACAGACATGGCTATAACGACTCGGCTATTGATGCTGATCAAGAATATATATACTTTATGGGGTCGGAAACGCTTCCTTCTGGGTGTTACACACAACCGTTATCACCACAAATCTAATATACCCCTATACTCTTCGAGTACCGGGTATAAAAACAGTTTAAACCCTAAAAATTTGAAGCTCATACTATGTAATCGGAAACGCTTTCTTCTCGGCGTTAGACATTATAAAGTCTTAACAGGTTTTCCTATAACGCATCGCATCTGCCCTACAGTAAATACTCAAATTATGTTCCATACATGTTTATTGAAGGTCGCTGTGAAATTTGGAATTTGCTTGAAGGACTGAAGTCTTTAATTTGATTAATTTTTGGTTGAGCCCGTTCCTATATTTCATATTTAAGTTGGGGGATCTACACTGGGGTTCTACATCTATGATGTCGCAAAGTTTTTGCTGGGCTTTTTGAGGTCACCCGCAATCTTCTTAATGGCCGGCGGAATACGCTTCGCCACTCCTGGCTGGGAGCTGAGAAACGAGATCTCGAAGAGGGCGGGACGACTAGAGTAGACGTTGTGCAGCATGCTGATGAACCAGAAGAGCAAATCGTCCATGTTCTGAAGGGTGCACTGGGCAAACACGGCACCCGCATCTCGTCCATGCTGATGGGAGTCGAAGAGGGCGACAATTGAGGCGCGAAAATCGAAGGTGACCATCACCGTTCGACTGTCGGCAATTATGGCGGCGAACAGATGCGGTGGCGTGCTTTGGCCGATGGCCTGCTGGAAAACCTGCAGCGTTATTTGAAAGATGCGGGACAGCTGCACGGCCACGTTCCGGTTGTACAAAGGACTGGTTGTGTCAGCCTCCATGTGCGTGTAGAACCACTCCTCCAGGCGGAAGTTCATCTTCTGCTGCGTCCGGATGGCCGCTATGGCATCCGGGATATTCAGATTAAGGTTTCGAGCATGCGGAGTGTTGACCGAGATAACATTGTGGTAGACACTGTTGCCATCGTTCATGGCATTACCGAACATCTCCCATCCGCGCGGCGGTAGATTGGACACCCGGTGGTAAAACCTCTCTGCTTTGGACACCTTGTCGGCCAGGATCAGCGAGATAAGGGTGCAGGAGTTGGTTCCGCTCTGCTGGAACTCCCCGAATCGCGACTGGCAGAAGTCGCGCGGGAACCACCAGATATTCAGGTTGTCGATCTTTTCGTGTATGGCCATCTCGCTGAAGGAGTTTTGTTTCGTCTGCACAATCTGAGACTTATTCTGGAAAGGTTTCTAGAGGCGAAGCTTCGTCCACTCCTTCTTGGCTCCTGTCTCCTGGCACACCTGCTTCTGCTGGCTGTCACATAGTTGTCCACAAATGCGGTTAGCCTCCAAAAAAGCAGTACCTCAGATGACAATGGGCACGGGAACGCAAACGGCAACGGTTGCCGCTGGCTCCTGCTCCGGATCCTCCTATCCAGTACACTCCAAGATCGGGCTATCGATCCTAGACGAACATTGAATTTTGCGTGTCTTTTGCCGGAGGAGTACTCAGCGGGAAAAGATAAAAATCTTCCGGATTAAAAAAAAAACAAAAAAGTTTCTAGACCAACAATTGACAAATAACGAACATGATGTGAGATTTGGATACCGACTGGAGAATCCAAAAATCAAGTGGTAGGGCTTTGACAATCAAGGTAAGGATATGGTGATACGGTATTTTATATTTTCCAGAATTTATGGTGGCGGTCTGGCTAGTATATTGACTATACCAAGCATGTCTGACATTAGACTTTGAAAAACAGAGAAAGCCTAATGGAAAAAGCATGCAGTGAGAGTGAGAAATATATAATAACAATTCCGTAGTTCGTAAGTAGGTTTTTAAAAAGATTTATTTAACTGTAACTTTTTTTAGAACATAGGATGATTTGAATTCCCCGACCTAATGTTAGAAAGTCTCAAACGGAACTGACTTCTTCATTTCGAGATCTTGATCTCGAAACCTTCCTTAGAAAGCTTTAAAGCTTCGTTTCCTAAGCTTTCCACTTCGGGGCTGAATCGGTCTTCGGATGCGTCGGGGATGGCTTCAGTTGTAAGAGGCGCTGCTTTCGTGAGAGCGACTGATAAACAATGCGTTGGCCTACGTGAGGATGGCGTGGGAGATGCGTCGGCTTAGATGAGAGGGTGGCGTGGGAGATGCGTCGGCTTAGATGAGAGGGCGGCCGCATCTGGTGATCGGTATTGGATTTCGTCTGGGAAAGCTCATTTGTTTACAAGAACTATTAGAGTGTGGGAACGAACTGACAACGGAGTGGTCAGTGTCGTGTGATCGGAATGCATGACTCATGCGTTTGTTTATGCAGGTGTTGGGGTGTCTCATCTTATGTTTATCTTATCTCTCTTAGATATTTGGATATGGGTACGTGGGTGTAAGGGTGAGTGCTAGAGCATATGCATAATGTGTATTGGTATTGGTGTGATTATGAATGTGGTCTAGTGCTTAACATATAAATGATGCGTAATATGGTGTGGAGCATTATGGATATGTTACTATATGTGTCGAAGATTTGTTATTAAATCGAAAAAAAATTAAAGTTATAGTGATGAGACTGTGATTGTCATTAGTTGTCCCACGGTACGGTTCATTTCTTTCCTTGCAACATTTGCGAGCTGGCAGTGTTCTGTCTGACGCAGTTTTGCGAGTCGTTGCCATTATGCTTTGATTCCGTAGCCAAATTCTCGCTCATCATGGAATTGTATTGGTGTTGGCAGTAACACTGTATGTAGCACATTCTTTCGAGGTTATCGGTGTAACAATTACCTCTAATTCGCTTGCCATATTTAAGGATTGTAGAAAATAAAGTTGAATTAACCATGTTCCTATACCATATTCCGCGATCCTACCTTACCCTATCTTACACCATGAATTTACATTGTTAGAAAAACCTGAAGTTATACTTAAGTAGTAATAAAACCCAACACGCAGCATACAGACCGTCCTGTTCCGGCTAATTTCTTATTGAACGATTCTTTATCGAAAGATTATTCACATGGTGCCGAACCCCGGGAAAGTGGCGACTGTCGGTATTCCATAGAAATAAATATATTTACGAATCATAGCGAGCGGAAAACCAAATTCAGCGAAAATTAAACCCATATAATTCAGCGATGGACCCACATACCAATCATCTTGCCGAGCTCAGCTTACAAAGTTGTGCAATCTAATTGAAAAATACCTAGAGAGCGAATCAATAAACGAAGAAAATTTGAGCGTATTCTTGCATCGATTAAAAAACGCGCATAATAACCTAAGACAGGCAGACGAACAAGTTCTAAGAGTGCCTGTACAGGAATCGGAGAAACAGAGAGAATATGAAAAATTGCTTGAATACGACGACAGATCAGTAAGTACAGTTGCCAAAGTCGAATTCTCGATGAAACGTTTAGCGGGAAAAAAAGCAAAAAAGTTCCATTTTAGGCTTGACTGCAAGTGTATCAAAACTATACGACACATTTGAATTTTGTTGTATTTACTTATTATTTTATTTTAATTTTGGTACATTAATAATATTTAATAGTCAATAGAGCCCCCTTGAGCTTTCGCTACCTCGAAAAGCCTTTTTGGCTTTGAATTTATTAAGTTTTTAAGAGTCTCTTGTGGTAAAAGGGACCATTGCTTCAAAATTTCGCTTTTGAGACTTGCAACGTTACCAAATTTTTTATTATTTGCATAGACCCGTCTGGCTAAGATTTTCTTTTGGGTTGAGGTCAGGGGGAGCAAGCTGGCCAATCCAACACACTAATAGAGTGCTCATCAAAAAAGCGCTGGGTCTCTCTGCTGGTGTGGATAGATGCATTGTCTTGCATAAAAATTGTTCCTCTTTCTCCATTTTCTTTCAAAAATGGTAGAAGACGATCTTCCAATACTTTTTTTATAGTCTCCACTGTTCATCCGCGAGCTGGTGGAGCTCAGGTCAAGCGTTCCAGATTTGTGAAACGCTCCCCAAACCATTGCGGATCCACCACCACCCACCACCGCCCACCCCTGTGTCTGAGAGAGCGCGAGAGGGAACGAAGCATTTCGAAATGGTTTTCTTCATTATGGCTATACTTATTATCTGTTCGGATCCAGATTCAAAACCCTGATAGATATGGTCATTATCTATCAAAATAATGAATTTGGATCAGGTCGGATCATTATTATAGCCAGAAAGAACAACAAAAATGGAAAAATCTAATATATAAAAATCTCTCTCCGACTTAATTTTTTTGTTTCTTTTTGGTCTAAAATTCAGTTTGTTCCTTTTGAGAACATGTCTTAAATTACATATATCGTAAGCTCACATACATATGTATGTACTGACTGAGTACCGGGTATAAAGTAGAGCCGCGGCCGTAGACGAACACATACACACACAAATATCATCTATTCTGGCTGCTTTGCCTATATGCACCCCAGTCGATCAAATACTCGTAAGGCAGTCGGTCAAATATCGAATCAACGCTGCATCAAGGCTAAGGCCGCAATGGCTCTCTACCATCACTCGCGACTAACGGAACTGGACAACAGTGCTATAACGGGTCTTGTTTTCGCCTAATAAAACTTTGTGCATTATTTTCGAATTCACGGGCACGCCCTCCAACATTAAAAATCGATCGAACAATAAACACAAACTAAATCCAACAACGGAGCTTTGTTATTTCGTAAGTGAGGAGTCTGAATTGCCGAAAAAGCATGGCAGCTTCCAACATTTTGGTGACCCCGACGTGATACCCGTGACCTTATCGAGTGGAAAAAGTGCTTAAAAATATTTAGTTAATCTGTGTCGAAGGTTTAACTACACATTTGTCGAAATGTAGCGAACCAACAGTCGTTGAGGTCGACCTTGACTTTTTCTAGCGGGCCGCTATTCGTTTTCGTGTTCTCTTTCGCCGTCTGCTTTAGCCTGCACAACGCACTGTCGAGACCGGCTGCATACAGTTCTAAGCACAATCCGTTAGTTTTCTTCGCCTCCTCTTTCGTCGTTCGCTTCAGCCAGCGCTTATGAGCGGCTGCATACATAAACCTTTCTGTCGAACTCGAAAATTTCGATCGTTCTCTTGAGAAAAACTATTTCTGTCGTCGCTTGTTCCCTCTGTGCAGGGCACATACAAGTTAACGTACCCAATTACATTGGTCCCTTATACGAGTTATAAACAATCTTTGGTGTCCCCAGATTCAATCTCGATCTTAGGATTTCAATCTTTGGCTCCCAAAGAATTTATAAACAATCTTTTCACACACCCCACCTAAAGTGGAAAACAAACTTTTCTCACACCCGCCTTAATTGAAAAACAATCTCGGCCCACTCTCTGCTCACACCCGGCTTTCGGGTAAACAATCGAACACCCGGCTTTCAAGTAATCAATTGAACACCCGGCTTTCTGCAGATTCCGCATTTTTGGTATTTCACAATTCTAGATCTGGATGACCGATCCGACCGGTCCGTTTGTTTATAGGATAATGGTATCAAGAAGAGAACCGTTGGGGTTTCATGATGTAGAGATGGATTCAGTATAGTCAGTCTTCATCTTGGATCTGAACGGAAAAGTCGACCTAAAACTATAGTCGATAAAATCGCGCCGATACCTATCCGGTTGAACAATTTACCTCGAAACTGAAATTCTTTAAGCTTGTAAAGCTTAATAAGTTTTGTGAAATAAAGTTAAACAATTTTACTTTTTTTAAAAACTAAATTGGCGACCAACGTGGGGCCACGCGTATTCAAAGCACCGAAAAACAAGGCTCGAACCCAAAGAAGGACAATTAATAAATGCAATAAATCCTTTAATAGAACGCGTTATAACGGAGTGTTAAGACAACAAAAAAAGAAAAGTGAGGAAATTAAATAACCAACCCGAAGGCACGGCGCGTAACAAATAATTCAACAATATTCAATATTCAATTGATTGAATTGAATACGAAAAAACCAACCAGCCAACCAAACCAACCAAATAAATAAATAAATAAATCAAATAAAACGTCATTAGAAGGAAGATATAAAGTTAACCAAAAGAAGGACGACCCTTTTCGGAAAAATTCGTAAGAATCAGAAAATTTTCAATTTAAGAAACAGATAAAAAAATATAAAAATTTATATAAGTAAAAATATGAATATTATAGAGTACAACATTTAAAACTAAAAATCACTGGAAAACGTAATTTCGGATTTTCAAAAATTAAAAATGACTACAGAATCAAGGACTGATCTGACCGAAGATCTGGTCAAGCAGTTGATAGCAACTCAGATTTCACAAGTGAAAGAGCAAATAACACAACATTTAGAAACAACCTCAGATCAGGCAGTAGATTACAAGGCAGAAAACATTGATAAAGAAATTTAAGATGAAACAACCTTAAAGGTAATAAAATCATTACCATTATCGTTATCATTGCCTACCAATTCAATAACCCACCAAAGAATCCAGGAAATACCCAAAATACCTTGAGGTTCCACCAGAGACAACCAAGAGCCTACAACGGACCTTTCGAACAGAAAAACAACTTCCAAAAAAATAATATGTTTTGGGGAAAACCCTATTTTCTAAATAACAGACAACAAAATCAGGCCCCCGAACCAATGGAGGTGGACGAATCTTTGCAAATACAAAAACGACCGAATAATAATCCCCACAGGGAAAATCATAATACTAACTATAACCGAGGTTATAATACTAATAATTATCATCAGAGAAATAACAACAATTATAACCATCCCCAACAGAATAGAGCCAACACTGGGCAGAACAATCAGTTTAGCCCAAATCTACCGCTTAAACGAAAACCAACTGATTCGTTGAATCAACCTCAACCGGTAAATAAAACCATGGGGGTGAACAATATTGAAGAGGATCATTTTTTAGATCAGCCCCCGAAGAAGGTCTGCCCTACTTAATAAGAACAGACAAAAAATTAAATAAACATTTTAAGGTCTTAAGAGAGACGGGAGCAACATCCTGTTACATAAAAAGAGGAATTTACAAGAATAAACGAGGGGGAACGTTATGAGCCGCGTCTGTGCCGCGGCTCTACTTTAAACCCGGTACTCAGTCAGTATATATATATGTGAGCTTGTTGTAATTTATTACATGTTAGCAAAAGGAAAAAATTTAATTTTAGCCAAAAAAAAAAAAAATTTAAGTCGAACCTTTTCGGAGATTTTGATCTATTAGATGTTTCCATATTTGTTTACATACATTTTACACATCTGCCATTTCTACATGTTTTTATCTACTTCCTACATATACATACACGGCTGTGTGCGAGAGAGAGAGGGAATCAGTCTGCGCTTGGGAGGCCACTGAAATTTCATTTGTTCCTTCTGACTATATTTATTATCCGATCTGATCCAAATTCAATACTCTGATAGATATAGTCATTTTCTATGATTCTGCGTTTTTTGTTTTCCCGTATCTTCAAAATTGTAGATTTTCATCTTTTGTGCGGGCGGAAGGGGGTGTGGCCAAATTTTAAAAAAAACTCGTATCGGTTTGATATCACAGGAGCTTGGATAGAAAGTTTGGTGGTTCTAGCTCTTATAGTCTCTGAGAACTAGGCGTCAAAAAATTCGATCAGGCATAGCGCCTACCCCTGTGTGTGAGAGAGAGCGAGAGGGAACGATGCATTTCGAAATGGTTTTCTTCATTGTGGCTATATTTATGAGTCGATCTGATGCAGATTCAACACTCTGATAGATATTGTCATTCTCTACGATTCTGCGTTTTTAGTTTTCTCGTATCTTTAAAATTGTGCATGCCACAGATTTTCGTCCTTGGAGTGGGCGGAAGTGGGCGGGGCGAAATTTTGAAATACACTTGTAACAGTGCGATAGGACAGGAGTCTGGATACAAAATAGTGTTCCTCTAGATTTTATGGTCTTTGAGCTATAGGCGCTAATGAAGACGGACGGACGGACAGACGGACAGACGGACGGACAGACAGACATAGCTATATCGACTCGGCTATTGATGCTGATCAAGAATATATATACTTTATGGGGTCGGAAACGCTTCCTTCTGGGTGTTACACACATTAATTTTTTGCACAAATCTAATATACCCCTTTACTCTTCGAGTACCGGGTATAAAAAGAATTGCCAATTTATAAGAGGGTTGCCACTGTAAATGGGTTTTCGATAATCAAATATTTTCATATAATAACCATATTTAATACAAAACAAGTATTTTACGAAATAGAGGTTATGGAAACAGAATTACTTATAGGATTTAATCTACTAAAAAAGATAGGAGTGGTAATTGATACCGAAAAGGGAATTTTAAGATATAATAATAACGAAGAGCAGATCATTTTCAATTAGACCGTTTCATTAAATAAAATAACCCTTACAGAAGGAAAATTATCCTTCCGTTAAAAGAATTTATAATAAAAAAATATTTTGAAGCAGGAAAGGCAGAAAGAACCGATTCAGTACAGTTAGAAAGAAGTTTATACAGCTTGGGATCGAGGAATCCTGAGCATGCCGACGTAGAATTATCCGTCTACACAAAAATAAATAGTTTGGGATTAAAAAATCCTGAACAAGCCGTCGCGGAAGTATCCGACAAAAAGAGTTTGTATAGCTTGGGATCAATAAATCCTGAGCACGCCGACGTAGAAATATCCGACTTAAATAAACATATAAATTCTGAATCGGAAATGATCAGATTGAATAACACACTCACTCATGAAGAGGAAAATTTAGAGAAACTCAGGGAAAGAATGATAGATATTATACAAGAGGACCATGCAAATAAGACCAACTAAGTCAGACCGCCATGGTTGCATTCTCGCTCTCCTTGTCACAAGCCCTCATATCCCAAAGTCCGTCTGATGCTGTGCTTTTAGCCACTGTCGTCGTTATCGTCAAAAACAGCACAGGAGTTTTTTGGAGCACTTTTGGATTCTGGATATCAATTACATTTCGTTACTACTCGTTTAGCTAATCAGCTTACTCTTCGCACAACCAAATCGCTTACCGCAGTCTCTGGCATCGGAGATGATAGCTTCTCAACTGAAGGTTTCTCGGTGGATATCGTTCTGAAGTCTCGGGTTTCTGAGTTAACCACTAGCATCACTGCCGTCGTTGCCTAGAAGATAACGGATCATCAAGATCGCTCATCGATTAGCACAGCTAATTGGCGTATACCGTCGCATATCCGGCTTGCTGACCCTTCGTTCCACCAGCCGCAGCGGATTGATCTGCTCAGCGGAGCTGGACTTATCTTTGAGCTGCTGTGCGTGGCACAAATTCAGCTGGCGCCTGGATTACCTTTGCTGCAGAAAACACATTTCGGATGGATTCTGTCTGGTGGTGGGCACTCGGCCCCCACTCTCTCGTCGTTTATCGCAACCCAGTCTTCGGATGACACCAATCACAGCACTCGGCTCGATGACTTGGTTCGTCAATTCTGGGAAGTGGAGCACATCTTTGAGCCGATCGCTAGGGCCACAAAGGAGGAGCTTCACTGCGAGGAACATTTCATCAACAATCACACACGTTTGCCCTCAGGGGAATATTCAGTCCGCTTGCCTATGAAGCGAAGTTTGGAGTCCTTGGGCGATTCCTACTTCCAAGCAAAGCGGCGCTTGGAAAGCTTGGAGCGCAAGTTCGTGCGCAATTCAGCTCTGCATGCACAATACTCGGCATTTATGAAGGAGTACCTGTCCCTTGATCACATGTCTATAGTACCCAGCAAAGATAGGCAGTATTGCAAATATTTCTTGCCACATCATTGTGTCATCAAAGAGGACAGCGTCACCATAAAGCTGAGGGTCGTATTCGACGGCTCAGCAGCCACCACATCTGGTCTTTCGCTAAATGATCTGCTTATGTCAGGTCCCACCATTCAAGCCAAGCTATTTTACACACTCATTCGTTTTCGTACATTTTCCATTGCTCTTACAGGTGATATCGGTAAAATGTGTAAGTGCATATTATGGCGGGACTCGATTGACGACGACATACAGATCTTCAAATTAAACACAGTCACTTATGGAACTAAGCCTGCATCATTTTTAGCTATTCGATCTATGCATCAGCTAGACATGGATACTTCGTCGTAACCATTCTACATGCCTTCTACGTGGACGACATGATATCTGGAGGCAATCTGGTTGAGGAAGTGCTGGATATTAAGCGTCAAACCACGGATCTTCTTGCTCGAGGCAATTTTCAATTGCGAAAATGGTGTTCAAACTCTTCCGATGTGCTTCGTACAGTCCCAGAGGCCGAAAGGGAAAGATTTCTGGAGCTTGATGATGGCAGTGATGTAACAAAGGCGCTTGGGCTCATTTGGGAGCCCCATAAAGACTGCTTTCCGTTTACATTTGCTCCTCAACTCGGTGTTGGCAAGCACAGCAAGCGTTCAGTATTGTCAACTATTGCACGGTGCTATGATCCTATGGGACTGATCGGACCTACTTTCACCAGAGCTAAAATCCTCATGCAGCGCATGTGGAGAGACAAGCTGCATTGGGATGAGAGCCTTCCTCAGTCACTGGATTTGGCATGGACTGAGTTTAGCAAGGATTTCTCCACTGTGGGTCATGCTACATTTCCTCGCTACGTACACTGATAGAAAAACTGCATTGTGAAATCAAACATACTCATACTTAAATTAAATATGTGGTATTTAAAGACAAACATACTAAAATTAAATATAATTCACTTTGATTCAAATATAAATGTATTAAAAAGTCTTTTTTAATACGGTCGTATTTAATTTAAATATAAAACACCTTAAAATAGATATAATATTTTAAATTTGTAGTTTAATATGTTTCATATTTATTTTGAATACTGTTATGACTTAATTTGAAAAAATTTATTTTGAAATCAAAGGGAAAACCTCTAAAATAAATATATTATATTTTAAATTTGTAATTTAATATTAATATTAATTTAGATTGAAAATTTTAATACTTAATTTAAAAATGTTTATTTTGAAATTATTTAAAAAATTTCATATTAGATGAAATTAAATATTTTTTGTATTTCGATTAACTATGTTTATATTGCCTATTAAATGACTATTAATTGAAGCTAATATACACTTTGAACAAATAACAGCTGCATGTGTCAATAAAAATATTAGGTACATACATATATGTATATACAACATACACATGCACATGTACATATGTATGTTCATAAATCATTTTTTTTATTCTTCGTTATTTATTCTTGTTGTATTCCTAGTCGAGCTCTTTCTCTTTTTTTCTTTTGGGCGTTTGGTCAGAATATGGTAGGGGAAACAGAGCGCGCAAAAAATTCAGCTACGGGAAATGATTTTGTTCATCCTGGCTGTAATAATGATCCGATCTGAGCCAACTTCTATAATATTAGTAGATATGGACATTCCCTATTAGTCAGCTTTTTTAATATTCTCGTATCTTAAAAATGGTAGAAGTCACAGATATACGCTATTTTTGGGGGCGGTAGAGGGTGTGGCTAAATTTCAAATTAAACTAAATTAATTTTGATATCACAGGAGTCTAAAATATAGTCTTATAGTCTCTGAGAATAACAAGCAGAACATTCTATATATCACGCCAAATTTACGTTTATCAATCACATTCGATCGATTTGAGACTAGATGAAATGAAGCGCCTAACGCTGATCTGTGAGTTGTTACTCTTTTGCGCTGTTTACATACAAATATGCATATGTATACACGACAAGTCTATACACGCCGACATTCTGTTCCACTCGTACTCGTACTCAGATTTGCTCTCTGCCAAGTGCGAATGTGCAAAGTATATGTGTTCATTTTGGCAGGTCGCACTTTGAATACCCTAATGGACAATTCTTCGAATTCGAAAACAATTATGATATGTATATTATGTATATTTACATATGTATATCCATTCATTATATTCTTATAATCAATATTAAAAGTATTTAATCGTATAAAGGAAATACGAAACAACAGTTCTTCTGATGTTGCAAGAGGAAAAGCTTTTCAAAAAGTGTACTACTCTAAAAAGTTAAGGGTATGGAGCTGAAAAATATTTTGACGAAACTATTTCAGTAGCAGTGATCAAAGTGATCTGAAGAGAGACATTTCAGATTAGAATGTAGTTGTTGAAAAATGGTCACAAACATTTGATTTGCGTCGTAAGGACTTACAGAATTTAAGCACTGCTGAATTTCTACAACAATGGCCCAAATATGCAGAAATTAAAGCTCCAGATTTGGTGAGAATCGTATTAATTAAAACGAGGGGGAACGTTATGAGCCGCGTCTGCGCCGCGGCTTTACTTTATACCCGGTACTCAGTCAGTATATATGTATGTGAGCTTGTTGTAATTTATTACATGTTCGCAAAAGGAAAATATTAAATTTTAGCCAAAAAAAAACAATTTAAGTCGAACCTTTTCGGAGATTTTGATCTATTAGATGTTTCCATATTGGTTAACATAAATTTTTTACATCTGCCATTTCTACATGTTTTTATCTACTTCCTACATATACATACACGGCTGTGTGCGAGAGAGAGAGGGAATCAGTCTGCGCTTGGGAGGCCACTGAAATTTCATTTGTTCCTTCTGACTATATTTATGATCCGATCTGATCCAAATTCAATACTCTGATAGATATAGTAATTTTCTATGATTCTGCGTTTTTGGTTTTCCCGTATCTTCAAAATTGTAGATTTTCATCTTTTGTGGGGGCGGAAGGGGGCGTGGCCAAATTTTAAAACAAACTCGTCTCGGTTTGATATCACAGGAGCTTGGATAGAAAGTTTGGTGGTTCTAGCTCTTATAGTCTTTGAGAACTAGGCGTCAAAAAATTCGATCAGGCATAGCGCCTACCCCTGTGTGTGAGAGAGAGCGAGAGGGAACGATGCATTTCGAAATTGTTTTCTTCATTGTGGCTATATTTATGAGTCGATCTGATCCAGATTCAACACTCTGATAGATATTGTCATTCTCTACGATTCTGCGTTTTTAGTTTTCTCGTATCTTTAAAATTGTGCATGCCACAGATTTTCGTCCTTGGAGTGGGCGGAAGGGGGCGGGGCGAAATTTTGAAATACACTTGTAACAGTGCGATAGGACAGGAGTCTGGATACAAAATAGTGTTCCTCTAGCTTTTATGGTCTTTGAGCTATAGGCGCTAATGAAGACGGACAGACGGACAGACGGACGGACAGACAGACATAGCTATATCGACTCGGCTATTGATGCTGATCAAGAATATATATACTTTATGGGGTCGGAAACGCTTCCTTCTGGGTGTTACACACATTAATTTTTTGCACAAATCTAATATACCCCTTTACTCTTCGAGTACCGGGTATAAAAAATGGTTTGGTTTCTTTAACATATTGATTTGTATTTTTATGCGAATATAATTTGTTCTGTATTTAATTTTCTTAGATTCAAGTAGACTTTGACCTCTTATAGCCTGACAAGGGAAAGTCTGTCGCAAAAATGGGATACATTTAAATCTAAGATTTCGAAATATTAACGAAAATTGCAAAGGCTTATTTGCACAACTGCCTTCCTCAAAATCAATCGGTAAATAAAAAATATGTCTGAAGTCTGAATGTAAGCAATAATGACAAATTTCTGAAATTTCCTGTTCTTACAGATTCATCCGACTACATTTTGGGAACTCTATACCGTTGTGGTATAAGCTAAAATCTGGGCAAAGGAAGAAAATCACTTTGTTGGAATCACAGGAATGTTTTATTTTAAGATTGAATTCAATTAATGACTTGAATCGTAAAATTTCTGAACTAATTTCAAAAACCTTTGAGAACAATTCCACTCTTCAACCATTTATAATAGTGGAAGGTGTAAGCTGTGATAGCCTTAAATCATTCTATGTCTATTTTGATCAAACTCTGTACAAACAAGATTCGGTTATTGCTTGCATAGACGATTTAGCTATTCCGTATTATTTGTATTTTGATGATTTTAAAATTAATAATTCTTTAGGAACTCATGTGTCTTCAATCTGTGGAGTCTCCTACACCTTTCCAACTTTACCGCAGTACTTACTTTCAAAATTAAACTTTATTTTTCCGTTTGCTTTTTTTCCTTCGCATGTAATCAAACATTTTGATCATGAAGTAGTTTTTTATCATATTTTTCGTGCGCTTAGAGAATTAGAAAACGGAATTGAAATTCAAACAAAATATGGGAAAAAAACTGTTTATTTTGTATTGGGCCTCATTTTGGGCGACAATTTAGGCTTAAATCCTTTATTAGGATTTGTAAATTCCTTTAATTCTAAAAGATATTGCAGAGTTTGTAAAAGAACTAAGTTGGAAATGAAATGCGATTTTTCAGAAAAAAGTGAGCAGTTGAGAACTAAAGAGTCATATAGAAAAGATTTGGATGAAAACAATTGTTTAGAGACAGGAGTTTAAAGAGACAGTATTTTTAATGAGTTGAATAACTTTCATGTCATAGAAAACTTTTATTTCGATTTAATGCATGATATTTTGGAAGGGGTCTGCACTTATGCTATTTGTAATATTTTGCTTGCCTTGATAAAAGAAGAAACTGTTTCATTAGATACAATTAACAGCAGAAAGACACTTTTTCCTCTTGGTGAACTTGAAGTTGGAAATACCTCCATCAAAATAGATATTAAGAGATTAAAACAAAGCAAATTGAAAATGACTGCCAGTGAAACATTTTGTTTTACAAAATTCCTACCCTTAATGATAGGAGACTTAGTTCCTGGAAACAATAAGTATTGGATGTTGTTGATTAATCTTTTAGAATTAATTTACATTCTATTTAATAGTAGATTTACTATATCTGATTTAAACGAGTTGAAAACTAAGATAAGATCTCATCATAAAATATATGTTAAGCTTTTTGGATCAACATTAAAACCAAAACATCATTTGATGGTCCACTATCCGACTGCAATATTAAAATGTGGTCCCTTAAATTACTGTTGGGTTATGCGTTTCGAAGCCAAGCATAAAGAAGCTAAGTCTTATATGAACTCAATAACCTGTAGAATTAATCCATCACGATCTTTGTCAATCAAATCTTCTCTAAAGTATTCGAACTTCTTAATGTTACATGAAAAGGGTATACCTCCCATATTTTACAAATCAGATTTTAAGAGTGTTTCTGTGAGGACCATTGAATGTTTGAAAAATATTGATTATAAAATAGAAAATGATGAGATTGATGTAACTGAGCAATTCGAATATAAATTAACTGCTTACAAGAAAGATGATCGTTCGGAGCAGAACGACAAATAATCATTTTAAAGTAAATGCCATCGAGCATCACTGTTTGGATTTGTTTGCTATTATCTAATACCTGTAATATCTCTCTCGTCATAAGCTCCCTCCCCGCTAAAGCTTGCGCTCTCGTTTTGCGTTGTGTCTGATCAGAGCTTTCGGCTGCTGCTGCAGCCGGGCCTCTCTGCTTAGAGTTAGTGCAGCTCCGATCACCAAACACAATAAAAGAAACATTATATTCTAAAACAACCTATCGTGCGATTTTTAATATAAACCTAGGTGATAATTTGATATCTTCCTTTAAACATTTGGTGACCCCGACGTGATTTGGAGCCTGTACCACGATTTAATAAGAAAATTGTCGATATCGTTCGGGCAATTTATTATTCGGTCAAGCTGTTTGTGCATAAATCGGTGCCAAGCACATAAGACACACAGAACAAACACATGCAAAACGTAATGCAGTGATATTCAGTGACATTGGGCATTACCGGCATTTGGGTGCAGCTCAGTGCAAAGTTCATTTTCACGTTTCCATAGCTGTATATGTAAACAAAATCGGTCTTATAACTGAGTGAAAGATCCCCACCAAGAAACGATTTTGTTGCGCGTGTATTAGTGCAAGCGCTGTGCAAAGCCCTCAGAAGTTCAGGCAAAGACAGAACGAAAATCGAAACCGTTTGTTTGTCGTCGCTTGGCTGTTTCGGCTAGCCTGCGCATACAGGTGTTATATCGTTCCCCTCGGAAAACTTCTTATAGTGCTTTTTTTGTGTGTAAGCCCTAATCTTGTGGCGTAAGGTTAGGTTAGGTTAACCCGGACGTTCCTCAGTGGGGACTTTCATAGGCCAGTCTGGCCCTTAGTGATCCGGATGTGGATGGACCTTTACGGGGGACTGCTGAGATTTGGAAGTCCTCGAGTATCGAGGTGTGTTTAGCAAAGGCAAGTAATTCACTCGGCGTCCTCTTGGAGGCATCTTCTAGTGATGCCATCTCCGGTGCGCCTAGGTATCTTGTCCTTGCCCGTGAAAGAGCCGGGCAGTTGCAGATGAGATGTTCCAGGGTTTCGATAGCCCCGGATTCATCGCATTTCCTACAGCTGTCTCTGTTGGTGATGCCTAGCTTGGCCGCGTGCGCCGCAGCCAGACAGTGACCTGTGAGTATTCCCACTATCAGTCTACAGTCTTTCCGTGGAAGATGCAGTAGATAGTGAGCTAGCTTTTCATTGCGTGGTTGCGTTCCTCCATCTGTTCTTGGTTTGTAGGGCGGCCTGCTTCTCTAGATCGCTTTGTAACGTTCTAAGGGAGATAGGCACGTTTTCAGCATCGTTTCCTTCGATGCCCTGGTGGCTGGGAACCCAGTAGATTCGCACTGACTTGGTCGTGCATAGTGAGTCTAATGCCTCCCTGCTTGCCAGGACACTTCTGGAACTAACTGCGAACGACTGCATGGATTTTATCGCTGCTTGGCTATCGACGAATATGTTCACCACGTTGTGTGGTCGCTCTATTAGCTGAGCGACCTTTGCTGCCTTCTTGATAGCGAAAACTTCCGCCTGGAATATGCTGCATCGGTCTGGTAGCCTATATGACACCCTTATTTCGGGGTTTGTACAATATAAGCCCGCTCCTACTCCTCCGTCCATCTTGGAGCCGTCAGTATATATGTTGAGGTGTTGAGTCTGGTCCCGTGCCTTTTTCCAGTCTTCGGGTCCCAAAAATGTGTTGGTTTTGACCTCTAGGCAAGTTTGGGGGGTCATGTAGTCTGTATGACTGGTCATGTTCCTCCCAATTGAACTGTGCCCGTATCCTTGGGGTGACATGTTCCCCGATGCGATCAGTCGCTGTGCTGCTTTACCCGCAGTCAGCCGAGCGTGGATGTCGAGGGGATCGATCCCGAGTATGGTTTCGAATGCTATAGTTGGGGTTGACCTCAGCGCCCCTGTGATACATAGCAAAGCCTGTCGCTGGGTCCTTTCCATAAGCTTGTGGTACGTCTTCTTCTCAGTTGCTTGCCGCCACACTAGGACTCCATACAGCAGAGTTGGTCGCACCACCGAGATGTAGATCCAATGCATTAGGGCGGGTGACAGGTCCCATGTGCTGCTAAGCATCTTCTTGGATGCATAAAGCGCAATGGTGGCCTTCTTCACCCTTTCCACTACATTGGGTTTCCATGCCAGTTTGCTATCCAGTACTGTGCCGAGGTATTTGACCTGTGTTTTCGGGGTTAGCCTTGTTTGGTTGATTATTGGGGGATCCATGCCGGTACCTTGTACCTCTTTGTAAAGAGGATGAGGTCCGTCTTGTCCGCGTTGATATCGAGTCCTACTTCGTCCGCCCACTCGCATATCTCCCTGAGTGTTCGTTCCATTATGGAGCTGAGAGTCGATGGACATATGCCCGTAATAATTATGCTTATGTCGTCTGCATAAGCTGTTATTTTTGGGGCCTTCCTCTCGAATCTCTTGATGAGGTCGTCGACCACCAGATTCCACAGGAGTGATGACAGGACTCCACCTTGAGGTGTGCCTCTGTGTGCTCCCTTTACCGTGGAAGCGGTGCCCCACTCAGATTGCACCCGTCTACAACTCAGGAGGTTCTTTATCCATATTTTGATTGCTTGGTGTGTGTGGGTCGCTTCAAGGCGATCCATTATTGCGTTCGTGGCTACGTTGTTAAATGCTCCGGATATATCCATGAATACTTGCATACGAATACCAGTGCATACTTTTCATTGTTGAGAGCCTTCTCGATGGTAGCTTCTAGTGAATGTAGAGCTGTTTCCACCGATTTCCCTTTGGTATAAGCGTGCTGGTTGGTTGACATCAGTCCTCCCCCCTCCTTCCTGATGTATCCGTCCAGCAGCTTTTCCAGTGTTTTTAGCATAAAAGAGGTAAGGCTTATCGGTCTGTAGTCCTTGGGACTAACATGGCTGCACTTTCCTGCCTTTGGGAGGAATACAACTCTTGCTGTTCTCCATTGGATAGGGATATAGCCTATGCTTAAACATACCGAGTATATTGCGAAAATCCATGGGATGATCATCTCTCTGGTCGCTTGCAGCATGGCTGGGAATATTCCGTCCAGTCCAGGTGCTCTTATGCCCGCAAAGGAGTCTATAGCCCATTGGATTTTCTTGTGGGTTATTAGATCTGTCGGGGGGGTTTGTTCCTCGGTTGCTAGGTCCTGTTGCGTTTCGGCATCAGTGACCTCGGTGCATCCCGGGAAGTGGGCCTCCATTAGTGCTGTCAGATCCACTTCGTTGCCCTCTGACCACTGTTCGTTATTTAATTTTAGCTGACTCTGTATGGTGGTCTGCTTGGAGAGCAGCTTCCTGAGTCTTGCTGTTTCAGGCACTTTCTCGATGTTCGAGCAGAAGTACCTCCACGAGCTACGTTGTGCCTTGCGTATTTCCTTCTTGTAGTCTCTGAGTAGCGTTTTGTATTCCTCGTTGATGATATCCTCATTCGCTACTCTGGCGAGCTCGAAGAGTTACCTGAGGTTATTTCTCTTGAGAGAGAGGTCCCGATTCCATCAGAGTGGTTTGATTCTCGTTCTCGATGGCGGGCATACTCCTTAGGCAGCCAGTAGTTCCTTGGAAAGGGTCCCTAAGGACTTCTCTATGTCTTCCGCGGATTTCACTGTGCCCGGATTCGCGAGCTTCGAGGTAACGGTCTTCCTAAACCTTTCCCAGTTTGTGTTTGGGGGTTTCTGAAGACTGTTACCTTCGGCGTGTATTTGAATTCGCACTTGAACTGAATGGTCCGAGAAGGATGGTCTTTCGAGGACTCTCCATCCAGATACCAAGGTACTCTTTCCCGTTACGAGAGTTAGATCTAGCACGTTGGACGAGGTGGGACCTACGTATGTGTAGTCCTCTCCCACGTTTGCTACATCTCTGTTATGTGATAGTATAAATTCTAGGAGTGACTCACCTCGGTCATTGATATCGGGGCTTCCCCACACACTGTGGTGGGCATTGGCGTCCGTACCAATGATGAGTTGTTGGTCTTTGGAGTCGGCTTATTTCACCAGACTCCTTAGTTCTTCAGGTGGTGCGGGCCTGTCGTGTGCTATGTAGCAGGAGGCTTCCAGAAGGCGCTTCTCCTCACTCTCAAGCATCACTACTGTCAGGTCGTCTGTGCTGTAATGAGACCTAAGGTAAGAGTGGATTCCATTTCGTACTAGTACGACGGTTCTATTCCTGCTTACCGATGTTGGGTAGAACGAGTTGTAATTTGCGAACTTTGTCCGGCCACTGTATTGCCTGACGCAATCCAGGGCTCCTGGACCAAAGCTATGTCAGCGGGCCCTTGCTCCATGTCTATAAGGAGCTCCGCCGATGCTACCTTGCTTTTATGCAGGTTGATTTGCAGCACACTCAGTTTCATGGGCGGCTGGCTCAACTGCATACGACGGGTTGACTGTAATCGTCAGGTCACCGTCCTCATCTTCCTAGGAGTCTTCAAGAGCCAGTCCCTGGGCGGCCTCCACGATGGTGTCTAGACCGAGGTCCTTCTCTACCTCGCCTGCCTGCAGGGTGTGTGTGTCTGTGTCTTCGGGGCGGCGCTTCTTGAGGCGCAGGTACACACTGCCCATGCCCCACGCCATTTTCCCGTATCTGGGGTAAAATACGTCCTCTTTGTTGATCTGGAGGATCACATGCTGGCCCCCCTCGTTGGGTAGTGGGCTACCAGCGTGCAGTACCTTCCAGTCTGCGGTTGGTATGTCCGGGTTTTGACGCTGAAGGAGCTTCAGCGCGTGGTCTCCTTGGATGACGATGGGGAAGAGTACCTTCGCCTTTGGAATGGACGGGATTAGCTCCCTGTCCATCACCTCCAGCTTGGCCCCCTCCCACAACGCCTCCAATTGGCAGACCGTCTGCGTCAGCCACCTCAGCGTCGGGTCATCCATTCAGCCATCCAGCGCCATCAAAAGTGGGCATGGGCACTGTGGGGTCTTCCTCCATCCGTGCAAGCAGGGAGTCGACGAGCCGCGCGTGGACCAGTTTCCACTGCGCCGCCGTCATCTTCCCGTTCTCATCACGTCTGTCGATGAGAGCTACGATCAGGTGTCTCTTGGACACATCGCTGACCTTTGAAGCATTGACAGACCTCTGCTTCGCCGTTTTCGGTGGTGGTGGGGGTGGTTCCGCTCTCTTGGGCCCGCGCTGCCGCTTGCCTGCCAGGGTGGCGGTGTTGTCGGTCGAGCGCTGTCTCTTGGTAGCTAGCAACTCCTCCACCTTATTAGCGTGTTCACTAGTGGAAGCCTTCATTTGAGGCAAACGTGCGTAGTATCTACGGCCCTATTCCACCTTTAGCTCGGCCCAAACTAGCTTGGATTTCTCCTCCGGGGAGATATCTGCCTTGCCTTGTAGCCTGCTAAAAATCTTCAGGGCCGCCTTATACTGAGCTTTTGCCCTCATCCCCTCCCTCGAACGCTTCGGCCCTTCCCTACGCGGGGAGCTGTAACCTGGTTCAGGCGAGCGGAGAAGGCATTCCTCTTCAGTTTTGCTGATGGACAGCACGCTCTCCAGGTCCGAGTCTGTCTCGACTACGGCAACTGCGCGGCTCATCCTACAGCGAATTTTTCCGGCAGTAGTATTACAACTAACGTGACCTGCTCCCGTCACGTCAGAGGTGCAGCCACGCTTCCCACCGACGTTTGGCGTTAAAAAATGGCGGAAAATCATGATATGGTTCATGCTCTGACGGCGGCGCCCAGTGAGGTGGACTTTTACAAAGCCAAAACGTGGTCTATTCAGCGGCAACTCGTGGCGATGAACAAATTCCTAACGGATGAGTCCATCCTTCAGTTTGACGAAGCTGACCTGCGTGCGCTATTAAAGCACAACGAAAAAATGTACTCCGAGTTCAACGCTGCACAGAGCTTGGAAAGGCTCGATTTCACGGTGCTCGACGGTGACGCGCGGTCCGAGTTCGCGAACGTGTACATGCAAATCGATGCAAAACTAAATCGCGAGCTGGCAGCACTGGAGAAGGTGATCAGTGCAAACTCAACCACCATGCCTCATCATTTCGCTGGAGAAGTTTCGGTCAACGCATCAACTCGGAAGTCGAGGCTGCCGCATCTAGTATTGGCTCGTTTTTGGGGAGACTACGCAGACTGGCCAAACTTCTTCTCGATGTTTAAGACCGTTGTGGACAACGAGCAAGAGCTGAGTAATTTGGAAAAGTTCTAGTATCTTCGTGCTAGCCTAGACGGGGTAGCACTAGAAACCATACGTTTATATCCATCGATATATCTGATGGGAATTATGAGACTGCTTTGGAACTGCTCACTAATCGTTTCGACAATAAATACCATCATTTTCAGGCTCACGTAAAGGCGATATTTGGGTTACAAGGAGTTGAGATGGGATCTGCGAGGAGTCTTCGGCAACTGAGCGATAAGATCAATGCTTGCCTGCGTGCGATTCGGACTTTGGCATGACCAGGGAAAAATGGGAAGAAGACTTACCGTCCGACAAGCTGCTGACATGGAAAGCCCTTGCTTCGTTTCTGGAGAAGCGATGCAGTATGATGGAGAATCAGGAAAGTGATTTGGTAATCGAAACACCAAACCATCAGTCTGGTTGTAGGTTTTGCGATGGAAAGTACCACATCATAACCAATTGCAGCATGTTTCTGAATTTGTCCCCTACTTTGCGCTATAAGGAAGCAACGAAAATGCATCTCTGCCTCAATTGTTTGCGAAAGGGCCACGGTTTGCAGCAGTGTAAGTCTGGAAGCTGCAAGCAGTGTCGTATGAAACACCATACGTTGCTCCATAAGACTCACAGCCCGGTTCCACCTGCAATCATTGATGCAGACATGAGCCTCCCGCAATCGCAATCATCGGCCTTGGTTTCATGCTCAGCCTCTCCACCTATTCCCAATATCTCGAAAGATTACGTGTTGCTAGCTACGGCCATCGTTTTGGTTAAAAATCGTGCTGGAACGCTTGTCCCATGTCGGGCAATATTGGATTCCGCATCGCAGCTCAATTTTATAACGTCTCGTGTGGCTGGTCATCTGCAGCTAAAACATCGGCACTCGCCCGTCTCGATATCTGGCATTGGAGAATCGTCTCTTGTTTCGAATAAAGCTGTGGAAGTCGTCATGCAGTCTCAGTATGGCAGCTATAGTTCCTCATTCACGGCGGTCGTAACTAGAGTCATCACTGACTATCAGCCGCACTACGATATTAATGCTGCAGAATGGGATGTACCGAAGAATATCAATTTAGCTGACCCTTTGTTTTTTAGATCTCAGCGAATCAATATGCTGTTAGGCGCTGGTATATTCTTTGATTTGCTCTGTGCTGGGCAGATGCATTTGGCTGAGACGCTGCCATCACTCCAGAACACCAAACTTGGTTGGATTGTCTCTGGAGGGCTGGCTCATACCACCAGCAATCGAGTCGCTCTGGCTACGGCAACAGGAACCCACGCACCAAAGGAAGATGAGGATTCTTTGTCGAATGCTGTAAAGCGCTTTTGGGAGCTTGAAAATTGTTATTCATCGGAGGCAGCTGCATCGAGTGAAGATTTACTCGGCGAGCGATTGTTCAAGGAAAACTACTCTCGGTTGGAAAATGGTCAATTTTCTGTTCGACTTTTAGCTAGTGCTGGTTTTGAGGACCTTGGCGACTCATTCTGTCTCGCTCTTCGTCGTTTCAAAAGTCTGGAGATAAAACTTGCCAAAAACCTCCCGCTGAAGGCTCAATATAGTGCGTTCCTAAGAGAGTATCTGGATTTGGGGCACATGTCGTTGGCTTCCAGCACCATAAATGTGCCACAATTTTTCTTGCCGCATCATTGCGTGCAAAAACTCGACAGCAGCAGTACGAAACTACGTGTTGTTTTCGATGGATCTGCAAAGACCACATCAGGGCGCTCCCTCAATGACTTACTGCTGACTGGCCCAACGATTCAGACAAAAATATTGAACACACTGCTTCGTTTTAAGTTCTTCAGAATTGCACTTTGTGGAGATATCTGCAAGATGTATCGCTGTGTTCGGATGTCGCACCCGGATGAATATTTGCAATGCATCCTTTGGCGCGAAAAGCCTACTGATGAAATCAGGATTTACAAGCTAGAGACCGTTACGTATGAAACAAAGCCTGCTGCTTTTTTGGCAATTCGTGCCATGCACCAACTATCGTACGACGAGGCTGCGTCATTTCCTATAGGAGCCCAAGTTGTGAGAAGGGATTTTGACGTAGACGATCTCATATCTGGTGGAGACACAATAGAGGAGGTGAATGTGATCCGTCCTCAAGTAAAAGAGCTCCTGCATAGAGGACACTTTCCTATACGAAAATGGAGTTCAAATGAGCCCAGAGTGCTTGAAGAGGAGCCTACGAATGACAGGGAAAAACTGTTAAAGTTTCATGATGGAACGGATATAGCGAAAGCGTTAGGTTTGGTATGGGATCCTAGTTCGGATAACCTACTGTTCAATTTTTCGCAAATCATGCCAGAAGGCCCGCCCACCAAACGTACTGTCCTGTCTTCTATAGCCAGATTCTACGATCCGCTCGGTTTGATAGCATCTATTCTGTCCAAAGCCAAAATATTCTTACAGAGTTTATGGAAGGAGGATTTAGGATGGGATGATGCACTACCTGAAAATTTATCGGCAGTTTGGTCTGATTTGACATCGCAATTACGCATCGTTCAGAATTTCAAATTTCCACGTTTTGTCATGCTGCCGAACTCATCCCTCCAGTTGCACGCATTTTGTGACGCCAGCATGACCGCATATGGAGCTTGCGTTTACATAAGATCGAATATACAAGGGCAAACCGCATTTCGCTTGCTCTGCTCTAAGTCCAAAATAGCGCCTTTAAAAACGCTAACCATTCCCAAATTGGAATTGTCCGCGGCGTTGCTCTTGGCTGAGCTCGTCGTAAGTGTGCAACAAAGTCTCTCATCTCCCTGTGATTTCCACTGTTGGTCAGATTCAACTATCGTGTTGTCTTGGATACCTGAAGCCCCATCAAACTTTAACGTTTTTGTATCCAACAGAATTGCGCAAATCCAGGAGTTGACCAAGGACATGGAGTGGCATCACGTCCCAACAGCTCTTAACCCAGCCGATGTCGTATCGAGGGGATGTTTGTAGTGACGCTTGAAACAGCTAATAACACTAGTGAGGTGTGCTAGCAGTGATTAGACGTAAACGATTCCAAGAGAAACGGGCATTGGTGGCCAAATCCCGAGGGTAAGCACAAGCAAATGGAATATCCCATATTTTCGTTGTTCTGCAGGGCGTCAGATTCCCATTTTCTCGCTCCAATAGATTTGGCACCCGAACTTTTGCTTAGTGGGAACAGCAAAGCGGTGCGCAGCTGATTTCGGCACTTCGGAAGATCGAGGAAAAGGGGACGGTAACAAAAGGTTACTCCAGTACATACGCGCGCGAGCAGCCAGATCGACGTCGCTGGAGCCGCTACCTTAAAATCGGGAGTGCGAACGCGGGAAAGCCCAGTGAAAAACCGGAAGTGGACGCTGCGACCCATTTCCTTAGGACCAGAGGGAAGGGCCTGCGGAGGAAGCGGAAAAAGTGCCTTATTCTTTACCCCTGGTGACCCTAATTAAACCTAACCTCAACCTCTCTAAGAATATTTAGCCAACTCTAGGCGACGATGTGGGTGGGGCAGTGTATTCCTGATAGGAAAGTGGTCCATATGATATGCACACGGGAAAACCACTAAAAGTGCGGAAGTAGATCACAAATTAGTGCAAGTCCAAGGCAGGGAATTGAAACGGTAGAATAGCTAATTACCCGCCCTCGACTTAAAGCGAAAAAGAGATAGCGAGAAAGTGCGAGCGCTCGAGAAGCGGAGATAAAGAAAGAAAGAAGGGCCGAAGACAGTTAGCAGCGAGCCGTATGGAGGAGTAAGCGAGCAAAAGCGTCGCCGACGAACGAGCAGCTAAGCGCAGAAGATAGGAAGAGACATACGAGATTAAGAGAGCGGGAGTAGCTTAATTTAAGAGCAGGTGGGAACGAAAAGAAGAAAGAAATAAAAAGAAATGGAAAACCTATTTATAGTAATTTATATTAATATAACTGCAGCGTTAGACTAAGGTTTGAAGAAAATAACAAAAAGAAAAGAGAAAAAAACCCTAATTAAAATACACGATGGTCCAAGATAAGCATAGGCACTGATCCACCACCCACCGATGTCCGATAATAAATAAGTGTTTTTAAATGAATTCTAATATGTTCTAGTTCGTGTAGTGTTGTGGAAGCCATGCCTAGTCGAAGTATGGAAGTAGGGTAGGTCTGGGGGTGTAACAAGGATCATCGGCCACTAATTTGGTCATGCGGCGCAGGTGATCATGGTAGGGTGGGCAAGCAGCTGCCGCGACAACACCAGCGCAGCCCTATGCTAGACACCTCAGCTTGTGCTTAACCCGTGCAATATTTATATGTGCGAAAGCTAGTCAAAGCTATTTTGTTTTATATATTTTTTATTCTGTCCGGTCGATCTTGTGTTTTTGTTTTTTTTTTGGGAAAAATAGCACGCGAAACCTTTTTATAATCATGATTATAACAGACGAGCAGGTAGCACAGTGGTAATATTCCACCCACCCTAGCCGACGACAATAGAAGCCGGAACCAGCGCGTGCTCCTCTGGTCGCTACACTAACATCAGCTCGTGGTACTGTCGGATATCAACGTTATATGTTACAGTTAATTATATATATCATAATTATATTTGGCGCCCAACGTGGGGCCCGAAGCAGCCATTTTGGCTGGCCCCAACTGATAGTCTTCACATTTATCAATATTATATGGTCTAACAATTGATCGATTGTTTCCTCATTACCTGGTCCTGTTAATTGTTTAAAGTTCTATGGATATAGCTAAAGCTCCAAACTGCTTTACGGCCTAGACTCAACTTAAGCAGTTAACACATGTGCTTTATAAAGATTTTCTGGAAATTGGAATTCTTGTGTGATTGTCTACTCTGCAGAGTGGGCGTAGTCTTGTGGTCTTGAGAGCTTCGGCCATCCCGTTTACTTTGTGGCGTGACAATCATACCCTACAGTTGCTCTTTGGAGTTCACTACCTAGGCAACAAATATCCCCTCCCTCTATCGCTGTTGTTTCCTTTATGATAATTTACTTTGGATTCTAGTGAACTAAGCTTAGCGGCCACTAGCCACTTAGATTATTGTATCTTCCATCCTCTTCATTTTCCATTCTCGTCTTTATTGACTAGCACCAGATAAGCTGATTCAGACAGACCGTAACAACCATATGAAAACAAAAGCATGGCATCCATACACACATATTTATTTTTGTTTATATATACATATATATATAATTTTTTTTTCTCATTATTGAAAACTGTTTCATCTCAGTTTATTAAAAATAAATTATATTCCTTGGTCCGGGAGAAATTCCTAGTAAACGAAGTCCTGAGAAATTGACTAATCGGAAAAGCACTGACACACTTTGTTACTTGTGTTCGAAAAACATTCTTAATAAAAGTTCAGAATTAATTACTAGTTGTGGTCACACCTTTCACCAAGGCTGCTTTGATTCAGCCAATGGGCAAAGAAAACGTTGTCCTGTGTGCCAACAGACTCTAGAAAGGGGAAGCTCAACGTCGGGACCAAATCTTGACTCGGAACTGGCATCATCGTCGAATCAAAGAGCCCCTTCAGTTGCTCAGCCACTTCTTACTAGATCGAAAGCAAAACAAAGCAAAAGTTCAACCATGCCTGACCCTCCGAATGAACAGGAGAATATAGAGGGTTCCCCTCTTACTTCGGATAATAGAGTTGCAAGGGATGCATATCATACAGTAATAGCGGGCACAATTGCAACTGAAATGGCAAAACAAACGCTGGCTATGACCACAGCAATGTCCCACTTAGCCGAAAAATTAACCCAAGCTATTAGTTCAGACTTACAAGCTGGTTCAGGAGCTTCAGCCAGAGAGAACTCACCCATCGGAAGGGAACAGATGCCAACAGTGACACACTTAGAGCAGCAGAATCTTCATCAATTGTTGTCCAATTCTCAGTCACAGGCAGCTTCTGCTCAAACAGGGGGATATGATCAATTCTCTAGTCAGACTCCCTTACCCTTTGAGGTGCGTCCGGATCGCATAAGTCCGATAATGGCTAATTGGAAGTTGCGATTTAGCGGTAAGGATTCGATGTCAATAGATGACTTCATTTATAGAGTCGAAGCCCTAACTCATCAGAGCCTGAATGGAAATTTCGAGCTGGTAGCTCGCAATTCAAGTTAGCTATTTGAGGGCAAGGCTAGTGAATGGTACTGGAGATACCACAAAGGTGTATCTCAGATTCGTTGGCAGGATTTGTGTGCGGCACTAAAGGGGCAGTTCAAAGATTCTCGCACTGATCGTATAATCCGCACAGAAATCGAAGGTCGTAAGCAACGGATTAACGAATCATTTGATGATTTCTACAGCGTGATCGCATCTTTAGCAGATAAGCTTAACCAACCAATGTCCGAACAGGCTTTGCTAGAATCAGTACGAGCCAATCTTCTTGCAGAGGTTCAGCAGGAAATTTTATATGAGCCTGCGACCACCATTGCTCAATTACGACACCCGCGAAATTTTTATTCAGACCATTCACAAACCTTCGGTACCCATACCCAAATCTCGGAACATAGGTGCACTGGGGCAGCAATTAGACAACGTCTCAGAATCAGAGATCTCTGATAATGAAGAGTTAGAAGTAGCAGCCATGGACACTACTTGTTGGAATTGCGGGTCGAAGGGCCACCGTTATCAAGAGTGTTTAGCAGAACGGCGAGTCTTCTGCTTTCGTTGCGGAAGGGCTGACACATATAAGCCTAACTGTCGCCGTTGCACCGTAAACCCCACAAAAAACTTGGCAGCCCGTGCACAGCCGAAAAGTGCACGCAAACAGTTTGTCTCGAAGGGGACGAATACCGATTAGAGTCTAACCACTAACCATACAGTACATAGATGAGACATTTCATACAAACGGCTGTCGCAAGCGAAGTCTGAGATTTGCAGTACCAAGCGTTCGGCTCGGTACAGCAACTGTTCGGCTCATGACGCGGCGCTAGCCGAAGCCGACAGCAACGAAGCAATGGCATTGGTGTGTGTGTTATTACACACAACAAATTTTTGATTGTAGGCATTGTCAGTTCTTGGGCTCTTGGGTTTTTGGTTTCTGTTTTATTTTGTTTTGCTTCAGCGTATTTGGATGTATGGGTGCACATATATGCTCACGTACATTGTTTAAGTATTGCTGCTGGTAGAACGAAATTTCTCAATTCCCTTAAGATTCTTGGATTTCTGTGCTTTTTACCCTTTACTTTAGCATTTTTAGAGTCGACACGTTTGGAGACACTTGCCTTATAATATCAGAATAACTCTTGTTTTGTATATGCTCTAGATGATAATTTT